>CM068825.1:166723523-167323523 GCA_028554795.2 Sinohyriopsis cumingii | reverse complement strand
GTTAGCTGATTAAGATGTATTGACCATGCAGTCTGAAATAAAGAATTCTTATCTGATCATTACCATCAGGTTAGCTGATTAATAATGTAGATATCAATGCAGTCTTAGAAGAAGATACCTATCAAGAAAGAATCATGAAGGACATATTGTATGAACTAATTTAAATTGAGTTCATCAGGGTTCCTTTGGTTATTTAGCATCTTTACCTGTACTTTCGTTGAAAAAGAAGAGAATACAGGAAGATCGTAAAATTTGCAAGATAGGGAAGATCTTTACAGGCTGGGTTATTGGTTTTAGCTATAACTTAGGGTTGATGGTATGACCTATTGGTAATAGGTTAGAATATAGAAAGAAGGGATTTGTTTTTCTCTGTAGGAAGATATTAATATTTTAAATTGCTTGATGAATTTTTACAAAAATGAGGTATTTCTATAATTACAAGAAATGCCCAGCGTCAAGGTTTAAAGGTTAATTGTCAGGTCTGAGGGCATGTTGCTAGATGCATGTTTCTCCTTTCTGGTGTCAAGAATGTCAGGTCCGAAGGCATGTTGCCAGATACATGTTTCTGTTTTCTGGTGTCAAGAGTGTGAAGAATGTTCTCGTCCAGTAGGAAGATTTGAATTTTAGTTTTTCAGGGTCTCATGATGTAACACTGGAGTGTTCCATGGAGTCTTTATTAGTTTCATTAATGTTTATATTTGTATTTGGATCTAAATAAATGAAGCTTCATGTATTTTTCAGGGAAACGTTTAGCAGTATGAGTGACAATGAGAAGGTCCGGTACATATCCCGTGGCCTGGATAGTCTTGTTGACCAGGTGAGTGTATATCCTAGCAGTGTCCAGGTCAGTAAAATGTCAAGGTCATCCTAGTGTCACGGAATTTAACTCTTTATTTATTGAATACATGTACTCGGGTTTAGTGTTTTGTGTAAAACAATACCCGAGGGTGATTTATGTATATTGTGTCGTATTTTGAAATAGTGAGTTCGGTTCATCCCATGCTGCATGTGCAAAGTGCTGTTAAATTGTCTAAGCTGTGTCTCACCTGTAATTTACAGGTAGCCACATTGTTAAATTGCCTAAAATGTTTATCACCTCTAATTTACAGGTAGCCACATTGTAAAGTTGGCTTGAATGTTTATGACCTCTATTTACAGGTACCCACCTTTTTAAGTCGGCTTCAGATTATCATGTCAGATTTAGAAGTGAAGTTGACTAAGAGAGAATGGAAGTACCTTTTCAAATTAGGAACTTCTAAAATTGTAAGTATTATCACCAAATATTTATATTGATATAATTATGAAAAAAGACCATTGATTTTTATTATTGTCCTGGTGGAACCTGGTCAGTTGCCATACAAGTGACCATTGATTTTTATTATTGTACTGGTGGAACCTGGTCAGTTGCCATAAAAGTTAGTTCAGCAGTACAATCAGGCCTGTCTGAAGAAAACACTTATTATAAAAGCCAAATTGGCCTGGTAACACTTAATGTAAAAGCCTGATTGGCCTGGTAACACTTATTGTAAAAGTCTAATTGGCCTGGTAACACTTATTGTAAAAGCCTAATTGGCCTGGTAACACTTATTGTTAAAGCCAAATTGGCCTGGTAACACTTATTGTAAAAGCCTAATTGGCCCGGTAACACTTATTGTAAAAGCCTAATTGGCCCGGTAACACTTATTGTAAAAGCCTAATTGGCCCGGTAACACTTATTGTAAAAGCCTAATTGGCCCGGTAACACTTATTGTAAAAGCCTAATTGGCCCGGTAACACTTATTGTAAAAGCCTAATTGGCCTGGTAACACTTATTGTAAAAGCCTAATTGGCCTAGTAACACAGGGGATTCTCAGAATGTAGGTTCATTTATCAAAATTGGGGTTTTAACAATATATTATTCACCAGATCCTCATTATTATTATTGTTGTTGTTGTTGGTAATGGTAGTGGTGGTGGTGGTGTTTTTCATTTTTGTTATTATTACAAGAACAGAATTTGTCATAAGAACTTTCTGTGACCTTGATACCCAAAGTATTATTATGCTGTAAACATGGTTTGTACGATTTAGAAAAATCTTTGAGATGTTGCCTTGTAAACTCTTAAAATTTGTGAAAGTTGATTTCATCCAGGGATAGTCCTTGAATTCTTTGAAAAACTGTTGAATATTTCCCAAAATTCTATTTCTTCACTTTATCTCTGGGAATAAAAAAAAGAAAACAATAAAACAAATCATTTTCCAAATTCAGAATTTGTATTTACTATTTTCCAAAATTAATGAATAAATAAATATGTCAATAAAGTGGGATAAGACTGGGTGGATCAAATGTCAATAAAGCGGGATAAGACTGGGTAGTGGGATAAGACTGGGTGGATCAAATGTCACGTGGCACAATTAACAGGTATGCCAAATCAATTGAAAATTAAGAATTTTGAGAAATGGTTAAACTATCATTGGTGAGATGATTTCCTCACCTCTACATAAGCATCATATTTGCACAGAGAATTCAACTATGGTTGCCAGCATATCTATCTTGCCTTTAGAACAGTTGATGTTGTATGATGGCATGTGCAGTCCATACAAAGCCCAAGTGTTAGATGTTCCATACCGTTTTAAATGATCATACTTTTGGGAAAACTCGTTCAGAAAGAGCCATGTAGTCAATGCAGCTAAGCTTGTCCTGATCACTGTCAGCTTTCTTCATCAGATATGCTGCCAGTTCATTATACTTTCGGAGTCCTCCTAGCTAAAACTGTTTAGCTATGGGAGCTATTTATTTTCTGGCCACATATGGCAGTCAGATAGAGTCATATCCCCTTCATACAGGGATTGGCTCCATCTGTACCTCAGTTACTACTTCCACTCTTTACCTAGTACCATGCTTTATCCTGTTTGGAGACCTAACAACACATAGTCAAGAACTTTTTATAGATATATTCAGCATTTGTTTAAGTTAGAGAAATTTCTCTTCTCAGAGAAGTGTACTTTATATTTCCAACTATTTCTTTCTCCTTTCTTTAACGGGAATAGTTTTTTAGTATGTGGAATGAAAATTGATTCATAAGCATTGGCACCATTCAGTATTTACCTGCACAGGTCACTAGTGCGGCTTTTCAGCTTGGGGCTTTCATATAATTCATAACTTGTGTTGTGCAGGTAATGTTTGTGCTATAGAAACTCATGGTTGTAGTAGTGGTTATTTAAATTCATACAAATAAGATTTCTGTAGATACATTATAGTGATAGTGTCCACTTTGTTTGGATACATACAGATAAGATTTCTGTAGATACATTATAGTGATAGTGTCCACTTTGTTTGGATACATACAGATAAGATTTCTGTAGATACATTATAGTGATGTGTCCACTTTGTTTGGATACATACAGATAAGATTTCTGTAGATACATTATAGTGATGTGTCCACTTTGTTTGGATACATACAGATAAGATTTCTGTAGATACATTATAGTGATAGTGTCCACTTTGTTTGGATACATACAGATAAGATTTCTGTAGATATGTTATAGTGATAGTGTCCACTTTGTTTGGATACATACAGATAAGATTTCTGTAGATATGTTATAGTGATAGTGTCCACTTTGTTTGGATACATACAGATAAGATTTCTGTAGATACATTATAGTGATAGTGTCCACTTTGTTTGGATACATACAGATAAGATTTCTGTAGATACATTATAGTGATAGTGTCCACTTTGTTTGGATACATACAGATAAGATTTCTGTAGATACATTATAGTGATAGTGTCCACTTTGTTTGGATACATACAGATAAGATTTCTGTAGATACATTATAGTGATGTGTCCACTTTGTTTGGATACATACAGATAAGATTTCTGTAGATACATTATAGTGATAGTGTCCACTTTGTTTGGATACATACAGATAAGATTTCTGTAGATATGTTATAGTGATAGTGTCCACTTTGTTTGGATACATACAGATAAGATTTCTGTAGATACATTATAGTGATAGTGTCCACTTTGTTTGGATACATCCAGATAAGATTTCTGTAGATACATTATAGTGATGGTGTCCACTTTGTTTGGATACATCCAGATAAGATTTCTGTAGATACATTATAGTGATGGTGTCCACTTTGTTTGGATACATACAGATAAGATTTCTGTAGATACATTATAGTGATGCGTCCACTTTGTTTGGATACATACAGATACGATTTCTGTAGATATGTTATAGTGATAGTGTCCACTTTGTTTGGATACATACAGATAAGATTTCTGTAGATACATTATAGTGATAGTGTCCACTTTGTTTGGATACATACAGATAAGATTTCTGTAGATACATTATAGTGATAGTGTCCACTTTGTTTGGATACATACAGATAAGATTTCTGTAGATACATTATAGTGATAGTGTCCACTTTGTTTGGATACATACAGATAAGATTTCTGTAGATACATTATAGTGATGTGTCCACTTTGTTTGGATACATACAGGTAAGATTTCTGTAGATACATTATAGTGATGTGTCCACTTTGTTTGGATACATACAGATAAGATTTCTGTAGATACATTATAGTGATGTGTCCACTTTGTTTGGATACATACAGATAAGATTTCTGTAGATACATTATAGTGATAGTGTCCACTTTGTTTGGATACATACAGATAAGATTTCTGTAGATACATTATAGTGATAGTGTCCACGTTGTTTGGATACATCCAGATAAGATTTCTGTAGATACATTATAGTGATAGTGTCCACTTCATTCTTATTAAAAGCAATGCTTGACCAGTATAGGCAGTCTATCCCTTAGAGATAAGTTTACACCATTTAATTATATATATATATATATATATATATATATATATATATATATATATATATAATCACCCACTTAGTAGTTATTGAAAGCAAAACTTCTTAGCTGCTGCCTTTATTTGCTGCCATTTGGGCCCATTTTCACAGGTACAGTAGCACACTAACATCATGAGTTGATAAAACAGGATATATGTCTGGCTACACTTGTATATTAATATCTGCTTTAATTCATGTTAAAGAATTTGACCATGGGCAGGACTCAAACAGTATAAACAGTGGTTTGGTGTAGATGACAACCATGGTACATGCCCAGCATGCATGGGTTGCTATTCTGGGAGCATGTAATATTCGCATGAAATGCATTGAAACTTTCTGGTCTTAGTACTTGTTGCACAGTGAAAATAGAAGGGAAAATTCAGAAGAGACAAGGATGAAATTAGTGTTTATGCTGATGCCACCTTGATCTTTGATTTTTTTGTTTGATGAGTATCGCACCAGTCAAGAAGCATTCTAGAATATCCGTTATGGTGATAGCCCCGTTCCACCTTGCAGCTTAAACCTGATGCTGCAGGGGTCTAATGGCCGTATATATATGTGTGATAGTGATATTAAATCAACTCAGATACTGTCTTGCACTACGTGAGCGAGAGCCAGTTTTGTGGATCAGATATCCCCTAACCCAGCTCAGCTTAGAAAACTTGACAACATCATGGAAGATAAAATGGCTGTTCTGCCATGGCTGGTCTCTGGCATATATTTCAGATTGCAACATGAACAGTTTAACACTTTAGTCATTATTGTTCTTGATGCCAAAGGAAGGAATGTTTTGGTCCAGTATGCCCACCTGACATCAGAACTCTATCATTGTCGTAAGTCAGCATACCCACTATGGTGCTGTAAGACACTCAAGGCACCATTTGCCCAGTTTAGTACCTCAGTAGCTGTGTGAAATTGAACAAGCTACTCCAAGGGAGACCTGTTTAAAGAGTGTAAGTTACCATATCCCAATCGAGACAATCTGCTGGTATGGCTGGCCACCACTTTAGACATTCTCACCAACATCATCTCAGATTGAGCAAGAGACATTAAAGTTGCCACACTCTGCTTGAGGCAATGAAGTTCGCGTGCAAGCTCTGTCATCTTTGCTAGACCTTGAGGTCAAGAGAAGACTCTGCCATTCAAACACTCTTGTCCTGGCATTTGTCACTTGGACATCATGCCTGTCTCTTCTCATGGCCTTTGTCACTTGGACATCATGCCTGTCTCTTCTCCTGGCCTTTGTCACTTGGACATCATGCCTGTCTCTTCTCCTGGCCTTTGTCACTTGGACATCATGCCTGTCTCTTCTCCTGGCTTTTGTCACTTGGACATCATGCCTGTCTCTTCTCCTGACAATGATGACATAGTCACAAGATGCCAGTGCTTGAACTGAAGGCACATCCAAGACGCTTTGTTTTGGTTTGGCAAGTGGAAGACTGTTGGTGATTTGGAGGATGTGTCAGTGCGTTTCCTCAGTAGAAGAAGTCTTTTATTGCATTTGCCAAAGTTATATTTGCCAGTGACACCTGGCCATGTCTGGTGATCTGTGCCAGCTCTAACTCTGAAGTCACCAAGGATGATGATCTTAAGAGACTCCAGGTCTTCCTTGATCTCATCTGGTTTGCTCATAGTGGATGCATGGGTACTGATAAGTTGCATGTCCTTTTCCAGACAGTGGGAATTTCAGTTGCATTAATCTGTCATTCATGGCCTTTCGGAGATTCATGAACTTGCTGACTAGCTGTAATATGATGGCAAACCCAACACTCCATAAAAAGTTATAGCCCACTCCTGCTTTTGTTAATTGTCCTTCCTCAGCTAGGCTGATTTGATTCAGAAGGGCTATCATGGTGTTGAATATGGCCAGTTCTCTTCCAACTAGAGCTGTTCTTCTGCCTGGTCTTGCTGCTGATGTGTTGTTCATTAGGGTGTGCATATCCCAGGCAGCAATGGTGATTTGCATCACCTTTGTCTTCTTAGGTTTTTTTTTGCCAATAAGACGGAATCCTCATCAGCTTTGGTGTGCTGACCAGGGTTAAGGTGAAGCAGGCAATGTTTAGGGCACCTTTTCGTGCTCATTCCTCATGCTTTTTAGGTGAGCAATGTGACTCTAAAAAGGACTACTTAGTCACCAAGGGGGCTGCTGATTTCCACTGCTGCTTCAGTCCATTGCCCTCTGTGTATAGTGCTGAAGCTACAGCTCCCAGTTTATCCACACCTGCTGCTTTGTCGCTTGCTCGTCTCTGTTGGATGCGAAGGTTTTGGGTGGGCAGAGGGTAACAATGTTATGACTTGCTCATGAATTGGAATTAAGTGAGGGAAAAGTTGCAGAGTTTCCTTCACTCTTTCATCAAGGCCTGTTTGAATTCAGTTGCATGACAATGTTGAAATGTCTGGAGACAAGTGTGTATGGTATACCATCAGTGCCTAGTGCTGCTGAGCTGATGCCCTGCACTTGATGATCCCCCAACACTGACTGAAATTGAGGAAACAAATGACCTAATGTCAGATGTCAAAGCACCAGGAGCAGACACCATGCCGGTAGAAATCTACAAAGGTGAAGGTTCACACATGGCACAGAAACTGGCTAAACACTTCCACTCAGTATGGGCTCATTGAACTATGTCTCAGGAGTACCTGGCTGCATCCTCTTGTATAAGCAGAAAGCAAGCCTGTAACAACCATGTGAGCATCTCTTTGCTATCAGTAGTCAGTAGAATCCTCACAATAATTAGGCTGAATTGCTTTGTGTGTCACATCTCCTTGCTATCAGTTGTCAGTAGAATCCTCACAAAAATTAGGCTGAATTGCCTTGTGTGTCACATCTCCTTGCTATCAGTAGTCAGTAGAATCCTCACAAAAATTCGGCTGAATTGCCTTGTATGTCACATTGATCAGGAGCCTGAGTTGGTGTGACTTCAGGAAAGGATGAAGTGGCACAGAAATTTGTTTGCAGCTCATCAACTCCAGGAGAAATACCAGGAACAGAACAAAAACCTGTATCTAACATACATCAACCCAACAGAAGCCTTTGATTCGGTCAGCCATAGGGGCCTTTGACTCAGTCAGTCATAGGGGCCTTTGGATGATCATGGCATTATTTGGTTGTGCAGAGAAGTTTACCATGATGTTTTGGAACTTCCATAATGGCATGCTTGCTGTGCTGTGGTTTACAATGAGTCATTTGAACTATTCCTAATAACCAATGGAGTCAAGCAAAGCTGTGTGTTGGCCCCAAGTGACCTCAATATGATGAGGTTCTCTGCCATGCTTACTGTTGTGTAATTACCACACATACAACTAACATACAAAGTGTTGTGTATTGCACTTAATTACCATATCGTTATGTCTAGGGATTTGAACTTAAGTAACAGGACAAGAAAAACCCAGGAAGCATTCAAGCATTATATAAAATTATTCAAATAAAATATAAAATCTAACAATGGGAAAGAATTATAAATACCTTAATTGTATGAATTCCAAGAATGTAATCCAAATAATGTAATATAAATATCTCACTAATCGAGAAAAAGTTTTAAGGTAATCCGAATGAAGCTTGTATAGTGCTTATGTGTTACCATGATAACACTGAATTTAACAGAATTATTAATCCAAATATTATTGATTAAATGTAATCTCATGAACGAAGAATATCACTTGAAGTCCTCAGAATGAATTAATTAAATATTGAAGTCCTTGAATATAATCACTTAAACCTGAAACCACTGTTTAAATCAAAGTGTATTCACTCTGCTATATTGAACTTGTATATTACAAATTCCTCTCTGACTCTTAATAATGATGTGTATAACTGAAAAAATAAACATGTTGTATTGTGTCCTTTTGCATTTCAAATAAACATTTCTGATTCACTAGAATTGCTCAAACAAGTAAATCTTCTTATTTCAACATAAACTCAGTCATAAGCAAAACCAGTCCTGTTCCGACCTTCAAATCTTATTGAACCAATCAAATGCTAGGGCATGTGTCATTTCTGATCTTCAAATCTCATTGAACCAGTCAAATGCCATGGCATGCGCGACAGCTTTCTACAGGACAAGTGTACTGTGAATTCCATACCTGTTTATGTACCCACATTTATACTTGCATGCATACCATACTTGTCCCGTTGATTTCACCTTAGATTGACACAACAACATGTACTATTACTATAGTACTAACCATGGAAAGGATTTTAAATATAACTTCATTGTCTCAAATGACTTAAATAAAAATTATATTATAAATTCAAAGATGATCCTGTAACAATATGTAACGTATAAAGCATATAGTATTTCTGTCCAGAGTGTACCAACTGATTCCAAAATTACCAACTCTGAACTCACCAGTTAGCCAGTTGAGAGATTCAAGTTGATTCATTTCAAATTATTATTAGCGCAAAGAATTCTGGATATACACACTGTAAAAAATAAATCCATGCAGCCATGCTCCAACTGTATATAAAATGGAAGTTGATGACATTTTTTAATCCTCTTTTATCAACTATCTGCTTATCATAAATGCTCATTGTTGTTTATATGTACTTAGTACTTATATCTTCGTGACAACCAAAGACACTTACAAGTATATAAGACAATAAAGTCACAGACATGTAAGTATGTAAGACAGCAAAGATTTGTTTTACTCATCATTAGGTTTGTCATTTTCTTTAACACTAATATTTTGCAACGTTTTAAAGCAAATTTTTTTAAAAAAATGAGCACTCTAGTATGAAGCAGTAAATAACAGTTCATCTCACCTGTCATACCAGACCTTGTTGTGTGCAAAGGAGGTCAGAAGCTTACAAATCAATTATCTTCTGAATTGTTAGGATATGTGTACCTAGGCCTTGTGTATCAATGCTTAGAGAAATTTGATAGCGAATAGCAAAGAATAAAAGCCATGGTATCGAAAAGGCATGGGCTTTTTAAAACTGTAATCAGTAATGACTCTGGTTCTTCAACTTGGCAGTGGCTTAGCAACCAGAGATCAAATTGGAAAACGAGTTTCCAAGGACCTGCTGGTACACTAATTGGCAGACAGATGAATGGAATGGCAGGCTATCACAACATTTATAACAGTAAAGCATGGGGATTGTGAAAACCAATTTGGCATACATATTGTAGAATAGAATAAGGTAAATACCAGTTTGACATACATCATGGTGTAGAATAGAGTAAGGGATTAAGCAGAAAAGTAAGCTGGATGTTAGTTAACCAGAAAAGTTTAGAATGCTTTTTATTTTGTTTCAGGCATGGGGTATATATAAAGTTGAAAACAACCTTCAGACTTTAGCACCCCTTGTTCAGCAAGTGTGTGATACTGTACATAGAGACCAATTCACTTCCTCTCTTGTTGCCTTAGGACTGTGTAAGCCATGGCAACAGCAGCAGCAGCAACAACAAGGTGGCCATAACAGCACATCTGAGGCCTCATCTTCTAGTGCACAGGCACAAAATGTAGATATGAGGTATATACAGGTAAGTTGTAACTTTTGGCTTCACATTTTAGGTTGAAAATGTGTGTGTGTGTGTGTGTGTGTGTGTGTGTGTGTGTTTGTGATATGGCTTTTTAACCTCATTGTAAAAAAAGTCAGTCATATCCTTCCAATGTATGCAGTGTGGCAGTTTATAGTGATGTCTAGTGCTGGAGCATCATGCCCCAGAGTTGCAGCATCATGTCCCGCCCAGTCACATTATCCTGACGCCAGGCCTAACACTAACCTTTTAATGCTAGTGCCAACTGAGGCTGCTGCTTGTGCCATTTTTATAAAATTTTGCTATGACTTGGTTGAGGTTCCATCCCATGACCTTGCGAACTCCTGCATCAGAGGCAGACACTCTAACCACTAGGCCATCAGAGGCAGACACTCTAACCACTAGGCCATCAGAGCATCCATTATAATTTGAACAATCAGCAGAGCTGGGTTTGGTGTCACTCTGGTGAAGTCCTTCATAACACATATATTTTAGACACAATTTTTTTATATTCTTTTAGATGAATTTTTGAAGCAAGTTTTGTTATTTTGAATTTTTAAAATATTAAAAGTTAATGTTGTAATTCTTGAAGTAATTCTAATATATCCTTTCTTAGAAGCAGTTCAGTGCAAGCTAAATAATTTTTTTATCATCCCGTACAAAATAGAAAAACAAAATTCAATGATTGTTGTGATGGTTCTCCACAGAATGCAAGAAACAACCAGGTTTGTTTAAAGAATATATTGACTTTGCTATTCAGCTATGTAGCATGTAGAAGTAGTGAGCTGGCTGATTATATTTTGTTTTTGTTCATCCTTACCTAATCATATTACGACTGTCTTGCCATTCTAACCCTCTTAAACTAGTTTTAACAATAAAAGTTGTCATCTTCCAACTGATACATGTCAAACAAGAGTGATCTCCCCTTGAATAGAGGTATTAGTACAGTATCCCATCCATTCTTAAGTTACTCTTCTTTTTATGCTATGTCACACTCTCTATGCTATGTCACACTATGCAGTCACACTCTCTATACTATGTCACACCCTCTATGCTCTGTCACACTCTCTATGCTGTCACACTCTATGCTATGTCACACTCTCTATGCTGTGTCGCACTCTCTTTTAGAGATTTTTGTCTTTATCCCATCTAGGACGCACACTCTTTTAGAAATATTCTCTTGATCCCTTTAGTAGTAATGCAATGATTACACTTCCAAAAATCCTGTTTGGAGGAAGTCAACTCTTCCATGTAGATATAGGTACTGTCCTGCTGACCAGTGTTGTTTTGGAAAGCCTTTAGACCATGTTCTGTGCTCCTACCACATGATAGAGTTACCCATGATTACAGATGTCGCAAGATTATGTCCATTGTGACTGTTATGTCTGGACAGCTTAATTTATTGGAACAGCATGTTTTGGAGATGCCAATGCTGCAATATTTCCTAATGCTGTTTGTGTTGCAAATGCAGAGATTTGTGCAATAAATGACAACACAGTTGCTGGCCTTAGTAGAATTTCTACCATTCAGTTCTTTGTTCATTTCAAGTGGTGGTGTTGGAAGATTGTCCTCCCATTTCTTGGCAGCCCAGTCTGAGCATGGTCTTTGGGACTGTATGTCTGGGTTCAAGGGGTATATTACTGACCTAGATGATCACTCCTGCTATCAGTTCATGTTGGTCCAGCCAACTTAACATACATTTTAACTAGCAAAGAGAGGTTGATACATTGGTAAACTGTGCCAATACCAGCTGACTGTTCTGTTGTATGCCAACTTTTACAGGCATCCATCAAAAGGGTTCATACATTTCAGCACCCATTTCATCTGGCCTGTCAGTAAGCCACCCATTCAGTCAGTGGTCCAGTTTGACTGTGTGAGCAAACAAGCCATGTTATTTCATTGCCACCAGTTCAATTAGAAGGCCATATTACTTCATGGCCACCAGTTCAGCTAGCAGGCCATGTTACTTCATGGCCACCAGTTCATCTAGCAGGCCATGTTACTTCATGGCCACCAGTTCAACTAGCAGGCCATGCTACTTCATGGCCACCAGTTCAACCTGCAGGCCATGTTACTTCATAGCCACCAGTTTAACTAGCAGGCCATTTGTTCATGGCCACCAATTCAACTAGCAGGCCATGTTACTTCATGGCCACCAGTTCATCTAGCAGGCCGTGTTACTTCATGGCCACCAGTTCAACTAGCAAGCCATTTGTTCATGGCTTACATGATGGAAAATCTCAACATGGCTCAAACTGATCCAACAATCACAGTTGTTTCACTCCACAGAGATGGGTTTGCTGTTTCACTCCAGCACAGACGGGTTAGCTGTTTCACTCCAGCCCAGATGGGTTAGCTGTTTCACTCCAGCCCAGACAGTTTTTCTGTTTCACTCCAGCCCAGATGTGTTTGCTGTTTCACTCCAGCCCAGATGTGTTTGCTGTTTCACTCCAGCCCAGATGGGTTTGCTGTTTCACTCCAGCCCAGATGGGTTTGCTGTTTCACTCCAGCCCAGATGGGTTTGCTGTTTCACTCCAGCCCAGATGGGTTTGCTGTTTCACTCCAGCACAGACGGGTTTGCTGTTTCATTCCAGCCCAGACAGGTTTGCTGTTTCACTCCAGCCCAGACAGGCTTCTTCTTAATGCTAGTATCTTGTCAGGAGAGCCTGGTGTAGAAAGGAAGTTAGACCTTCAGTCTGTGCAAGCCGTAACTTTAGGATAGGGATTTTGCAAATCAATCCAGCCATTGTATGTCATGCTATTGATATAGTCTTTTTTGTTTGAGGCCATAACTCCACTTTAAAGGCTTACACGAGAAATGCCAGTTTTTCTGGTATTGGTGCAAGGTCGGCAGCATTGTCCAATTTCTTGCCTCAGTTGCAAAAATTGACTGACATTGTTTCTGTGGCTTTTTGAAGAGAAAATGTTAATCCCTGATACCATCATAGGCTGTCACTCCATCATCTTTGACACTTTTAGGGATCATTGTAGACAGGATATTGGACATGGTTAGGATCTGTCAGACCAGTTGGCCAGTTTTCACTTGAATAGGCCAAAATCTCTTACCTTGTTCCCTAAATAAAATCTTTCCTGGGTTTTGATGTGACTCAACTAAGTGTTTTCAGTGGAGTAAAAATGTGATAGGGGAATTTATTCATTGGAGTAAAAATGTGATAGGAGAATTTATTAAGTGGAGTAAAAATGTTTTTTCCCAAAATATATTACTGATTATCTAAAGGTTAAACAGACATTTTGCTTGATGTAATTAATGCATAGCTAAAACTGATAAGCATCACATTGATGGCAGTGTAGCCACCTACCAGTGGTAAGGAAAGGTAATGTAAAAGATGTATTCCCTATGTTCTACTGACAGGAGTAGAGGGGTTTACTTCCTAATGTTATTCACCTATGTTATACTGGCAGCATCTTCACTAGCCAAGGTTCTGATGACCCTCTCTGTACCTTGGCATATCGAGCAGATAATTTTGAGCTTCAGGTCTGAATTTCATTGGATGTGGCAGCACGCCATTGCAATCAATCAAAATTTGAACACAGATCCTGCATGATCAAGACATGGGGAGCACAACTTCAATGGACTGATAAATAAGCAATTTCCAGTGTCCATCTGTGTTTGCACAAATACCTTTCACTCAAATGGACCTGTAATGGCTTCCCTCTGGTACACAGACATACTTTCGATGTTAAACTTACAAATTATCTTTTTCAGGTCAATTGCAACCACTGTTTTTGGCAGACATACAATGCACCACACTATTGGTTAGTTGGCATTATATACTAAGGGAGGCAACAAATGAAATCCAATAGGTGTCCCTAGGACAAAACACCAGTATGGCTGTTCAATCCACCAAGGTGTAGATAGGGTTATCAGAACCTTGGCTATTGAAGATGTACTGACAGGAGTAGAGGACAGGAGTAGAGGTGTTTACTTCCTAATGTTATTCTCTATGTTAAACTGACATGAATAGAATGGTTATATCTAATGGTAATCCCTGTGTTATACTGACAGGAGTACAGGGGTTTACTTCCTAATGTTATTCTCTATGTTAAACTGACATGAATAGAGGGGTTACATCTAATGGTAATCCCTGTGTTATACTGACAGGAGTAGAGAGGGTTATACCTAATGGTAATCTCTGTGTTATACTGACATGAGTAGAGGGGTTTACTTTCTAATGTTATTCTCTATGTTAAACTGACAGGAGTAGAATGGTTATATCTAATGGTAATCCCTGTGTTATACTGACATGAGTAGAGGAGTTTACTTCCTAATGTTATTCTCTATGTTAAACTGACATGAATAGAGGGGTTACATCTAATGGTAATCCCTGTGTTATACTGACAGGAGTAGAGGAGTTTACTTCCTAATGTTATTCCCTATGTTATACTGACATGAGTAGAGGGGTTTACTTCCTAATGTTTTTCCCTATGTTAAACTGACAGGAGTAGAGGTGTTTACTTCCTAATTTTATTCTCTATGTTAAACTGCCAGGAGTAGAATGGTTATATCTAATGGTAATCCCTGTGTTATACTGACAGGAGTAGAGGAGTTTACTTCCTAATGTTATTCCCTATGTTATACTGACATGAGTAGAGGGGTTTACTTCCTAATGTTTTTCCCTATGTTAAACTGACAGGAGTAGAGGGGTTTACTTCCTAATTTTATTCTCTATGTTAAACTGCCAGGAGTAGAATGGTTATATCTAATGGTAATCCCTGTGTTATACTGACATGAGTAGAGGAGTTTACTTCCTAATGTTATTCCCTATGTTATACTGACATGAGTAGAGGGGTTTTACTTCCTAATGTTATTCCCTATGTTATACTGACATGAGTAGAGGGGTTTACTTCCTAATGCTATTCCCTATGTTAAACTGACAGGAGTAGAGGGGTTTACTTCCTAATGTTTTTCCCTATGTTAAACTGACAGGAGTAGAGGTGTTTACTTCCTAATTTTATTCCCTATGTTAAACTGACATGAGTAGAATGGTTATAGCTAATGGTAATCCCTGTGTTATACTGACAGGAGTAGAGGGGTTTACTTCCTAATGTTATTCCCTATGTTATACTGACATGAGTAGAGGGGTTTACTTCCTAATGTTATTCCCTATGTTATACTGACATGAGTAGAGGGGTTTACTTCCTAATGTTATTCCCTATGTTATACTGGCAGGAGTAGAGGGGTTCTTAATGTTATTCCCTATGATATGCTGACATGAGTAGAGGGGTTTACTTCCTAATGTTATTCCCTATGTTATACTGACATGAGTAGAGGGGTTATACCTAATGGTAATCCCTGTGTTATACTGGCAGGAGTACAGGGTTTTACTTTTCTTAATGTTATTCCCTATGTTATACTGGCAGGAGTAGAGGGGTTTACTTCCTAATGTTATTCCCTATGTTATACTGGCAGGAGTAGAGAGGGTTATACCTAATGGTAATCCCTGTGTTATACTGGCAGAAGTAGAGGGGTTTACTTTTCTTAATGTTATTCCCTACGTTATACTGGCAGGAGTAGAGGGGTTTACTTCCTAATGTTATTCCCTATGTTATACTGGCAGGAGTAGAGGGGTTCCTAATGTTATTCCCTATGATATGCTGACATGAGTAGAGGGGTTTACTTCCTAATGTTATTCCCTATGTTATACTGACATGAGTAGAGGGGTTATACCTAATGGTAATCCCTGTGTTATGCTGGCAGAAGTAGAGGGGTTTACTTTTCTTAATGTTATTCCCTATGTTATACTGGCAGGAGTAGAGGGGTTTACTTCCTAATATTATTCCCTATGTTATACTGGCAGGAGTAGAGGGGTTCCTAATGTTATTCCCTATGATATGCTGACATGAGTAGAGGGGTTTACTTCCTAATGTTATTCCCTATGTTATACTGACATGAGTAGAGGGGTTATACCTAATGGTAATCCCTGTGTTATACTGGCAGAAATAGAGGGGTTTACTTTTCTTAATGTTATTCCCTATGTTATACTGGCAGGAGTAGAGGGGTTTACTTCCTAATGTTATTCCCTATGTTATACTGGCAGGAGTAGAGGGGTTCCTAATGTTATTCCCTATGATATGCTGACATGAGTAGAGGGGTTTACTTCCTAATGTTATTCCCTATGTTATACTGGCAGGAGTAGAGGGGTTTACTTTGTAATATTATTCCCTATGTTATACTGACATGAGTAGAGGGGTTTACTTTTCCTAATGTTATTCCCTATGATATACTGACAGGAGTAGAGGATTTCCTAATGTTATTCCCGGTGTTATACTGACTATACTGACAAGAGTAAGGGATTCCTAATGTTATTTCCTATGTTATACTGAGATGAGTAGAGGTTATACCTAATGGTAATCCCTATGTTATACTGGCAGGAGTAGAGGGGTTTACTTCCTAATGTTATTCCCTATGTTATACTGACATGAGTAGAGGGGTTTACTTTTCCTAATGTTATTCCCTATGATATACTGACAGGAGTAGAGGATTTCCTAATGTTATTCCCGGTGTTATACTGACTATACTGACAAGAGTAAGGGATTCCAAATGTTATTTCCTATGTTATACTGAGATGAGTAGAGGTTATACCTAATGGTAATCCCTGTGTTATACTGGCAGGAGTAGAGGGGTTTACTTCCTAATGTTATTCCCTATGTTATACTGACATGAGTAGAGGAGTTTACATTTCCTAATGTTATTTCCTATGTTATACTGACAGGAGTAGAGGGGTTCCTAATGTTAGTCCATATGATATACTGACAGGAGTAGAGGGGTTCCTAATGTTATTTTCTATGTTATACTGACACTGGTAGAGGGGTTCCTAATGTTATTGTGATTCGGTAAGTATCCTCATAGAAACCTAATTTTCTAACAAATTCCTCTCAGCAGTTTTGCCATGTATGCAGGGACGTCTGTGTTCTCTGGTCACATTTCATATGTATTTATGCAAGATATATTCTCGTTATAAGATGTACATAGTTAGAAATTCCATGTGATAATACATATATCAATATTGTTTCAGCTGAGTGTGGTAGAATCCCTGTGTGTTCCACCATTTGCTCACGACAGTGTTCTGGCTAAAAGGGCTCTGGAACTACTCAGGTCGGGTCACAAGACAGATATGACTTTTGAAATTATTCTTGCACAGGGTGAGATATTTGTTTATTGTAATTCTTAGATCAGAACAAGAGTTGTTTTTGTACCCTACTACAACGGATTTATAACATATAGTGCTACCTTTGTCTATCTGTCTGTCTGTCCTCAGTTCATCTGTATCTAACACCATAGTTAAGTTTTGTGTTAGGTAAGTTTGAGGCATTGTGATGGGTCATCTATGTTCAATGAACAATTTGTATTTTTTGATTTAATTTTAATGTTGGAAGTTAGAAGGGTATGGTTTATTAGTGGATAGGATAAGTAGAGGGATCACTATTGACTGGCTAACAAACAGATTTGACATTTGAATTTATTGACTGGCTAACAAACAGATTTGACATTTGAATTTATTGACTGGCTAACAAACAGATTTGACATTTGAATTTATTGACTGGCTAACAAACAGATTTGACATTTGAATTTATTGACTGGCTAACAAACAGATTTGACATTTAAATTTATTGACTGGCTAACAAACAGATTTGACATTTGAATTTATTGACTGGCTAACAAACAGATTTGACATTTGAATTTATTGACTGGCTAACAAACAGATTTGACATTTGAATTTATTGACTGGCTAACAAACAGATTTGACATTTAAATTTATTGACTGGCTTAACAAACAGATTTGACATTTGAATTTATTGACTGGCTAACAAACAGATTTGACATTTGAATTTATTGACTGGCTAACAAACAGATTTGACATTTAAATTTATTGTTGGTGTGATATTTCTTTCTTTGTAGTTATATTTTCTGAATGGATGTTGTTTTTCTATGTGTTATAAGCTTGCTTAATTTTGTTTTAAGTTTTATGGCACAGCCACACAAGTAGATAATTTAGTACCAAGGTAATTGGAGGTAAAGTGCCTTGTTGAAGGACATGCCATGGTAGTCAGACAGGACTGATCAAGTGGTAAAGTGCCTTGTTGAAGGACATGCCATGGTAGTCAGACAGGACTGATCAAGTGGTAAAGTGCCTTGTTGAAGGACATGCCATGGTAATCAGACAGGACTGATCAAGTGGTAAATTGCCTTGTTGAAGGACATGCCATGGTAGTCAGTCAGGACTGATCAAGTGGTAAAGTGCCTTGTTGATGGACATGCCATGGTAGTCAGACAGGACTGATCAAGTGGTAAAGTGCCTTGTTGATGGACATGCCATGGTAGTCAGACAGGACTGATCAAATGGTAAAGTGCCTTGTTGATGGACATGCCATGGTAGTCAGACAGGACTGATCAAGTGGTAAAGTGCCTTGTTGAAGAACATGCCATGGTAGTCAGACAGGACTGATCAAGTGGTAAAGTGCCTTGTTCAAGGACATGCCATGGTAGTCAGACAGGACTGATCAAGTGGTAAAGTGCCTTGTTCAAGGACATGCCATGGTAGTCAGACAGGACTGATCAAGTGGTAAAGTGCCTTGTTGAAGGACATGCCATGGTAGTCAGACAGGACTGATCAAGTGATAAAGTGCCTTGTTGAAGGACATGCCATCGTAGTCAGTCAGGACTGATCAAGTGGTAAAGTGCCTTGTTGAAGAACATGCCATGGTAGTCAGACAGGACTGATCAAGTGGTAAAGTGCCTTGTTGAAGGACATGCCATGGTAGTCAGACAGGACTGATCAAGTGGTAAAGTACCTTGTTCAAGGACATGCCATGATATACAGGACTGATCAAGTGGTAAAGTGCCTTGTTGAAGGACATGCCATGGTAGTCAGACAGGACTGATCAAGTGGTAAAGTGCCTTGTTGAAGGACATGCCATCGTAGTCAGTCAGGACTGATCAAGTGGTAAAGTGCCTTGTTGAAGAACATGCCATGGTAGTCAGACAGGACTGATCAAGTGGTAAAGTGCCTTGTTGAAGGACATGCCATGGTAGTCAGACAGGACTGATCAAGTGGTAAAGTGCCTTGTTGAAGGACATGCCATGGTAGTCAGACAGGACTGATCAAGTGGTAAAGTGCCTTGTTGAAGAACATGCCATGGTAGTCAGACAGGACTGATCAAGTGGTAAAGTGCCTTGTTGAAGGACATGCCATGGTAGTCAGACAGGACTGATCAAGTGGTAAAGTGCCTTGTTGAAGAACATGCCATGGTAGTCAGACAGGACTGATCAAGTGGTAAAGTGCCTTGTTGAAGAACATGCCATGGTAGTCAGACAGGACTGATCAAGTGGTAAAGTGCCTTGTTGATGGACATGCCATGGTAGTCAGACAGGACTGATCAAGTGGTAAAGTGCCTTGTTGAAGGACATGCCATCGTAGTCAGACAGGACTGATCGAGTGGTAAAGTGCCTTGTTGATGGACATGCCATGGTAGTCAGGCAGGACTGATCAAGTGGTAAAGTGCCTTGTTGAAGGACATGCCATCGTAGTCAGTCAGGACTGATCAAGTGGTAAAGTACCTTGTTGAAGAACATGCCATGGTAGTCAGACAGGACTGATCAAGTGATAAAGTGCCTTGTTGAAGGACATGCCATGGTAGTCAGGCAGGACTGATCAAGTGGTAAAGTGCCTTGTTGAAGGACATGCCATCGTAGTCAGTCAGGACTGATCAAGTGGTAAAGTGCCTTGTTGAAGAACATGCCATGGTAGTCAGACAGGACTGATCAAGTGGTAAAGTGCCTTGTTGAAGGACATGCCATGGTAGTCAGGCAGGACTGATCAAGTGGTAAAGTGCCTTGTTGAAGGACATGCCATCGTAGTCAGTCAGGACTGATCAAGTGGTAAAGTGCCTTGTTGAAGAACATGCCATGGTAGTCAGACAGGACTGATCAAGTGGTAAAGTGCCTTGTTGAAGGACATGCCATGGTAGTCAGTCAGGACTGATCGAGTGGTAAAGTGCCTTGTTGAAGAACATGCCATGGTAGTCAGACAGGACTGATCAAGTGATAAAGTGCCTTGTTCAAGGACATGCCATGGTAGTCAGACAGGACTAATCAAGCACCTCTGTTGACTTGCAGGAGAGCACATTGTTCCCATTCAACATCACATACATGCAAAAACATACAGTTTGATGAATACAGTAATACCTCAAACATTCTCGAGGTTGGGTTCCAGAACCAGTTGCGGATCAGGAGGAATCGCAAATGTTTGGTACGAGTCACTAAAAATACTAATAAATGCTTATTTCTAGGGTTTAAACCCTAAATATGACCGAAATCATGCTCCCAAAGCACTTTAATTTCATTTAAAAGTTAGCTTAATACATTACCCTTAAAAAGAGAAATAAATGGTTGACGTAAAAATAGAGTACAGTATCGCCTAATGGGTATTTGCCACACTAGCGCATTTACAGTACGGTACATGTATACTAATATTACCCCTATACTAATTCATTGGCTGCCGTTTTCTTTTGCACTCACAGTGTACCAATGAAAATTTCGTGAATCCATGAATTCGCGACTCCAGAAACGCAAATGCACGAGGTATTACTGTAATTTATTATTTGGACTAATAAATATGGTCAGGTAAATACACTTAAATCTGTATATTGCTTTCATTTTGTTATGACTCAACTTATGGTATGAATGATGTTAAGGTTAGAATTGTGTGCAGGATTTCTGCATGATTGGTTTCAACCTGTCATTTTCACTGGAAATCAAGTAAGAAAGACTGATGGAGTGTTTTCAAATTTGGGTGTCAATTCTATATTTTATGTGATTTGCAGATGTTGGTGACACTGTGATAGACCACACTGGCTGCGAGACAGTGGAGAGGACCGAGCCTGATAGAGATGTGGAGGTCACCTACATTCCTGCCCACTGTGTTGTCATAGCAACCCACTGTGAATGGTTCAAGAGGGCACTTCTCAGTGGAATGAAGGAATCCATAGATAAGTAAGTTTCTCTTTCAAATACATTCCCCAATCACATTACGTTAGGAATATTAGCCTACTACCTTGTGAATCCAGCCCTACTAAAGATGAAAATTGTCTTATCCTGTCTACTTTTAGATAGACAAAGGGAAGTTATTATTGCCCATTACCTCCCCTTGATACCACCAGGTGTTGCCAGTTTTTAGCTTTGCTGTGTGCTGAGACACACAGTGCAATAGCCTCTGACAATCCAGCCCATTTCTGTGTTCCTATGGATCCATCCAACGTTTATTTTACATTTATAGTCAATGTGCTGCAGGTTGTATTCTTTATTTTACAGTTTCTGCCAATTTTTGAGTGTTTTGTCACTTCTTGGGACTTCATATTGTAGGACCACCGTCCCACCACTCTATCGTTGACCTTACACAAGATCATTACCATTTAGTGTACACTTGACTTTATTCGCTCACTTCGTCCACAATGGAGCTGTTAATAACATAATTCTGAAGTGCTGCTTGATAATTATGCTTAATTTATCCGTCTCTCATGATGCTTTGATAGAATTATGGTTTAATTATTTACTAAGCATGCAGCATAAGTTTTAAACAGGGCCATAGGTTTCACACTTCACCCATCTGTTAATTACAACAGTGTTTTTAGCAACCTAGTAATTTCAACACATTACTAGTTTCTGTGACCTGTGTTGTTTCAGCATGTATCAATTTAACATTCTACAGGTCGCTTCAGAGCATAAGGAAGTTTACCATGACTCCTTTTTTGTTTATGTTTTATATACATGCCTTCTGTTATGCAGTTCCTGTAAGATGGGGTTACAGTAGTGGTTTTGTTTCAGCGATGTCATTCTGCCTCCTTGTCAGATGGGACGAGTATGCCATTAGTCTCACAGAGACAAGTTGTGTAAACGTCACTTCCTCCTGGTCAAGGATGGAAAACAAGGCCTCACCCCTCAAGTCCTTGCTTGGATGGAGAACAAGGCCTCACTCTTCAGGTCCTTGCTTGGATGGAAAACAAGGCCTCACCCCTCAAGTCCTTGCTTCATGACGGAAGTGGGTTATATGCTCAGCGTACTCTGAGATTTCTCAAGATCAGTCACTTCATGAGGATTACAGCTCACGAAATTAGAGCCATTTCTTTGAGCCTCTCTTTCAACTGTAATGTTTCAATCTGAGATATAATAGAAGCTGTTGGCTGGCATGCAGAGTCAACCTTATTGAGTTTTTACCGCTGTGATTTAGCATTGTAGAGACAAACGTTGGATCTGGTGGTGGCGGTGGCACAGATGGCCTTCAGATCAAATAAACCAATCAACACAGCCCATCAAATAGACCAATCAACATTGCCCATTTACCTTCACTGGATTTGCCAGTGAAAATTTTGGTAGGTGAGAAGATCTCAACTTCATCTTCTCAGCCATATATATATGAATCCCAGATCAAGGGATCTTGGGCTGTGTTGCTTGGGTCATTAGGAAAATAGGTTATCTTTCATATGGGGAATTCAGCCACTCGACTCCAGGAGGTTACCCAAGGTAGAGGCTGGATGCTCAGCATCCCCCCCCCTTCAGTTACTTATTCTCATAACGTCATGTGATTGGGGAATGTATTCAAAGGAGCAAGCAAATTTTTTAAGTAAATTATGCATCTCTAAGGATACTTACTCAATCACATTACTTAAAAAGCCTCCCAACCACCCCACCATGCGAGCATCCACATTAATGTCTCACTCAGCTAAAAACTGGCCACACCTGGTGGTATCAAGGGGAGGTAATGGGCAAAATTTAATGCCCTTTGTCTATCTAAAAATAGACAGGAGAAGACGATTTTTGTCTTTACTAGGGTTGGATTTGCGAGGTAGCAGGCTAGTATTCCTAAGGTAATGTGATTGGATAATTATTCTCGGAGAAACATAATTTAGTTTAAAAATTTGCTTTCTCTAGGATGATGACAAAGTGTCTTCTCTGTTCATAACCACATTTCATTCCATATGGAATTTGGTCTATACTTAGAGAAACTTCTATAAAACACTTTATCACAAGTCATCATATAAACGTTCATATTTCAGAGATGCCTAAATTAGATTGGAAAATTTTGAGATTTTTTTTCATTATAACTTTAGTATTTTAAGTGCGAAGTTTGTTCATGTAGTTCTCTGAACACTGGCAGAAATAATTATCTCCTGATGCACTCCATTTGTCATTTACAATTGTCCTTTTATGCACTCCATTTGTCATTTACAATTGTCCTTTGATGCACTCCATTTGTCATTTACAATTTTCCTTTGATGCACTCCATTTGTCATTTACAATTGTCCTTTGATGCACTCCATTTGTCATTTATAATTTTCCTTTGATGCACTCCATTTGTCATTTATAATTGTCCTTTGATGCACTCATAATTGTCTAACTTCAGTCTTGATGCATGTGAGTTCTGCTACACTTTCATCATGAGATTTTGTATCCTTGTCATCAGTGGCGCCTTTGTCTCCTTTTATCAAGTGGCTGTATCCAGTGGCTTCTATGTTTTGTTTGTATCCATTAGCTTTATATTGGTTGTATCCAGTGGCTTCTTTATCTTGCTTGTATCGGATGGCTTCTCTGTCTTATTTTGTATCCTGTGACATCTTTGTCTTGTTGTGTTTAATATCTTCTGTGTCTTATGTGTATCCTGTGATGTCTGTGTCTTGTTGTGTTTAATAGCTTCTGTCTTGTGTGTATCCTGTGATGTCTGTGTCTTGTTGTGTTTAATAGTTTCTGTGTCTTGTTTGTATCCTGTGATGTCTGTGTCTTGTGTTTAATAGCTTCTGTTTCTTATGTGTATCCTGTGATGTCTGTGTCTTGTTGTGTTTAATAGCTTCTGTTTCTTATGTGTATCCTGTGATGTCTGTGTCTTGTTGTGTTTAATAGCTTCTGTGTCTTGTGTGTATCCTGTGATGTCTGTGTCTTGTGTTTAATAGCTTCTGTGTCTTATGTGTATCCTGTGATGTCTATGTCTTGTTGTGTTTAATAGCTTCTGTGTCTTGTTTGTATCCTGTGATGTCTGTGTCTTGTGTTTAATAGCTTCTGTGTCTTATGTGTATCCTGTGATGTCTGTGTCTTGTTGTGTTTAATAGCTTCTGTGTCTTGTGTATCCAGTGGCATCTGTGTCTTGCTTGTTTCCAGTGACTGCTTTATCTTGTTTTCTGAAATGTACAGATGTACCTTCCACAAGCCTGGTTCCCTAAAGCTTTCTATTTTATATATAAACAATCTGCTAATATTGGCCACATTGCCAATGTTTCAAATTTCTATACAGTGTTGCTTGCTGTCCCTTACCAAAGATCTTTAGGTTTTAAAAAATAGTCCAGATTATTTGATCTTGAAAATATTAGCCAAAAAATGTATTTTTCATTCACATTTGTGAAAAGGTAATCTTTGAGAAATGATTGTCTTTCTTCATAGTGTCTCTGGTCATTTAAATTTGTCTATTACCTCACTAGCTCAGCTCATGTCAGTCCCCCCCCCCCAATATATTTGGAAAGGAATATCATCTATGCTGTTTTCATAGCATAAGATAAATAGTTTGTATATTTAGTTTCTTGCTATGTTCTGTGATAGATGATGTGGCAAAGTGCACTTAGTTATAACTCTGTCTGTCATACATGTAGGTTATAACTCTGTCTGTCATACATGTAGGTTATAACTCTGTCTGTCATACATGTAGGTTATAACTCTGTCAGTCATACATGTAGGTTATAACTCTGTCAGTCATACA
Organism: Sinohyriopsis cumingii; assembly: GCA_028554795.2. NCBI lineage: Eukaryota > Metazoa > Mollusca > Bivalvia > Unionida > Unionidae > Sinohyriopsis > Sinohyriopsis cumingii. The sequence goes on along the minus strand of CM068825.1, from coordinate 167,298,437 downwards.
TGTAGGTTATAACTCTTTGTTATACATGTACATCATGTTGTACACCAGCTGTCCTCTGCCATTCACAGCTACTAGCTACATCATAGAAGTTGTACTTCTGAACAGATATTGTGTGCTTATTAGAATGGAATGACTTTTAACGTCTCAGGGGAGTTAGGACAGTGTCTCTGGATATTAATGACTTTTAACGTCTCAGGGGAGTTAGGACAGTGTCTCTGGATATTAATGACTTTTAACGTCTCAGGGGAGTTAGGACAGTGTCTCTGGATATTAATGACTTTTAACGTCTCAGGGGAGTTAGGACAGTGTCTCTGGATATTAATGACTTTTAACGTCTCAGGGGAGTTAGGACAGTGTCTCAGGATATTAATGACTTTTAACGTCTCAGGGGAGTTAGGACACTGTCTCTGGATATTAATGACTTTTAACGTCTCAGGGGAGTTAGGACACTGTCTCTGGATATTAATGACTTTTAACGTCTCAGGGGAGTTAGGACAGTGTCTCTGGATATTAATGAATTTAAACCAAAAGGCTGTTGCACTTAATGGACTATTAGTGATATTTCTTAACGAGTTAATACGGTTTCTGATTAAATGTGATAGATACCACCCTATTTCTGAAGAGGTGTGCATGCTTACATTTCTAGAACATAAATTGGATTATGTTTTGATGAGGATATTAGGCATCATATTGGCTGTGCTTGGTGTGGAGGCATTATTTATGAACACATCTTTCATAAAAAGAAAAGAAAATATATTTTTATATGCCCATCTTTATGGATTACACTTGTTTGGTACATTAAAATAAAAAGCAGTATAAAGTTGTGTTTTAGCTGTACACATATAAATTAGAGAATATTCTAAAAAAGAAGACTTCTGCATAATAGTTAAATTTAATTTCCTTATTTTCTATTTATAGCAGATTAATATGACATATTTCCAAGAAAACAGATGGGTTTGTTCAATTTAAAACTATGTCTCACCAATTCATTATATTATTTTGAGAAATATTTAAGTAGCGGACCAGTCTATACTTTTTACAAAAACAGAACAGGCTTTATCAGTGTGCTTCACTGATGTTATATGAATGAAAAATGTTTGAGGAGATGGATCTTTAAACATGTCAGATCAGAAAAAGTACAACTCATTAGTGCTTTACAAATTTAAAAGAAGAATATAGGAGTGATGTAATACAGCACTCTGATTGGACACATCATGTTCTTTGCAGAATTTGTGGACTTGACTGCATGATCATTCAGTACAAGCTAGACATGTAGACTAGTTAAAGTGAGTGTTCTATATAAATAAGGTGACCTGCTCCAGCTCCCAGTTAAAAGTAAAAATAAATACACATTTTTCATACTATTTCCTGTAATTATGGCATGTAATATATAGCTTACACTTTTTATGTTGAGATTACACTTTTTTTGCCACTTATATTAGAAATAATTTCACTTACACCTATCTGGGAGTTGGCATCTATGATGTTGCCTTTGTGGCATTGTTTTTCATCTCTTAGCATTCTGGGAATGAAATTGACCTCTGTGTCCACTTGTACATCAAGAGGTTCCATTTTACTGGTATATGCCGGTATTTACCTATAACTTTTACCCCTATACCGGAAGAAGATATGGCTGTCAGTATTTATGTACCGACAAACTGTCCGACATGTTTTAAGTCTTAAACGTTAAAAGTCTTAGCATGAAAGTGTATCAGAGGCTGACTTGTTCTATTCGTATAGTTGTAGCTCCATATCCCTGCAATTTTTGATCAGCGATTGTCAGCAACAACACAGCGCCAGAAGGAGAGTCAGCTTATCTCTTTGATGGATTGCAAGGGTTGATGGATTTCAAGGTGAAATAATACAATTAAAGCATTCCTCATAGACATTAATCCAAGCAGTCACTTTCTGCTTCATTCCGTTTGCATTGAAGAATCTGTAATCGTGTCACAGCAATTGACAAGTTGAATTGTTTTAAAAGTACTGGGTGTTATGGAGTTTATTGTTTTGGATACCATTGATGCTTGTATTTACTCTTGTTCAAAACAAACTAATAACCAAGTGTTGTTTGCTGGGCGTTTTGGTTTTGTCCTGGATTTTGCCAGTTTCTATTTATAGCTAAGTCATGTGATCTAACCTGCTGAATCTGATAGCTTTCATTCATACCAAGCCACTAAACCTAAACATTTTATGTGGTGCATAGAAACATATCCACTATTTAACTTAATAATGAACTCTGAGTCAAAGTTGTTAATTGTGCACACATGCCAACCATTAGGCTTTTTGCATAATTATTACATTTTTTTCACTAAATTATGCCTTACGCATAAATGTATTCGGATTACACATTTTCGGTATGTCCCCTTCCCCAGAAATTAATGATTTGTTTTCTTATTTATATTAACATCCATTAATCTTTCAGACCATATTCTAGAAAAGATGGCTTCTATGTAACTACAACATAAGAGTGTGCTTGTCCGTCCTTGCATGCACTTTCCTAACAGTATTATGTTCTATTTATAACAGCTGTCCTATTTCCAAGAAACATTCTGGTTTTATTTTCAAACTTTTGACCTCAGTTTCTATTTATAGCAGCTGTATGGCTTAGTTAGGAGAGAACAGACTGGTTTTCTAGTTTTTAATTTTTGCTTGCAGATTCTTTGTGCTAATTCATATCTGTTACCGAACCAGTCTGTAGGTATTTGGTGCTAAAAGTTTAGTCAGATTTATTCTAGTAGATGTGTGTGTTCGAGCAAAACGTTTTTCAGATAATTTCATAGATGGATTAGAAAAATACAAAAAACTGATTCAAAGATGAATACATGAATTACACAAAACAGCATTCCATTCTAGGGCATCTTCTCGCATAATGCAGGCTGTGTGGAAAGGATTTTAATATTGGTCATGATGGTAAAACAAAAAAACCTTGAATTAGCTCGTTTTACAAACTCCAGTACTAAGGTAACTTGTAACTTCTTTTTTAAAGTAGAACTAATAAATGCAGATGTGTTATTTACCGAGTTCTTAATAGAACATGGACTACCCCTAGCAGTAGAAGACTACATTGGTCCTTTGTTCAAATGGATGTTTTCTGATTCCAAAATTGCAGAAAATATGCATCTGCAAGAACAAAATCATCTAATATTGTTAGGTCTTTAGCAGACGATATTTCGCTCAAAATTGCAGAAGCCATGAAAGTTGGGCCGTTTAGTATTGCAACAGACAGGAGCAGTGATTATGATGACAAAAAGTAGTACCCAGTATGTGTAAGAGACTTTGACAACAAAAAGGGCAAAGTCAGAGTGCTCTTCTTTCATTACCAGAATTAACAGTAGATTCCACTGGAGAAAACATTTGTTATTTGCTTGATAATGCTTTGAATAAACATAAATTGGCAGAACTGTATGGGGTTTTCAGCTGATAATAAATCAGTGATGAATGGAATTCATAAAGGAGTTGCATTCTATATTTTGAAAAATGTCTCCATATCAGGTTTTCCCTGTCATATGATTCACCTTGCTGCAGGAAAGGCTGCTGATAAATTAGAAGGAGAACCCCATAAGTATCAAGTTGGCTTTCAATCTGACAGTGTACTTCATGCAGACAGAGTTGATGTGCAATGGCACCTTATTTCCCAGCTAAAAGATACAATAACTGGAAGATACACATTTCCTCTTCTTTGTCAGGTTATGAAAGGAATATTGGTTCTGTACCATTCTAATGCTGACGTAGAGATTATTCAGCATTGTTAGCAAAAATAAATCTGAATTCAGATCCAGGCTCTGTAACCCAGCACTTGGTTCTCTACTGGTGTGCAAAACATTCATTATCTCAGCTGGTACAAAGTGTTTTGAAATGCAATATGAGAGACTGTTGCTTTTTAAAGTGCTATATATGAAAATTTGAAGCAGTAATTGATGTTAAAAGACTAGAAGGGGTAAATAAATCATTTTGTATATATACTTACAGAATTTTATTATGTTATATATGGATTGCTCTTTTTCTGCTCGGATTACTAATTTTGTCCATGGATTACACTTTTTCCTTGCCAGGGGTTGGCATGTATGATTGTGTATAAACTAAGTTGGTGACCGACATTGGAAATGGATTACACGATGGTTTGCTCCACACAGTGTAACAAATTTTTATCCTGTCTGTCACTCAGTAAATTTTCAAGTCAGCATCATTAAATGTAGCTAAAACTAGCCAATTCATTTAAGGACTTTCTACAAAACCAATTGGGTATTTTTTGTTACATTTGATGATGTTTACCTGATAATTTACTGAGTCACAGATAGGATGAAATTCGCAATGCTGTGTGGAATGTGGTGTTGACTTGTGACGCTGTCCATTATGAATGCAACTTATGTAAAGGTCAGAAATGCATTCATTTTCTTACTCTTATTTACAATTTAATTTTCTTCTCTCTGTGCAAGTGATTGACCATGCATTGATGAGATTTGTTGTTTAACATGTAAAATTTGTTCTTGTACCAGCTTTTTCCAGCGCAACCCTAGCAGAAACACTGGTATGTGTAAATCTATTTAAGTTAATGAAATATGTGCATCTGTTTTCTAGGAAGATCACAGTTCATGATACCAATCCTGATCTGTTCCGGGTGTTCCTTGAGTACCTTTACTGTGGTCAGATGGAGACCAATGAATTATCAACAGAACAGCTGGTGGACATCATGACCCTTGCTGACCGCTACCATGTAAGTTAGAATTCATGCACTCTCCTGTTTGTTGTAAGAATCGCTAGTTGTGACAGGTGGTTAGTCTGTATGTCCATCATTTGTACAGCCTTGAAAAGTCTTTGAATTTAAAAGATAGCCTTTAAAAATCTTTAAATTCATCCTGGATTTGAAAACTACTTAAATTTTGACAATTGGCCTTAAAAGTCGTCTAATTTCATATGATTAGAGCTTCCATCCATAAAAAGAATTATATCTGAAGCAGATAAAAATTTTCTTTCATAAACATGAATTTGCGCACTTGGAAAGCAATGATGCGTGAGAACTCCCGCAAAATAATTTCAAGTCATGCATATGAAATGTACTCTGCGCAGTATACAACTTTATTCAACCATTCACCCTTAAAGTACTTGCAGAAATGGTAAAAATGTTGAAGCGCTTGTTGCAACATGTATTTTGTATTTTGTCGTAGCTATTGACATCTCTGGTTTCATCACCTTAACATGAATGGTTGTGTTGATATCTCTGGCACCTTCACCTTAACATGAATGGTTGTGTTTCTAAATTTGATTGGCTCATTGGCCAAACATTGTGTTGAAGTTTGAACCTTGGATAAAGGAAGTTTTACAAATGCGTGTTTATAATACGGGCTCTCGAGAAGACCCAAAGTGGACGATTCTTAGCGTTGTTAATCTATAGGTGACGATTTAGCTCGGCAAATGCTGGCTGATCATAGTAATGAAGGCAATTTATTTTTAAAGTCAGAAGTGTATCAGATTATATGAGCTTTGAAGTATTAAAGGAGATGCCAGTGAATGATTTTGAACCAAAAAATGGCGTTAAATTCGATATTGATGTATATGCTGGATAGACCAAAACAGGCGGCATTACGGCCAACCCCTCATTTCAGTGGTATTTCAAGAGTAAATGTAGAAAAGGCAGATAAACAAGCCAAAATAAAATTAAAAAAAAAAATAGTAGAGTGCACTTTTTGTTTCTTTTCTAGTCCCAATTTAGCCCAACAGGATCATGTGCTACAAAACTATATAGCCCTAATATAAAGGTTACAATAAATCTAATAAATAAGAATCGAAAAATGAAATTAAAAAGTAAAGATATTTGATTAAAATACCTCTGTTTGAACAAGTAGACTATAGCATTAATGGACTTAGAATCCTAATACATCATTAAGGAATAGTGAATCTAGCATAGTTGTCAGTATAGTGCTAATTTAAGAAAGTTAGACTTTGACAGAGCTTATGTTGGTGAAAAATCCCTGTGAACTGTGAAAGGGTGTTCACAGTACATAACAATATTCATGCACAGATATGAAACTGATTAAGCTGAGAAACAATGAACAGATTAATACTTATACAGCTAGAGGCAACTTCTTTTTAAGATTTTGATTTTAATAGGGGTCTTACAGAGTGGATAAGGAAGAAATAGAGATGGATATTGAAGTGTTATGTAAATAATGAAGTATGTCCGTTTCCTCTTCCCCCTCAGTTTTGTTCTACTCCCTCCTTATTTTTGGGACAAGGTGGTAATCCCCCCTTACAATAAAATCCTGGAAGCATCTGTGCAGTTGTCAGAATTCACAAAGTACTAGCATGCATTTTTAATTGGATATCATGTTATAATGCCGTTTGTTGTTGCCATTACTTTTCCTAAGCAGCAGTGATGTTCCATTTAGTTTTTAAAAAACAACATGACAGAAAAGACTGTGATTTTCCAATTAACAATACAAATGTTCCAATTGGTTGAGGAAAAATAAATTCTGATGTGACGGAAGAGGTCAAGTGATTTCCCAATTAACAATGCAATGGCAAAAGTACATGAATGAGAATTATTTTGCTTTGTTATGCCTGGAAAGTTTTCATCTGGAAGCAGTTGTCTGGCTGAAGTTGGTTTAGAGAAGTAAAGGGCGATAGGTAAAAGATCTTGGAAAAATGGGTGAAATCACATTCAAGAAGTGAGAAGCATAACACATTTGTGAACCTTTGGAATCACAAGCCTTTCAGTAATTTCATTGTTGCAAAAAGAATTGCATTCACTGGAAATGATAAGCTTGAATATGGCTGAGTGTAAAATTGAAACAAATGATAATGCAGCAATTTTAAGTGACCAGCCAGCCTTTGTACCTCTTCCAGCATCATACAAGGTATTGACTATTCAATGTAAAAAGCATGCAAACAGTGTGTACATATTCTTGTTGGTGTGACTATTCAATGCAAAGCATGCAAACAGTATGCACATATTGTTGTTGGTGTGACTATTCAATGTAAAGCATGCAAACAGTGCACACATGTTGTTGGTGTGACAATTCAATGTAAAGCATGCAAACAGTGTGCACATATTCTTGTTGGTGTGACTATTCAATGCAAAGCACACCGTTTGCATGGTTTACATTGAATAGTCACACCAACAACAATATGTGCACACTGTTTGCATGCTTTACATTGAATAGTCACACCAACAACAATATGTGCACACTGTTTGCATGCTTTACATTGAATAGTCACACCACCAACATGTGCACACTGTTTGCATGCCTTACATTGAATAGTCACACCAACAACTACATGTGCACACTGTTTGCATGCTTTGCATTGAATAGTCACACCAACAACATGTGCACAGTTTGCATGCTTTACATTGAATAGTCACACCAACAATATGTGCACACCGTTTGCATGCTTTACATTGAATAGTCACACCAACAACAATATGTGCACACTGTTTGCATGCTTTACATTGAATAGTCACACCAACATGTGCACACTGTTTGCATGCTTTGCATTGAATAGTCACACCAACAACAGTATGTGCACACTGTTTGCATGCTTTGCATTGAATAGTCACACCAACAACATGTGCACACTGTTCGCATGCTTTGCATTGAATAGTCACACCAACAAGAATATGTGCACACTGTTTGCATGCTTTACATTGACTAGTCACACCAACAACATGTGCACACTGTTTGCATGCTTTACATTGAATAGTCACACCAACAACATGTGCACACTGTTTGCATGCTTTACATTGAATAGTCACACCAACAACGTGCACACTGTTTGCATGCCTTACATTGAATAGTCACACCAACAACAACATGTGCACACTGTTTGCATGCTTTGCATTGAATAGTCACACCAACAACATGTGCACACTGTTTGCATGCTTTACATTGGATGGTCACACCAACAATATGTGCACAGTTTGCATGCTTTGCATTGAATAGTCACACCAACAACAATATGTGCACACTGTTTGCATGCTTTACATTGAATAGTCACACCAACAACAACATGTGCACACTGTTTGCATGCTTTGCATTGAATAGTCACACCAACAACAATATGTGCACAGTTTGCATGCTTTACATTGAATAGTCACACCAACAACATGTGCACACTGTTTGCATGCTTTACATTGAATAGTCACACCAACAAGAATATGTGCACACTGTTTGCATGCTTTGCATTGAATAGTCACACCAACAACAATATGTACACACTGTTTGCATGCTTTGCATTGAATAGTCACACCAACAACATGTGCACAGTTTGCATGCTTTGCATTGAATAGTCACACCAACAACAATATGTACACACTGTTTGCATGCTTTGCATTGAATAGTCACACCAACAACAATATGTACACACTGTTTGCATGCTTTGCATTGAATAGTCACACCAACAACAATATGTACACACTGTTTGCATGCTTTGCATTGAGTAGACACACCAGCAACAATATGTACACACTGTTTGCATGCTTTGCATTGAATAGTCACACCAACAACAACATGTGCACACTGTTTGCATGCTTTACATTGAATAGTCACACCAACAACATGTGCACAGTTTGCATGCTTTACATTGAATAGTCACACCAACAACAATATGTGCACACTGTTTGCATGCTTTGCATTGAATAGTCACACCAACAACAATATGTGCACAATGTTTGCATGCTTTACATTGAATAATCACACCAACAAGAATATGTGCACACTGTTTGCATGCTTTACATTGAATAGTCACACCAACAAGAATATGTACACACTGTTTGCATGCTTTGCATTGAATAGTCACACCAACAACAATATGTGCACACTGTTTGCATGCTTTACATTGAATAGTCACACCAACAAGAATATGTACAAACTGTTTGCATGCTTTGCATTGAATAGTCACACCAGCAACATGTGCACAGTTTGCATGCTTTACAGTGAATAGTCACACCAACAACATGTGCACAGTTTGCATGCTTTGCATTGAATAGTCACACCAACAAGAATATGTGCACACTGTTTGCATGCTTTACATTGAATAGTCACACCAACAACATGTGCACACTGTTTGCGTGCTTTACATTGAATAGTCACACCAACAACATGTGCACACTGTTTGCATGCTTTACATTGAATAGTCACACCAACATGTGCACACTGTTTGCATGCTTTGCATTGAATAGTCACACCAACAAGAATATGTGCACACTGTTTGCATGCTTTACATTGAATTGTCACACCAACAACATGTGCACACTGTTTGCATGCTTTACATTGAATAGTCACACCAACAACAATATGTGCATACTGTTTGCATGCTTTGCATTGAATAGTCACACCAACAAGAATATGTACACACTGTTTGCATGCTTTTTACATTGAATAGTCACACCAACAACAATACTTGCATACAAATACATTGAGTATAATTCAGTCATAAAAATATAAATATTCTTGTGAAAAGTGTACACTGCCAGGTCATTTTGTTGGGCTGTTCATACATATTCATACACACTAAATGTAACTCTACATTGAAAGAAATTTGTACACCAGTTTTTAATTATCACAGAGTAGTTAATGTATTTATTTGTTTTCAGTATTTCATCTGTCATTTCATTCATTTTCCTCTTTGCAGGAAATGGTTTCCAAAATATATCAAATGTGGCCACACACAAAAAATTAATCAAAATAGATTTAATATAAAGTAATTTATACAAATTAAAGATAAAGTCAGTTGGTATAAAATGGTTACAAATCTTTTTTCTAATTTGTTGCAGACCTTGAGTTTGAAGTCTGTGTGTGAGCAGGCCCTTAAGCACCATGTAGATGATGAAAATGCTCTCTACCTCCTCAGCTTTGCAGACCAACTGAATGCTAAGAAGCTCAAGGTAAGCCTTATACCTCCTTAGCTTTGCAGACCAACTGAATGCTACGCTTTAGGTAAGCCTTATACCTCCTTAGCTTTGCAGACCAACTGAATGCTACGCTTTAGGTAAGCCTTATACCTCCTTAGCTTTGCAGACCAACTGAATGCTACGCTTTAGGTAAGCCTTATACCTCCTTAGCTTTGCAGACCAACTGAATGCTACGCTTTAGGTAAGCCTTATACCTCCTTAGCTTTGCAGACCAACTGAATGCTACGCTTTAGGTAAGCCTTATACCTCCTTAGCTTTGCAGATGCAGTCTTAAGAAGCTCAAAGTATTCCTTCTACTGCTGCAACTTTATGTACGCAATGCTAAGAAGGTCCTATTATGCCTCTACCACCTCATCTTTGCAAACTCAATGCTTAGAAGGTCCTAGTATGCCTCTACCACCTCAACTTTGCAAACTCAATGCTAAGAAGGTCCTAGTATGCCTCTACCACTTCAACTTTGCAAACTCAATGCTAAGACGGTCCTAGTATGCCTCTACCACCTCAACTTTGCAAACTCAATGCTAAGAAGGTCCTAGTATGCCTCTACTACCTCAACTTTGTGTATGCAATGCTAAGAAGGTCCTAGAATGCCTCTACCACCTCAACTTTACAAACTCGATGCTAAGAAGGTCCTAGTATGCCTGTACCGCCTCAACTTTGTGAATGCTAAGAAGGTTCTATTATGCCTCTACCACCTCAACTTTGCCAATTCAGTATTAAGAGGCTCAAGGTGTTCTTTCTACCTCAACTTTGCACTGTAAGATTATTGTAATATCCCAGTTTGAATTATGTTCTAAAGAACATAACTTACACTGCACTTTACATCTTCAGGATCTGATATTGAACTATGTGGCAGAACACCCACAGGTCACCAATTCCGAACTGTTCCAAGATCTCCCAGAGTACCTACAGATGGAGGTGGAAACTTGCTCAGTTACAGGGTAAGTAGTGATGTATAACAGAATGCAATTTTTTTAACAAGTAATTACTTGCAAAGTAATTGAACTGTATTTCTTAGAGATATCTAAGAACTGTGGATATAATTTTATGGATCTCACACAGATAATCCAAACCCGCTTTTTAAATGGTTTTGAGGCTTGATTATTCAGCCATGTACTGTAGAACCTGCATCGTAGTTTGGGTCAGACTGCATTATTGCTAAAAGATTGAAGGAAGGTATTAACAGGGCTTGTTAACACAATCTTGAAAAGTGCTTACATTTTGAGGACTACTGAAAGTGAAAGTCCTGGAAAAGTGGTTAAAAATGCTGTGTAGTCTTTGAAAAGTGCTTAATTTTGAAACATTATTTTATTTTAATTTTCTTTCACAAGTATGAAAAAAGAAAATAAAAGATCCATTAAAAATGTTACAAACCAAATCATCCTGAAATTTTAAGACTTACAGTTGGGTTGGTTATGTATTCATTAAGACTTACAGTTGGGTTGGTTATGTATTCATTAAGACTTACAGTTGGGTTGGTTATGTATTCATTAAGACTTACAGTTGGGTTGGTTATGTATTCATTAAGACTTACAGTTGGGTTGGTTATGTATTCATTAAGACTTACAGTTGGGTTGGTTATGTATTCATTAAGACTTACAGTTGGGTTGGTTATGTATTCATTAAGACTTACAGTTGGGTTGGTTATGTATTCATTAAGACTTACAGTTGGGTTGGTTATGTATTCATTAAGACTTACAGTTGGGTTGGTTATGTATTCATTAAGACTTACAGTTGGGTTGGTTATGTATTCATTAAGACTTACAGTTGGGTTGGTTATGTATTCATTAAGACTTACAGTTGGGTTGGTTATGTATTCATTAAGACTTACAGTTGGGTTGGTTATGTATTCATTAAGACTTACAGATGGGTTGGTTATTCATTAAGACTTACAGTTGGGTTGGTTATGTATTCATTAAGACTTACAGTTGGGTTGGTTATGTATTCATTAAGACTTACAGTTGGGTTGGTTATGTATTCATTAAGACTTACAGTTGGGTTGGTTATGTATTCATTAAGACTTACAGTTGGGTTGGTTATGTATTCATTAATACTTACAGTTGGGTTGGTTATGTATTCATTAAGACTTACAGTTGGGTTGGTTATGTATTCATTAAGACTTACAGTTGGGTTGGTTATGTATTCATTAAGACTTACAGATGGGTTGGTTATTCATTAAGACTTACAGTTGGGTTGGTTATGTATTCATTAAGACTTACAGTTGGGTTGGTTATGTATTCATTAAGACTTACAGTTGGGTTGGTTATGTATTCATTAAGACTTACAGTTGGGTTGGTTATGTATTCATTAAGACTTACAGTTGGGTTGGTTATGTATTCATTAATACTTACAGTTGGGTTGGTTATGTATTCATTAAGACTTACAGTTGCTTTTCTTTGCTGTTCAGGATAGAGACTATGCAGCAGTCAGATTAGACTTCAATGATGCATACATTCACATTCACATTTATGGGTCTTCTTATAATTCCCCTTAGGTTTGCATACAAGAAGACCGTGTGCCTGTTCAGGCTTTTCAGCCTAAATGTCACTCCCTTTCAGACAGAGCTATTTTAGACTTCTGAACCATCTCCATGTCAATGATATTAAATTACTTAAAGACATTTTACAAAAGCACCAGGTAAGTTACCTTTTGACATGAAAAAATCCCTTGGATTTCTTTTCAACAAGGATGAATCTGATCTCATACTGTCCCAAGATTTCATCTGTTTAAAAGTGGACTTCAAATCATGTCTTTCTTAATAGGAGCATGTCTTGAAAATCATTTCAGTAGTGTCTGCTGTTCTCTCAGAGAATCGAATTTCATCCATGGAATTTCTTCTGTTGTGTCTCTTGACTGCAGCAACAGATATTGTCTTGGGCCATCTGTTTGTGAGACCCTTGTAGGTGATCCTCCTATCCTAGTAATAACCAACATTGGCCTCCAGAATGAATGGTCGATGTTTTGGACTATGCAGTCCCATCTTGACAAGTTGATGGACTTCATTAGACTGACAGCATGTATCCTGCTGCAGTATTAACTACTGGAGATCTTCACTGATAATAGCATGTTAAGCTAGAATTCCCACCTGCCCTCCTTCCAAAAGTAAATGGGACTTTTGCCCATTTAGGAGTGCTTATCACACACCAGTCTGCTGAGATATAGGCAATAGTAAATGGGACTTTGCCTATAACATTTTGAGAAGTTGGACCCCATCACAGTCAAGGGCTATTGTGTCTTGATATTGAACTTGTTTTGTCAAGGCCAGAATAAAGACCTCTTAACCTTTTTTTGAACTTCATCTTGTGTCCTTGGGCTTTGGCCCTTTGTTCAAAATGTATTATTCTATGGACTCTATTTATGCAGAATATGACATGCTTTGAATCAATGTCCAGAGCATCCATGACTCGCCTCTACTACAAAACCTGCTTCCTGTTGATGTAAGCTACAGCAGGCATAATCAGTGAGAAACATGCCTTGCCCATTGACCTAAACTATCTTTAGTTATGCCTTGATGGTTGGGTACATTCGCGGCAGTCCCAGCTTTCATTGCCAGAGAAAACTGCCTCCACTCATAGGGAATCGGTCCTTTGTCTTGAGACCACAGTTTTTGTACCCTTTGTTTCTGGGGCATTTGTCGGACCTGGTCAGAATTATTGAATGGTGTCTAAAGCAAATGGTGCAAATTAGAATTAGATACCTCAGTTGTTCCTACCACTCCCAAGAAGAAATAGACAATATTTTCTCAGGCTTAATTGTCTTAGATACAATGCGTTATCTGCTCCTCTACAAGTAAGTAAGCCAAGTCCAGATGAAATTTTTATGTAAAGCGTGATTCACACAGTTTCAGCAGTCACCACAAGTAGTGTAGTTTAGGTAACTTTTCCTTGACATCATCAAAGGGGTGGGTTAAAAATTTAGGGGGAACATACTCTAAATTTGACTTGTGAGACCTTTCATCCTGAATTGCTGTGTGAATGGTGAGAATCAACTCAGCAGTGCAACATGCTATGCTACCATTTCATTCAGCATCTTCATAACAATTCAGGTTACATGATTTACGCTGGATTTATGGCTTTTTAATTATATTTTTCTCCTAAACACATCCATGCAGACCATGTGCTAACCCTAGCCCATATCTCACATGGAATTAAGGCTGCTTCATGCATAGTAGAAGACTGGAGACAGGGCTAACTTCAGGATAAGGGGATATAACTCCCTTCACCTCTTTTCCTGTTGTGTTGTGATTGGGTATTTTAAAAAAAAAGCCAACTTTTATACTATATTGTTTTTTTGATAATACCTAATGGCTCATGATATGCAGTTATATCTCTGAAGCACTCCAGTATAAGCTGATGATTAACATGATTTGGCACTAATCCCTTCAAGTGTTGACTACTCTAGTCTGATTTGGGAAGCAGATGGCCTTTTAGCACTATTGTGTTGCTAAAATAGACCAAAAGAAGTGTTGAATATCTATTCAGCATGAGAGGGCTGGATTTTAAGGTAGTGGACATGCTCCTAAAGTATTATGATTAGTTTATAATTATTTGGATACTGTGAATATTATCAAAGAAGTATATTTTACTCTAATAATGTTTGCTTACACAGTATCATGAAAATTCAAGATAGGGCATCAAATGTGTAAACTGTTTGAGGTTTGATAATTCTTTAAACTGGTTTGGATCTTACCTGAATTAAATTTTACAAGACGTAATCGTTGGCAGTATTTGAGCTATTCATTCAGCTGTCTCCTAAGGCTCTGATTTAGGCTGGCTTCTCTTATTTACTGTCGTATGAGATATTTTTATGGGGTACCAATTGGGGGTGGGGGTGGCGATCCAAACCATGAATGTAAAGACCCAATGAAAAATTGGTTCCATATGATGATCACCCACAATCCCCACCCATTTTCTTACTGTGTTTCATTCCTAGATATTAACAAAGTTATCAGTAATAAAATATTAGCTTTTACATGTGTTTGTTTTATTTAACCACTTGAAAAAAGATTTCTAAATTATTTTATATTGTTTCAGAGCAGATTTATTGATAAAGTATCCAGTAGCTGTAATTTCCATCAAAACTCAATATGTTAGATAAGTAAGGATAGAGTCAGAGAGGGGAAGCATAAGGATACTGAAAATGAAAGAAAGAATAATAAAACTAGTATATTGAAAAATTCAAATCCTACTGAAATCACATTCCACTTTATTCATGCAATTTTTAATCCAAAAGAACAAGAATGTAAAATATTTGCTTGAAGTATTGTTATTAATGAAATACTATGTGTAGACACTGATTACAGCAGATTATTTAAGCTAACATTTCACTGATTTTTGGACAAAGCCAATATATCAACATTGTGTCAAGTCTCATGGGACACACAAATGCTTGTCAGTGAAAATATTACCCAAATTGCAGAATTAAACAAATCCAACTTTTTCACAACTGGTGATAATTAGGTCTGGTATTTCACTCATTGTTGTGTGCAGTCCCTTTAGTTTGCATTGGCCTGATGAGATTGCAAGGTACACTAATACATTGCACTGATCATCATAGCAACCTCTTCCTTTTCCATGATAGCCTGCAGGACCTGTTTAGCGTAGTGTGGAAGTGTGATTTTATTAATTTTTCATACTCATTATTTATTGTCAAGTCTAATGGTTGAAGTTGGTCTGCACATGAAGCAAGCACAAAGGAGTGATTCCACTGTCTTTATTTATTGTCAAACCTAATGGTTGAAGTTGGTTTCAGTTGAATTAGCATCTTTGGTGGCGTTGACTTCCTTTGATGTTGAGCTCATGAAAACGGTGTGATTCATCAGAACAGGTGGTTTTATTTGTGCTCATAGGGGTTGTAGTATTGTTTTAATGTTCTTATAAGCACAGGCTTCCATTGATATTATTCACTCAGACAAAAATACGTTGTGAATAATGAACTTTGGTCTTTGATTTGTGCTCATATATGTGGTAGCACTGTTAGTGTTGGCCTAGTTTTATTCTTCTGTGTTCTTTATTTTCAGGGAGGGGGTAAGTTTAAACTATGAATTTAAGTATCCATGAAAAGGTTGCTTTTTTACAAAACCATGAAAACTGAGCCCCACAAAAATAAATGATTTCTCATTATGGTGATTGATTCGTTGATTTAGTGTTTTATGGCACAGCAACACAAATAGGGTATTTAATGCCAAGGCAGTAGGTTATTTAATGCCAAGGCAGTAGGTTATTCAATGCCAAGGCAGTAGTTATTTAATGCCAAGGTAATAGGTTATTTAATGCCAAGGCAATAGTTATTTAATGCCAAGGCAATAGGTTATTTAATGCCAAGGCAATTGGTTATTTAATGCCAAAGCAATAGTTATTTAATGCCAAGGCAATAGGTTATTTAATGCCAAGGCAATTGGAGTAAAGTGAATTGCCCAGTGATACACCTTAGTAGTTGATCCAGGCTGATCCATTGGTAGGATTCATGCAACTGATCTTCCATTAAGTAATAAATTCAATACTTCAAGATTGTTAGTTGACCCAGACTGATCCAAATGTGGGATTCATGTAATTGATCTTCCGCCAAATTAATAAATTCACTACCTCCAGATGCTACACTTACTACTTATTTTCAGAATGTACATAATACGTATCTTTAGTCGTGTCAAATATCTGGTATTTATCAATTTATTAACATGATTTTTCATCCAGCCTGAACATTTTTTTATGAAATAATTTTACTGACATTGTCATTGCCTGCAGATTGGATTCACGAAGCCATAGCCTGACCAATCATTCCTACACAGATGTCCCCAGTTCAGCCTCCAGTATATCAGAAGTGGATGAGATGATGAACGCCATGCAGTTTGTAGAGAGAGTCAGTGTAAGTCACCATTCAAACCACTGTCCATGTATTTTCAGTGTAATACATGCTTAATAATATAAAAATAGGCTAGAGAAGCAATTGTCTGCCATCTGTGATATTTCTGAAACTGAAATTGTCCTGCAGTATTTGTCGACTTTGTTTTATGACTTAGCTGTTGTCTTCTATTCCTTCTGCATGTTATATATTGACAGGCTACATAAGGGGTGGACAGTGACTTGGCCAGTGATCTGTTTTATCGGTTGATTTACATCATAGAATGTGGCTTTAAAAATCACCTATTTGCCCAGCACCTTGGAGGAAGTTGCCCAGGCATGGACTTCATGCACCAGTTTCTGTTCATTACCTGTTTCTCTTCAGTCAGTTAAGTCATTGTAATTGGGGGTTTCCTTCCTTCATGTTTTGGTTTATTAAGCTTCACAATTTTTTCTGCCTGTAATTAAATGCATCTCTTAGCATTTCTCAAAAGTGTTACATCTCTTGAAAGAACATTCCCAGTTCCCAGGCATCCATGACCTAGATTTGATATGTAGAGATGTTGTTCTTCTTAGTGACCAGGGATCAAGCTAGACTTGAATTTTAAAAAGTGACTTCTCCTTTGGACAGAACAGGAAGTGAGTGAGACCTGAACAGGGAGAAGTGGGAACAAAGCGAGACACATACAATATATATATATGGGTGGGGATGTATGTTGCCTTCATTCTCTTTTGTTTTATAATTTCATGGTATTTGTTTTTTGTAATCATTATATGTTTTTTTTTGTTATAGGTGTTGTCTAATGTTGTAAGGCGCTTAGAGCTTCTAAAGATTAGGTGCTATACAAAGTCGTTATTATTATTAATATCTTTATTTCCCAGTATGCAATATTTGCATTTAACATTGGTTTGAAGCAAAACTTTATTTTCAAGTAGAAATTTTTTTGGTTATATCTGTACTATAAACACATTTGGTGCTTGTTTAAAAACATCATATTCATAGTCAATGTATTTTGGCAATACAGTATGACTTAAAAAGAGAACAACAGAAGCTATGCATTGTAATGAAGTTTAACTGAGTAACTATATTACAGTATTGTAATTGCAAGCTAGTACAAATGTTTAATCAACTAATCAAACATTTTGTTTAGTTTTACTTTCTGAAAGTTCATTATAAAATGGCATTTAACAAGATTTCTAAACTTGTTTGAAACAACCCCTGCACCATGTACCTGACAGGAAATACACACATCTTTCAGATCATGCTGTTCGTCCTAAGTTCTTTGTTACCCATAAAACTTTACCATAACTGTTCATAGACAACAAACTGAAGAATTAAAATCAGTGTATGAATTAACCAAATCCTTTTTTTTCAACTGAGTTTACACAGCCAACATGCAAGTGCATCTATTTTTAGAAAGAGGGGTTGTCTTAATGTAACCACTCACTTTATAGCATCGTTACAACTGTCCATTGATAGGATTGCAAAAGAAAGGTTTTATTATTTGTCTGCGTACTTGGTGGAACATTAGGCATTGGTTAAATAGTATTTGCTTTGATGTTTTATTGGGAGTATTTTTCGTACTTTCACGAAAATTAGTAAACTCAGAATACAACCTTGACCTTGCAGCGTCTTGTCGAATTCCACAACATAGCATTGTCCTGTATATTTATGACCTACATAATTGCGTTTTAAAGCTAGATCTTTAATAATGTAATATTTAGTCTCTGCTTTCTTACAAATTTTATATTTTGCTGAATATAATTGCTCAACAGTTTACGAAAAGAGACAATATAATAAAACGGTACTTCCCAGAACAGCATTGTCTGCCATTACGGTTCCAAACAGATTTCTATCAAGAAAATAATGTACTTGCAGCAGTTAAAATATTCATGTTACCGATTTTTTCTTCTTAAAACTCAAATCGCTATTTACATAAATTTAAGTTTCAGAACACAAGTTTGTATGTTTTTATCAACAAAGCGATTAATGCGGACTTCGGGCAGTAATAGTTGCTAACTCATGCAGGAAATGGTTAATGGTCAGTCAGCTATCAAAACACATGCCTGTGAATGTGCAAGAGTTTGTCGGCATAATTTATATCAACACCAACTATTTGATGGCTTGAAGTGTACATTTCACCTTGAGCTGTACTTAACACTGGAACTAACCTGGCCAAGGCAAGGGAGCATCTCAAAATGGATAATTATTTAGTGTTCCTCTACAAAAAAATCGCAGGGCGAAGTCGTTTTTGCTTTCCTAACAGAAAAAAGCAAAGTTTAAACTCTTTAGGCAATTTTTTTGCCCACTTCACCTGGTAGTGTGACCCCTGAGTGACAGAGTAGTTGCATTTGAACAAGCAATAGAAAAGCAAGTTTGAAGCAGGAAATTATTGCAGTAATAATTTAACTTTTGCCTTCAAGTTAGATTTTAACTAACCTAGCTCTACTGTTGTTACATATTTCAGCATGATATTACATTGGATTTATTAAACTATATTATTGTATATTTCATCATGACTGTGTTGTTCTGGTTGTATATTTCAGTGTGATCTTAACGTTTTAGTTGTACATTTTATCATGAAACGTACAACAGCATGGTCTTGCATTGGAACTAAGCATTTCAGAATCATCTTGTTGTCTATTTCAGAATGATCTTACAACCTCCAGTTCCTCAGAAGACATTCCACCAATTGAGGATGCAGCACGCCTTGAAAACTGTGTGGAATCTTTGCGTGATGTTGTGGGAGATTCCATCCCTCGAGAACAGCTTGTACAGGTTTCCCTTGCTGCTGACTATGACCTGAACAGAGCCTTGAACTTTCTTTTCCCATGAGAGTTGAATGTATGGATTAATTAGGGGCTCTGTTATCTCTCCAGGATCCATGGAGGACAGTTGTAGAGATGAATCATGATACATCTGTACTATAACTTTTGTTTGTTATTCATCTCAAATAGTGTCTACCGGCAGATACAAAAGTAATAAATGACAATTTTAAGTGTGATATAATCCTCTTTATGAGTGCCATACATCGAGGGAGCCTTATATTGAGGGGTGTGGCAGTGTCCTGATAATGCATTCAACACAAAATTCAAGTATTTAGTGAAATCACTGTACAATAGGTTGACGCGAGTCATAAAGTGAAATCACTGTACAGTAGGTTGACGCGAGTCGTAAAGTGAAATCACAATCATGAAAGAAAATTTGGCAAACTGAATCAGATCCTACCGGGACAGTGGTATACCAAGACCTTTGTTGTGTGGGGCCACTGTATCAGCGGGCAAGAAATCGAAGGACACTTTTGAGCTGATGGATATGTGTCAGATGTTTTTGATAGTAGATACAGTTGTTTATTTCTAAAAACTTTCAAGGGAAGGACAAGCAACTAGCAAATGACGCATTCAGAATGGTTACTTATAGCATATTATCATCACTGATGTTCTCTACCATCTTTGTCAACTGCCCTAAAAAATTTCGAATTGCAAAATAACGTAGTGTATTAAATGCTGAAGTGAATAGAGTATTGGTATACTGCTTGCAAACTTGGCTAGTAGGAAAAGTACACAGTACAAAGTTAAAAATTACATTTAGTAAATACAGATATCTTTAAATGTGTTAACATTGACAGTAAAACCTTCACATGGATGGTATCACTTCAACAGTGCAACATGAACATGGTGATATTGTTAGATTGATAGTGTCTCCTTTATAGTTTAACAATGACAGTTTTTGTTTTGGGTTTATATATGGCAGCCAGTATAACTTGGGGAGAAAAAACCCAGGAAAACACTGGTCAGAATCAGTGACCCATGGGATGCTACTGGCAGCTTTCTCAAATACCCACAATAGCCAAGTCCAAGACTAGAACCAATGCTTATATAAGTGTGATGGCAGTACTTGGTAAATTTGAGTGCTTTAGACCACTTGGCCACTTGGGGGTCCCATACAGTAAAGGTTAAAATTGTCACATGTAACCTGGAAATGGTGATGCTGTCACATGGATGATATCGCCTTTACATGGTAACAAAGATGGTGAAACTGTCGCATGGATAGTATCACCTGGACAAGTTGATAGTGTCACATGCCACATGGATGGAGTCACCTGTAGAGTGTAACCTGGATTGTGTCACATGGATGGTATCACCTTTAGAGTGAAACAATGACGGGGTAAAACTGTTGCACGGATGGTATCACCTGGTCATGTGACATTCACATGGATGGTAACACCTAGACAGTGTAACCAGTTAAATATGGAATTTGAAAAAGACAGTTTTTACATGCAGTTCTTCATCAATCCTGGTCATCTTCAAAATTAGTCAAAGTTTGTATAGAAAGTTAGAAATAATTATTTCCAACTGTCTGATGCACGTCATTGTTGCAATTTAGCCTTACCTGTCAGGTTCATTCAAGCTTAGCAGCCAGTTTTCTCTCAATACACTGACCTTGATTTGCTTTACATGATTACGCCCTTTATGCCATTTAACACACCAGGTTATTCTTGTAATGTACCGAAGATATATGGATGTAATTTAGAAGATATAGAATTGATATTCTTTTGAGAAATACAGTGATTTTATATATTTGTTTTATATCTGTTAATGTCTTTTGTTCATTACTGATACTTGGATGTACAAGAGTATCTCCAATATAGGGCAAGAAACTACAACATATTTGTACACTGGGACACATCCACTTTATCTGGTGTTAGATTGAAGGTTTTATATATGATGTTAAGGGATCATTATTTTTTAAGAATATTTAGTTGTGAAAGAAACTGTCCAGTTGGTCACTTAGTGTGTGAAAATTTATTTTGTTTTTTTTTGTATTAAGGATATAAATGCTATACCATTCTTCAATATATTTAGTTGAAATATGCCGAAAGAAATCTAGTAACTGTAATAGAAAACTTTAAAATACAAAACTTCAACATTAACCTTCAAGATATGATCCCTGATTGATAATGTAACATGATGAGGTATAAATATAACAAGTTTCTTTACATAATCTCAAACACTTGTAGAGCAGAACTTAAATTACTGAGCCATGACCTTGACCTGGAAATAAGACTCCCAGTGTTATACTCAACACAACGTTTTATGCTGCTGCACAAGCATACCAGGTTTCAGACAGATCTGAATTTGTAGAGTGGAATTTAACATGTGAGGAAATAATTTTTAAAAAAACTGACCTGAAGATAGGATACCCAGTTGGTATGTGACACACTTTCTAATAATAATGTTTAACTATATCATCTTTCATTCCTTATTCTCATATGGCTCAAAAGTCACTGAGCATAATGCAGCAAAACCCCCAGTATGGCATGCTACACACATTCTAATGGTGATGTATACCAAGTTTCAGCCCTTAATCTTTTGTTTTCTTGAGTGGAAACATGTGTCCCAGATGGGGGGAAGGAAGGAAGGATGTGCTTCAATACTGATACTGTCTCTGCCATGCAGAATGGCAGGGGGACATAATATTGTCAGTTAGTATAATGCATGGATCCAACTAATGACTTAAAATTGTTTGTTGGGCATTGGTAAAAGACAAATCAATAGCATTACTTTATCTGTAAAGGATTTACAGCAATGCATATCATGGTAAAGATCAAAAAGAGGTGAAGGAATTTGGTGAACTCCTGAAAACAGAATAGAGCTGTTGAAAACTACATAAACTGATAATAGTACTGGTTGCAGACTTAGGACTAGACTTCATTTTACTGAGTTTCAAATATTTTCGTTTTGGTTTTGGAACATGTTGTCAATTTAGTTTGATACAGAAATTAATCTCTTCCTTTGTTATAATTGTTATACAGATCTGCTGCATTTATTAAATGTAGTTTTAATACTTTGGTAATTCCTTTTTACATTCCCATATTTTCAGCTCGTCTTAAATGTTGACTTTTCTGCTACATAAGTAAAAAAGAAAATTGTTTTGCAGTGATATATAAGTGTTAAAACCATGCAAGTTAATTATGTACATCAGCACATCAATTGTCAAGTGAGTCGTAGTGGGCATTGAAGGAAACTAATGGTGTAATGTGCAATGGTTATTTATTCTATTTCATTTATGCCTTTTTGTCAGAAGGCTGGTACTATTGATTGATCTTGTATTATACAGAAAACTGAAATAAATCTATCAGGCTGTCAAGTAGCTTCTGTTCACTTTTTAAAGTCTGTAGCATGCTCTCTGTTACTAAGAATAATTTTTATTTCTAATAATAACAAAACAGTTTTTGTATTTGGCTGGTCTGGCCTTTTAACCTTGAAAGGCCAGACAGACTATGTGAAAGGTAAAGGGACATAACTTAAACTCTAATACTGAGGATTGTTTTGTTTTGTTTTGTGGGGTTTAACATCAGAGTAGTTACATCCTTTGAAATAGCTGGACTGTTTTTGTGTAGCACTTCAACCAATACAGAATAATTTCAATATAAAATATGATTCAAGGATAAATGCTTAAGTATTTCCCCCAAATATAGTATGGATATGTTGCATTAGTTCTTTGTTATGAGATAAAGTGAATAAAATGACTTAAAATATTTTATTTAGAACTGCAGGAATTCTGGTCTTTTCTTATCATCATAAAAAAGGAATGTAATTATAACTATCTCATTGATCCCTTAGATCTTGTTTACTTTTGTATAACAGGAGTCCTCCAAGTCATCTGTATTTTCAATGCTTAGATTATTGGCATGGAAGTTCATTCCCTTCCCTTGATTTTTGGTTTATCATCTGTTCTCTTTTACCTAACAGAATTTCTATTACTAACAATTGTAGCTATGTTTGTACAATATTATTTACAGTTTAAATCCAGTGGCTTTTGAGGTCAGTTGGTCAAGAGAAGCATCTCAAATTTGGGTAAATAATTAAACCGTATAAGAGTTTTCTCACCTCAACATTGTTCCACCTGTAGTAAGTTTTGAGTTGGATAGGTTTTTGGTTTAATGAAGCTAATGCAGATGTGTAAAACATGTTGTATGTACAAGCACAGCGTCATTAAAATCAGCCTTAATTTGTAAGACCCAATAAACTTTTAAAACTGTAAAATGTGATTTGAGAGAAATTTGTGTTTGTGCGTATGTGAAAGCACACACGACTTGAGAATGTAATCACCAGCAAATTTTATGATGTAATCTATCTGCTGCCAATTTCATTTCTGCATAGTAACTGGAGTTTTCCATCTTCTGCAGCTGGCTTGCATTTCCAATAAGGAAGAAACCTGTTGATTTTGGGGTCAAGTTGAAGAACATTGTGACTTAAATGGTTAGGATAACGTATTTATTTTTCATCACATACTTGGATCATGCTTTCTTGATGACATGCACGTGGGGTAAGGAAGAAGCCTATTGTTTTTGGGGTCAAAAGTTCAAAGGTGAAGATTATTTTAAAACTTAAAAATGTTTTTACATAATAATTTTAATTAATTTATTTGACCAAAGTTTGTGCACTTTAGGAATAAAAGAGGCCTATTGATTTTAGGGTTCAAAGGTCAGCATCATTTGTAGCACAGAGAAAATGGTTTTTGCAGAATAACTTGTGTTGTTGAGCAATTTTCCTAGACCAAACTTTGTAGAAGGTTTGCACTAAGGATAATAAAGAATCCTGTTAATTCTGAGGTCGAAAGATTGGAAACCGCAGTTATATCAAGTCCAATAAGAAAACATTTTCTGCATAGCAAGTTCAGTTCAGGACCACATACCTTAACTTAAAATCCAGGCCTTCAAGCCTCATTGGTCAATAATCTCCCGAGTCAAATATGCCTTACTAGGGTCTACAGAGAAAACTATTAAACACAGTCCAAGCATTTATTGTGTCATTCACATTATTCTTGGTCTTTATCTTATTACTATTTTTAGCCCATTGTAGTGGTAGAAAGATCCATTGTCTTATTATTATTAGCCCACTGTAATGACAGAAAGGTACCTTGTCTTATTATTATTAGCCCACTGTAATGACAGAAAGGTACCTTGTCTTATTTTTTATTAGCCCATTGTAATGGCAGAAAGGTACATTGTCCTATTATTATTAGCCCACTGTTGGCAGAAAGGAACAATGTCATTTTTATATTAGCCCACAGTGATGGCAGAAAGGAACATTGTCATTATTATTATTAGCCTGCTGTGATGGCAGAAAGGAACATTGTCATTATTATTATTAGCCTGCTGTGATGGCAGAAAGGAACATTGTCATTATTATTATTAGCCCACTGTAATGGCAGAAAAGTACATTGTCTTATTGGGGGCGCTCACCAGTTAATATGTACTTTTGAGAGAGTGACGTATGTAAGGTGAAGTAGTTTGCATTTAAAACATGCACAATGGAGAGAATGTTGGCATACCTCTATGCTACATTAATGTAATGTGGATGATATTTCTTTCGGATATTGTACTTTTGGAAATTTTACGTGATTTAAACACACTGCTAACTAAAATGACTGCTCCCTTGTGTTAAAAAATCAGCCTGAATTAGTCTAAAGTACACTATACATAGCAGCTATTAAAATAGGGAAAATGAATTTTGCCAGACTAGACAATACCAGCCTCTGAAAGTACAATGAATGAATTACCAAATATATAAAATGTAAAAAAAGTTATCGGCTCTTTTTTATAGAATTTACCTAAGAAGTTCAGAAGTGAAAATGACCAAGTAGAGCTAGCACTTTTTTGAAAGGTGCACATCTGAAGTAAGGCCAAGCTGTATACTCTATAACCCATAGTACACCCATCAATCGTACACCAAAATAAAGGGAATTAAAGGTTCTTTGCATTATACCTAAGATATACAAGGTCTTTTTTAAATAGCCAGTATAACCAGTGAGGAAAGCTGGGGAAATTCTTTTTCTTTAAAATCCTAACCCATGCAAAATACGAAACTGTAGAGCGCCACCATTATTATTAGCCCACTGTGATGGCAGAAAGGTACATTGTTTGCTGCTGTCCACACATCCCTCCAGATTTCTGTTAGAGCATATTGTATGAAAATGTAGATATCCTAATTATATTTTTAGGATTTTCGTGCTATTTTATCAAAAATTTAAATTCAGACCAACCTTTTTCCTTTTAAAATTATAACTCCTTCTGATTGTTAAAATTATTTCAGTAGGTGTACAAATTAACCAGTCTAGTATTTTGTTATAAACAAATGCTACCTTTGAGGAATTGTGCAGATGTACAGTCTAACAACTGTAGTAACCTATATATTATGTACAAAATCAGTTGTGCCACTCATCACCAGTATATCAGGGTCATCAGTGTTTACATAAATTTTAATTCGTGTGAATAACATGGATTATTTCTGATTGGTATATTAACTCAGCCTCAGACACCACCTCAAGAGTTTCTCTTTGCCAGCGCATGATGCAACAGTGGACTCATTTTCACTAAACATTTTTCTTCAGATTGACATTTGCCACTGAAGGCAGCCATTAAGGAGGAAAATACAGTCACAATATTCTGTATTTTTTTTTTAATGTCTGGTTGTATTTCCAGAAGGAAATATTTAGGATTTCCTAAAATTTGTTGAATTGCTGAATAAGAATAAAAGGACTCGGTGGTGTAAGATTTTTCATATGTTGTATTATTTTCTACCTCTTGCAAAAATACTCATATAGATAAAAATAGAATAAGCACGATAATTTGAAAACTTAATTTGAGAGGAAAAAAAAGGGGAAAATTAGTGAAACCAAGGCCTGACCCCGTCTTAATGAAACCCCTCAACAAAATAGTAGAATTATATACAAAGTCTCTTGAATATGTATATTACATTTTATGCCAATTTCATAAGTATAAGACCTATGGCAATGGTAATTTTAAGTTTGAATGAGCACTTAAAGTATTTTTGTGAGAAAGGGGCCTTGTCTGGAAATCAGTATATTCTTGAGCTTCAGATTTAATTTAGACCAATCACAAATGATGTTACTTTTGAATGGATAATTCTGATTTTGTTTAGACCAACCACAAATGATGTTACTTTTGAATGGATAATTTTGATTTTGTTTAGACCAACCACAAATGATGTTACTTTTGAATGGATAATTTTGATTTTGTTTAGACCAATCACAAATGATGTTACTTTTGAATGGCTAATTCTGATTGGCTGGTAGTTCAACTCTAACTGGAGGCATTTAGGCTTGCATTATAAATAGGCATCCTAACTGAATCCTATGCTGTAGGCAGTTAGGTTTGTATTATATAAATAGGCAACTACATCTACCATGATATGTAATGCTAGAAAGAAGACTCATTCCATTAGAACAAAGCTACATGCCAAATGTGAATGAATCCAGCAACTGTAACGTGTAATGCTAGAAATGAAATTAGTTAGGGACTTGTCAGAACAAAGCTACATGCCAAATGTGCTTGAATCCAGCAATTATAACGTGTAATGCTAGAAATGAAATTAGTTCAGGGACTTGTCAGAACAAAGCTACATGCCAAATGTGCTTGAATCCAGCAATTATAACGTTAATGCTAGAAATGAAATTAGTTCAGGGACTTGTCAGAATAAAGCTACATGCCAAATGTGCTTGAATCCAGCAATTATAACGTGTAATGCTGGAAATCAAGCCCTTTTAAGGTCTCATCAGGATAAAGATACATGCCAAATTTGGCTGAAGCTCAACAATCCTTGGTAATGGTGTGCTACCAACACCAAAGTTATGCAGGATGGGCCATCAGGGACCATAAACTTGGATATAGGTTGTCATGGAGTGTTATAAATTAAAATTGTCTCTTTGATACGAAGCAGGTTGTCATGTTATAAATTAAACTTGTCTCGTTGATATAAAGTAGGTTGTCATGTAATATTATAAAATAATCTTGTCATACTGATAAAAAGCAGCATACCAATCTTCTTGAAATCCAACCATTTTCACAAATGGTATCAAGCAGAAACCAAAACCGTTGATAGTTTCGATGGTAGAAAGACACAACAGGTCATACAACATGATTACTATATGATACTATCAACTTCTTTGAGTTAGGCCATAAATATAGTATACATGCATGTGTGTGTGTATATCTATCTATCTATTACATGTATACAGGCCCTTAGTAGTCGGTAAGTCGTAAAACAATATCTTTAGACTGTGTTTAATTGGTTTCATTAGATAAAAACGCTGCCACAAAGAATGAAAATTGAACATCTTGAATACCCTAAAAATAAAACCTGGCAACAAGATACTTCCAGCATATGAGGGTGGCCTAAGGCACTTTTCCTTACAGATCACTCATACATCTCACCTCTGTTTGATCATGTGCTGAAAAATGCTTTTAAATGCACAAATGAAACCAATCCGTCTTATGAAAATGCATTTTACTGTTTGATACCTGTTGGAGATCATAAAACAATATTTATTGCATTGACAAGTTTTAAGGATGGGTTTTCCCCCGATAATATTTCTGGTGATGAAATTAAGCAATACATTTTATAATGGAGCCTGAAGACATTTTCAAATTACCTCTTCCAAAAAGCCAAGGACTCGACAAAAAAGTGCTTTCTTAAAGCCCATTCAGTCTCTAAAATGAAGCAAACTCTTGTTTTGATGCATGTTGTGTTTCATAAATCAAAGTTATAAGGCAGGTCTACATTATTATGAAAGTCTAATGTTCTGTGTACTGTACAGTTTTAGATCAAACGTGACATGGGACTGCCACTACTGGTATTCCTAATAATAACTTGGTCCTCAACAGATCATTGGTAAATGTGACATGGGACTGCCTCTATCAGTGTCCTAAAAGATAACTTGGTCCAGTAAATGTGACATGGGACTGCCACTACTGGCTGGTATCCCTAATAATAACTTGGTCCTCAACAGAACATTTGGGTAAATGTCACACGGGACTGCCTCTGTCAGTGTCCTATATAATAACTTGGTCTGGTAAATGTGACATGGGACTGCCTCTACCAGTGTCCCTAATAATAACTTGGTCATCAACAGAACTTTGGTAAATTTGACACGGGGCTGCCACTACAAGTGTCCCTAATAATAACTTGGTCCTCAACAGAACACTGGTAAATTTGACATGGGACTGCCTCTACAAGTGTCCCTAATAATAACTTGGTCCTCAACAGAACATTGGTAAATTTGACATGGGACTGCCTCTACAAGTGTCCCTAATAATAACTTGGTCCTCAACAGAACGTTGGTAAATTTGACATGGGACTGCCTCTACAAGTGTCCCTAATAATAACTTGGTCCTCAACACAATCTTGATCAAGTTTACAAATATCATGGCAGCAAGGCCTTCAAAATCTTTATATATTCTTGATCTGTTTATCCTCTGATGATATTTAGATAAAACATGCAACTTGTCATGCACTATAATATTAATTACCAACATTTTTTGGGGTCTTTCAGATAATGAGAGAGAGAGAGAAAAATAAATAATACAGCAGTTATGACAATGGAAGATTTTTTTTTATCCCTGATGCTATGGTCAGATCTCTGGTTCAGTATTTACATACTGCTTGTGTATAAACTATATAGGTATATACTACATAAGTATAAACTATATAAGTATATACTACATACAATCCTCAACATTTACCTGAATGATGAGTTTGATATGAAGTTACTGAAATCATTGTCCTTACACAAGAGTCTCTGTACCGATTGCCCTTCCAAGGGAGACAATCTATTTAAAAGAATCCATGGTCACAGAAGAGGTAAAGTTACCAATTAAAAGCTCATTGTACTAACATGTAAGAATTATCAATTAAGGCAAAATCAGAATCAGTCCAAGAACAAAATAATAAATGACACAGTCCCTGCAATTGATTGAAAAAAGCCACGTACAAGAGAAGGGGCAGATCCTGTGGCCTGATAATTTGTGAATAGTCATTTTCACATACCTTCCTTGATAATACAGGCTAGAAATCACAATAATGAGTGTTACATGATTATCAAGCTGCCAGTCCAGCAACTGGACAAGATTTCTGAAATGGACAATGCCACCTAACACTATTAAAAGTTAACACATGACCCTATAATCTTAGTCATCTTATCACAGACACTGGTGAGTTCCCTTCTCCCACTATTCACTTTCAGTTTTAAAGTCCTGTCAACAGTCTGTATAAATCAGATAAAATTTACTCTATATTCCAAATTCTGTTTTAAATTCTTGTCAACAGGCAGTATAAAGCACATTTACTTTATATTCCATAGCTAATTTTTAGTTTCTCCTTTTGCTCTCTGGTTATGTAAATGAGTGAGAGACCAAGCAAACATGGTCACTAGATTTTCATCCTTATTGAAGTTCAGTGTCTTCAGATCACAAATACCCCATCCATATTCATACAGTTAATAAATAGGCAACATAAATATTCCTATGTCCAGTTAAGTGTTGGTCTTGTTGCCATAAATATTCCTATGATCAGTTAAGTGTTGGTCTTGTTGCTCCGAGTCATGTTTATGATTTTCCCTGAGCAAGTAATTCCATGGTACAAAGTATGTTGTACACCTGAAATTCAGTATTAAGTAAATGTATCTTCCATGCCACTGGAAATCCTGCAGGTTTATTACTATATAACCATCACAAATGCAGACTGTTGATGATATGGCATTAAAACTGTCAGAAATTTCCTAAAAACTGTGATATATGCTACTCCTAACAATAACAGGTGCCTTGTGAGAAAAGCAGTTCACTGGTTCAGCACATGATGAAATATCCATCATCTTTTATTTTCTGGCATTGGGAATCCTTAAAGTTTTGAATCTATGACTCCAGATTCAAGGAATGCCATACAGGTGTGGGCCCTCCAATTCCAAGATTCCCAGATGGTTAACCAGTATGAAATATGGTGATGGGTTTAGAGTCTTTCACAACTAACTACAATCACTGTCATAATCTGAAATAAATTTGGCACTGGGTCAACAGGTTATGAACCTACATCATGAATATTTATGAGGCTGTACTGCTCAGGATCTCACAAGGGAACTCATCTGCCGGGCTCGCTTGTAGGGATTGTTACCAGTTGTTGAAGGATCTGAAATATAGTTAGTAAAACTGTGTTACTGCTTATAGCATTACATCAGGTTCATTAGCTCCACTGAAAAGTGGAAAAATGTTCATAAGGACTGTAGGAACCCAAATTGGCAGATGTACTATTGAAAAATATAGGAACCTGTCCAGGCCAGGGACAAATGTACTATTGAAAAATATAGGAACCTGTCCAGGCCAGGGACAAATGTACTATTGAAAAATATATGAACCTGTCCAGGCCAGGGACAAAGAATTTTCTTTGTGAAGATGTATATTCCATGCTAAAGATAAAACAATGATTTTGCTATTTATAACAATATTTGGTTTTTGCATATTGGATACTATTATAATGTCATCTTATAGAAGAATTTTGATTTTTTTTCTTAAATGAAAAGACTGGTTTTACACTACTGCTGAGGTTTTAAAAAATGCTGACCTTAGCTTGCATTCTTGTACAATGAGTAAAGTCATCATTGTAGCCAAAACAACTGCCGATGTGGCAAAACATTTGCTGATGTGGCAAAACATTTCATTAATAAATGGTTTATTTTCAAGGTTATGTATTGTCACTGCAAGATTTCTAAAACTATTTATCAATATGCATAACATGTAACACAGATAAAATCAAATTTTTATCTTCATTACATTAACCTGTATGATGTATGACCAGCTTGCTTGGCTAAAAAAGACATTTTACATTCAAGATGGTGTATGAATGCAGGCATGATGGATGTCATCAAGAAGGTGTATGAAAGCAGGCATGATACTGTCATCAAGATGGTGTATGAACGCTGACATGATGGATGTCATCAAGATAGTGTATGAATGCAGGCATGACACTGTCATCAAGATGGTGTATGAATGCAGACATTATGGATACTAATGTCATCAAGATGGTGTATGAATGCAGACATGATGGATGTCATCAAGAAGGTGTATGAATGCAGACATTATGGATGTCATCAAGATGGTGTATGAATGCAGACATTATGGATGTCATCAAGATGGTGTATGAATGCAGACATTATGGATGTCATCAAGATGGTGTATGAAAGCAGGCATGATGGATGTCATCAAGATGTATGAATGCAGGCATGATACTGTCATCAAGATGGTGTATGAAAGCAGGCATGATGGATGTTATCAAGATGGTGTATGAATGCAGGCATGATGGATGTCATCAAGATGTATGATTGCAGGCATGATGGATGTCATCAAGATGTTGTATGAATGCAGGAATGATGGATGTCATCAAGATGGTGTATGAAAGCAGGCATGATGGATGTTATCAAGATGTATGAATGCAGGCATGATGGATGTCATCAAGATGTTGTATGAATGCAAGCATGATGGATGTCATCAAGATGGTGTATGAAAGCAGGCATGATGGATGTTATCAAGATGGTGTATGAATGCAGGCATGATGGATGTCATCAAGATGTTCTATGAATGCAGGCATGATGGATGTCATCAAGATGGTGAATGAATGCGGGCATGATGGATGTCATCAAGATGTTGTATGAATGCAGGCATGATGGATGTCATCAAGATGTATGAATGCAGGCATGATGGATGTCATCAAGATGGTGTATGAAAGCAGGCATGATGGATGTCATCAAGATGGTGTATGAAAGCAGGCATGATGGATGTCATCAAGATGGTGTATGAATGCAGACATGATGGATGTTATTAAGATGGTGTATGAAAGCAGGCATGATGGATGTCATCAAGATGGTGTATGAATGCAGGCATGATGGATGTCATCAAGATGTATGAATGCAGGCATGATGGATGTCATCAAGATGGTGTATGAAAGCAGGCATGATGGATGTCATCAAGATGGTGTATGAAAGCAAGCATGATGGATGTCATCAAGATGGTGTATGAATGCAGGCATGATACTGTCATCAAGATAGTGTATGAATACAGACATTATGGATACTAATGTCATCAAGATGGTGTATGAAAGCAGGCATGATGGATGTTATCAAGATGATGTATGAAAGCAGGCATGATGGATGTCATCAAGATGGTGTATGAATGCAGGCATGATACTGTCATCAAGATGGTGTATGAAAGCAAGCATGATGGATGTCATCAAGATGGTGTATGAATGCAGACATGATGGATGTCATCAAGATGGTGTATGAATGCAGACATGATGGATACTAATGTCATCAAGATGGTGTATGAATGCAGATATGATGGATGTCATCAAAATGGTGTATGAATGCAGACATGATGGATGTCATCAAGATGGTGTATGAAAGCCGACATGATGGATGTCATCAAGATAGTGTATGAATGCAGGCATGATGGATGTTATCAAGATGGTGTATGAATGCAGGCATGATGGATGTCATCAAGATGGTGTATGATATGCAGGCATGATGGATGTCATCAAGATGGTGTATGAATGCAGGCATGATGGATGTCATCAAGATGGTGTATGAAAGCAGACATGATGGATGTCATCAAAATGGTGAATGAATGCAGGCATGATGGATGTCATCAAGATGGTGTATGAAAGCAAGCATGATGGATGTCATCAAGATGGTGTATGAATGCAGGCATGATACTGTCATCAAGATGGTGTATGAATGCAGACATTATGGATACTAATGTCATCAAGATGGTGTATGAAAGCAGGCATGATGGATGTCATCAAGATGGTGTATGAATGCAGGCATGATACTGTCATCAAGATGGTGTATGAAAGCAAGCATGATGGATGTCATCAAGATGGTGTATGAATGCAGACATGATGGATGTCATCAAGATGGTGTATGAATGCAGATATGATGGATGTCATCAAAATGGTGTATGAATGCAGACATGATGGATGTCATCAAGATGGTGTATGAAAGCCGACATGATGGATGTCATCAAGATGGTGTATGAATGCAGACATGATGGATACTAATGTCATCAAGATGGTGTATGAAAGCAGGCATGATGGATGTCATCAAGATGGTGTATGAATGCAGGCATGATGGATGTCATCAAGATGGTGTATGAAAGCAGACATGATGGATGTCATCAAAATGGTGAATGAATGCAGGCATGATACTGTCATCAAGATGGTGTATGAATGCAGGCATGATACTGTCATCAAGATGGTGTATGAAAGCAGACATGATGGATGTCATCAAAATGGTGAATGAATGCAGGCATGATACTGTCATCAAGATGGTGTATGAAAGCAGACATGATGGATGTCATCAAGATAGTGTATGAATGCAGGCATGATACTGTCATCAAGATGGTGTATGAATGCAGGCATGATACTATCATCAAGATGGTGTATGAAAGCAGGCATGATACTATCATCAAGATGGTGTATGAATGCAGGCATGATGGATGTTATCAAGACGGTGTATGAATGCAGGCATAATGGATGTCATCAAGATGGTGTATGAAAGCCGACATGATGGATGTTATCAAGATGGTGTATGAATGCAGACATGAGGGATACTAATGTCATTAAGATTTTGTATGAATGCTGACATTATGACAGCATGAACAAAGACAACTTAAAGCATTGTAACAGCATGAAAAATGATGGCTTAAAACGTGACAGCATGAATAATGACAACTTAAAACATTATGGGAGCATGAATAATGACAACGTAAAACATGACAGCATGAATAATGACAACATAAAACATGACAGCATGAATAATGACAACATAAAACATGACAGCATGAATAATGACAACTTAAAACATGGGAGCATGAATAATGACAATGTAAAACATGACAGCATGAATAATGACAACTTAAAACATGGGAGCATGAATAATGACAATGTAAAACATGACAGCATGAATAATGACAACTTAAAACATTACAGCATGAACACAGTTAACCAATTCCTCTGATTACTGCATTTAATGACATGTAGTTTGTCAAAAGATCAGTAGATGCTGCGTACAATATTCAAGTTTAAAGTCAGACTTTGCTACATCTTATGTTGTTTAAGAGACTAGACTTTGGAAAATGCTGGTCTTTTCTAGAGTGGAAGGGAAACTGCATTAACATCATACTATCTTGACTACCTACAGTAGAACACTTTACATTGTGATTACAGACAATACAATTTAGACAAGACTTATGTTAATACATTTCATTAACAATTACCAGAATCAACAATATTTTATGTAGCATTTTGATGATCCATCAAGCCACGACATACAGCAATATTTCATGTCATTGTGACGATCCATCAAGCCATGACATACAACATTTCATGTCATTGTGAAAATTCATCAAGTCATGACATACAGCAATATTTCATGTAGCATTGTGATGATCCTTCAAGTCATGACATAACAACATTTCATGTCATTGTGAAAATTCATCAAGCCATGACATACAGCAATATTTCATATCATTGTGAAAATCCATCAAGCCATGACATACAGCAATATTTCATATCATTGTGAAAATCCATCAAGCCATGACATACAGCAATATTTCATGTCATTGTGAAAATCCATCAAGTCATGACATACAGCAATATTTCATGTCATTGTGACGATCCATTAAGTTCATGCTTTTCAATTAACTGTCATAATGTACATGCTGTTCAATTAACTGTCATAAAAACAAAGTAAACATGCTGTTCAATTAACTGTCATAAAAACAAAGTAAACGTGCTGTTCAATTAACTGTCTAAAAACATACTGTACACATGCTGTTCAATTAACTGTCACAAAAACATACAGTACACATACTGTTAAACCTACTGTCATAAAAACATACAGTATACATGCTGTTCACTCTACTGTCATAAAAACATACAGTACACATGCTGTTCACTACTGTCATAAAAACATACAGTACACATGATGTTCACTCTACTATCATAAAAACATACAGTACACATGCTGTTCACTCTACTGTCATAAAAACATACAGTACACATGCTGTTCACTACTGTCATAAAAACATACAGTATACATGCTGTTCACTCTACTGTCATAAAAACATACAGTACACATGCTGTTCACTACTGTCATAAAAACATACAGTACACATGCTGTTCACTCTACTGTCATAAAAACATACAGTACACATGCTGTTCACTCTACTGTCATAAAAACATACAGTACACATGCTGTTCACTCTACTGTCATAAAAGCATACAGTGTACATGCTGTTCACTCTATTGTCATAAAAACATACAGTACACATGCTGTTCACTCTGCTGTCATAAAAACATACAGTACACATGCTGTTCAATCTACTGTCATAAAAGCATACAGTGTACATGCTGTTCACTCTACTGTCATAAAAGCATACAGTGTACATGCTGTTCACTCTACTGTCATAAAAACATACAGTACACATGCTGTTCAATCTACTGTCATAAAAACATACAGTACACATGCTGTTCTCTACTGTCATAAAAATATACAGTACACATGCTGTTCACTACTGTCATAAAAACATACAGTACACATACTGTTCAATCTACTGTCATAAAAGCATACAGTACACATGCTGTTCAAAGTAAAAGGTATAATCAACACATTCTTAAAATGGTAACTGAAAACTAAAATCATACAAAATATAAACTTTAGTAAACGTTATTTCAAAGAATTCATCAAATCACCAATGTCCTCAAATCCTTTTCTGATACAGTTGAGAGCCAGGCCCGGATGGGATGTTCATTTACAATGGTGTGGAACGATGGGATAATAAGCAAGGTGAGGTTTTACTTTCTATGATTTTTGTCAAAAGACGTATTGCATTAAACATCACTCCAAGCTTCAAGGGAAATGTGAATTTATTAAAAAATTGTCCAAACATTTAAGAGCCAAAATGTTTACGTATTTTTTAACAAACTTGGATTACATTTTCTTTGTGTACGAACAAGTAATGGTCTGGCAAAATTTAGCCAACCTGGATAATCTTCACCAACTGTACAGCTGGAAGGATTTCAACAAAACAGTGGTAGGAACTCAACAAATAACAAATAAATCTTAACAATATCAACACTGCTAGTAATGCCATCTTACATTTGCTGCTTGATAGTCGGAGTGTATCACATAGCAGTGTTTAACATTTCCACACCTGGAAACACAAAGTTCCTGTTTTGTCATATACTGAGTGTTGGCATTTTATTTCACTTCTTGAAAGAACAGCTTTATCAGTGGATTTACCAAAATAAATAATTACTTTTTTCATTTACTGTCATCTCAAAGAAGCTATATGCAATATATATATATATATATATATATATATATATATATATATATATATATATATATATATATATATATATATATATATATATATATATAAGATTCAAAGTCTGCATATAATAGTGTTCAACAGCTCAGCACTAAAAGTTTTAAAGTACACAAAATATTCTAAAGATAATCCTTCTAAAAGAAAAACTAAACAAAAGTACAAGGAAACTTATAAAATGTTGATATGTATATTTAATTTGCACTGTTTGTGGCTTTTCTCAATGATTATGTTATGTATATGTTATTGACCTTTGTCCAGATTCAAGTTAATGGTGTACCTGACCAATGACATTTATTTTGTAAACAACATAATAAGAGTGTGTGTATGTGTGTGATATGGATTTTTAATGTAGCTTTAACAATTTTTCAGTGATATCACTACGATGTCTGCAGTGCAGCAATTTATAGTGATGTCTAGCACTGGGGTATCATGCCACAGACCTGTAAGCATTATGTCCCACCCAGTCACATTATCCTGACACCAGGCTGACCAGTCCTAACACTAACCTCTTAATGCTGAGTACATAGCGAGGCAGCTGTTAGTACCATTTTTTTATAAGTCTTTAGATGACTTGGCCAAGGTTCGAACCTGCAACCCCTCACATCCAAAGTAGGTGCTCTAAACAATAAGCCACTAGAGCAGTCCATAATGCTAAGTTAATGTTTCTCTATGATAACAGATTAAATATTTGGGTCATATCAATGGAACAAACATGTTTACTTCTATCTTAATGTAGAGTATTAGTTTTTCACTTGGAAATTCCTAAACTTGTTGACAACTCTGAATGTTTTAGGCAGGAGACAGACCTACATCCTGACTCTATTATTGTGTCTTAGCTTTTCATAAAATGTTGTTTACTTGAAAAATTATTAATTCTTGCCTTAACATCTGAAGCAGAATCAGTCTTATTGTCATGTTCAGATTTTAATTTGGGTGGATTTATTTATTCAAATTATTATTATTAATTATTATTATTGTAATTATTATTAGTGTAATTATAAAGTACTCAAAAATATTCTTGTACTGAACCATTAATTTGGAATTACAGTGAATTTGGATATTTTGGTTTATATTATTGTGATACATAAAAAAAATGTTATCACATCACAACACTCCAGGCCTTTGGCACATTAGCACTTATGAGACTACAGGCATGGAACTTTTTGGATTATTTAGGATTTAATTCATAATAAGTATATTATTTTTAAATATTCATATAATATTTTACAGAAATAAACAATCTGTTGAATTTTACAAAACTTGTTGGTTTCTCTCTTTTCTGCCACATAATTTACACCATAGAGTTGTAATAAGGTACAAATGTTATAATTTTGTAAATGGTATATATAATAAAGGAAATGCACGTAAAATCCTTAAACCATATGGTCAAAATTTATTATATAAACTCATTCCCTGACAACAATGAAGATATACAGCCTTGCCTATAGAACTATGCCCCTGCCTCAAAAGTCCACGGCAGGAAAGTACAATAAAAGGCACTGACTAATTATGTGCTGGGATTAATTGCAGGACAACACAATAGTGGCTCTATAGTGCCAATTAAATGTGGTTCTGAAATGTTAATATAGAAATAATGCATCAAGACAAGACACTTAAAATGAGAACAACAACAAATTAGATTTGTGTTTGTAAAACATGTAACCCACTGCAGACCAAAAAAGTAAAAATCCTAAATAGTTCAACAATTTATACAAACTTTAAAAATGAACATAATGGCATGAAAATATTGTTTTCTTAAGAACAAACAATCCTTCCAAATTCCAGTGGTTTTGCTTAATTGTGCTACTAAGATTTTCATGCAAACTTTCCAACAATGTTCAAGAACATGTAACAAATTCAGAATGTTGCTGGTATCAAAATCAAGTCACATCTACATAAGAATGCAAATAAATTTCATTCCTGTGGCTTTGCATAATCGTGCTAATGAGGTTCTTGTAAAAGATAAATTAAAAAAACCTTAAGTTCAAAGGGTTTTTAAAAAAGTGCACAACAAGAAAAACTGCAGAAATAGCCTAAAAGTCAAATTTAGTCTTCTATATATTATGAAAATATGCAAGCAAAGTTTCATTGTCAGTGCTGAGTGTTTTTTTGCCATTATCTTGCTAACATGCTTTTCTGGATGGATGGATGGTCATGAACACCTCAAACCAAATAATAAAAACAAACAAACCAAAAATGCAATAAACTGGTGTATTATTTTCACATTAATCCCCTACATAAGAATGATCTGTTTCTTTCAAACTGAATGCTTTTCCCTGCACATTATGTTTCTCCTGCTTTCACTATAAAGATTATAACTTGAAGGGTCCTCTTGAATGATGTGTCTCGCCTGCATAGGACTTGAGAAAACTTAAACACTGTTGTGTATTGCCTGCTTGGGACTTGAGAAAACTTAAACACTGTTGAGTCTTGCCTGCATTGGACTTGAGAAAACTTAAATAGTGTTTATCTTGCCTGCATGGGACTTGAGAAAATTTAAATACTGTTGTGTCTTGCCTGCACAGAACATTAGAAAATTTAAAACGTATGTTGTATCTTGCCAACTTCAGAAAACTTAAAACTGAAACTGATGTGTCAGGTATGCACTGGACATAGAAAATTTCAAACACAATGTTGTGTTCCATGGTACTAGAAAACTTTAAATATGCAGGTGTTTAATGTTGTGTTCCACAGTACTAGAAAACTTGAAATATGCAGGTGTTTAATGTTGTGTTCCACGGTACTAGAAAACTTGAAATATGCAGGTGTTTAATGTTGTCTTCCACGGTACTAGAAAACTTGAATATGCAGGTGTTTAATGTTGTCTTCCACCTGCACAGTACTAGAAAACTTGAAATATGCAGGTGTTTAATGTTGTCTGCACGGTACTAGAAAACTTGAAATATGCAGGTGTTTAATGTTGTGTTCCACAGTACTAGAAAACTTGAAATATGCAGGTGTTTAATGTTGTCAATGCTAATGCATGCTTGAGAAACATACTAAATTTGAAGAAAAAAATCAAATTACGGGTAATAATGTCTTTAACTTGCATAAAATTAACTTTTCTATATGAAATACACATTTGCTGTAATCTGCTTTTTGTTTCCAAAACTTCCAAGAAATCTGCATTAGGACTGGAGTCCATTCTCAAGCTAGACGTAAATACATGGTCAAGCATAAGTATTTAGGACAACTGGCCATTCTAAATCACTAGTATTCTTACATTGGTCTTTCTAAATCACTAAGCATTCTTACACTGGCCTTTCTAAATCACTAAGCATTCTTACATTGGCCTTTCTAAACCACTAAGCATTCTTACACTGGCCTTTCTAAATCACTAAGCATTCTTACACTGGCCTTTCTAAACCACTAAGTATTCTTACATTGGTCTTTCTAAACCACTAAGTATTCTTACAATGGCCTTTCTAAATCACTAAGTATTCTTACACTGGCCTTTCTAAATCACTAAGTATTCTTACACTGGCCTTTCTAAATCACTAAGTATTCTTACACTGGCCTTTCTAAATCACTAAGCATTCTTACACTGGCCTTTCTAAATCACTAAGCATTCTTACACTGGCCTTTCTAAATTACTAAGTATTCTTACACTGGCCTTTCTAAATCACTAAGTATTCTTACACTGGCCTTTCTAAATCACTAAGCATTCTTACACTGGCCTTTCTAAATCACTAAGTATTCTTACACTGGCCTTTCTAAATCACTAAGCATTCTTACACTGGCCTTTCTAAATCACTAAGTATTCTTACACTGGCCTTTCTAAATCACTAAGTATTCTTACACTGGCCTTTCTAAATCACTAAGCATTCTTACACTGGCCTTTCTAAATTACTAAATATTCTTACACTGGCCTTTCTAAATCACTAAGTATTCTTACACTGGCCTTTCTAAACCACTAAGTATTCTTACACTGGCCTTTCTAAATCACTAAGTATTCTTACACTGGCCTTTCTAAATCACTAAGTATTCTTACACTGGCCTTCCTAAACCACTAAGTATTCTTACACTGGCCTTTCTAAATCACTAAGTATTCTTACACTGGCCTTTCTAAATCACTAAGTATTCTTACACTGGCCTTTCTAAATCACTAAGTATTCTTACACTGGCCTTTCTAAATCACTAAGTATTCTTACACTGGCCTTTCTAAACCACTAAGTATTCTTACAATGGCCTTTCTAAATCACTAAGTATTCTTACACTGGCCTTTCTAAATCACTAAGTATTCTTACACTGGCCTTTCTAAATCACTAAGCATTCTTACACTGGCCTTTCTAAACCACTCAGTATTCTTACACTGGCCTTTCTAAATCACTAAGTATTCTTACACTGGCCTTTCTAAATCACTAAGCATTCTTACACTGGCCTTTCTAAATCACTAAGCATTCTTACACTGGCCTTTCTAAATCACTAAGTATATTCTGCCAACACTTACTCCACTGTTTGGTCTTGATGACATCATCAGGGGTCATCTCAGGATCTTCAAGAATTTCCTGGGGGACTTGACCCAGATGCCCCATATCACTAGATGGCTGAAGACTACACCCTGTTATGTTTAAGGCCATCATGTGGGAACCACCTGGACAGAAAAAGGGTACGTGTTAGTGCAGTCATGAAATGATCAGATTTACCTAATGATTATTCAGAAGGACAAGCCATCTGAGTAGCTGTAATGTTATTTTTTAGTGAGGCATTCAGTCTTGAAGTCGGTCTGTAATCTGAGTAGCTGTAATGTTATTTTTTAGTGAGGCATTCAGTCTTGAAGTCGGTCTGTAATCTGAGTAGCTGTAATGTTATTTTTTAGTGAGGCATTCAGTCTTGAAGTCGGTCTGTAATCTAATCTTCTGTTGTTATAGATGAGTTACTTTTACTGAAGTGTATCCACAAACCAATTGTCACGAGTTTAAGTGAAATACAGAACAACATAATGAGCGCAATGGTGCCTAATGTAAATGATATCCCCCTAGCTGTAATCAATTGCTGTTTCCTACTATATCTTTGCTGGTTGGCAAGAGAAGAGTCCTTCACTGCCTTAAATAGTAAGACCTAATCAAGTTCAGAGTGATAAAGTCCTTTGTTACCTTGATTAGACCTAATCAACAGTTTACAGTGATGCAGTCCTTTGTTACCTTGGTAAGACCTAATCGACAGTTTACAGTGATGAAAGTCCTTTGTTACCTTGGTAAGACCTAATTAACAGTTTACAGAGATGAAAGTCCTTTGTTACCTTTGTGAGACCTAATCAACAGTTTACAGTGATGCAGTTCTTTGTTACCTTGGAAATACCTAATCAACAGTTTACAGTGATGCAGTCCTTTGTTACCCTGGTAAGACCTAATCAACAGTTTAGAGTGATGCAGTCCTTTGTTACCTTGGTAAGTTCTAATCAACAATTTACAGTGATGCAGTCCTTTGTTACCTTGGTAAGGCCTAATTAACAGCTTACAGTGATGAAAGTCCTTTGTTACCTTTATAAGACCTAATCAACAGTTTAGAGTGATGCAGTCCTTTGTTACCTTGGTAAGACCTAATCAACAGTTTAGAGTGATGCAGTCCTTTGTTACCTTGGTTATTGTTGTAGGGTTTAACGCCATTTTGCAGCACACAATAAGCTATACATGGCGGCCAGTATTAATGTGTTACCTTGGTAAGACCTAATCAATAGTTTACAGTGATGAAAGTCTTTTGTTACCTTGGTAAGACCTGATCAACAGTTTAGAGTGATGCAGTCCTTTGTTACCTTGGTAAGACCTAATTAACTGTTTACAGTGATGCAGTCCTTTGTTACCTTGGTAAGACCTAATCAACAGTTTACAGTGATACAGTCCTTTTCTACCTTGGTAAGACCTAATCGACAGTTTATAGTGATGCAGTCCTTTGTTACCTTGGTAAGACCTAATCGACAGTTTACAGTGATGAAAGTCCTTGGTTACCTTGGCAAGACCTGATCAACAGTTTAGAGTGATGCAGTCCTTTGTTACCTTGGTAAGGCCTAATTGACATTTTACAGTGATGCAGTCCTTTGTTACCTTGGTAAGGCCTAATCAACAGTTTACAGTGATGCAGTCCTTTGTTACCTTGGTAAGGCCTAATCAACAGTTTACAGTGATGCAGTCCTTTGTTACCTTGGTAAGACCTAATCAACAGTTTACAGTGATGCAGTCCTTTGTTACTTTAGTAAGACCTAATCAGTAGTTTATAGTGATGAAAGTCTTTTGTTACCTTGGTAAGACCTAATCAACAGTTTACAGTGATGAAAGATTTTTGTTACCTTGGTAAAACCTAACATAAACATTAGAATGATGAAGACCTTTGTTTCTTTAAATGGTAAGACCAAATAAAAAAATTGATGCCACATTAAGACGGACACTATAAAACAGATTTTAAAATCTCATTCCCACTAAACCTTTTGACCAATAAATACCACCTGGCAATTTTTAAAGTTTATTCCTTAATGAATATTAAGCACTTAAAGGCATTGATATTATTTAGTGCTTCAATCTGAAAAAATCAACCACATTTGCTTTTTTAATGCATACAATATTTTATACTAGTACTGGCATTTCTTGTCATCACTCACCAAATGTATTACTTCTTGTGTTGGCTGGGCTAAATGCAAGACTACTTCCGAATGGCGTGGATGCCCGCCTTGGAACACCTAGAGGTGTATCAGACTGAAAAGACAAACAAACAGACAGTCAATAACACATCTACCTATCAGATGGAAGTTTAAATATTTCCCAGGACCTGATCTTAATAAATGTGATGGATGTTTAAGTATTTCTAAAGACCCTGATTTCAATAAATCAGATCCTTTTTTTAATAAAATTATAAAAAATAAGGCAGGAAACAAATCATCTAAAAGTGATATTTCTTCAAATTTTAAACGTTCTTCAATTTAATAGTTATAATAATAATTTATGTTAAAATGAATAATTTTTTCTTCAACAATTCACAGAATAACAAGCCATCTAAAGTTCTGTTTAATTTCTTTGTGGACAAAACCAATACCTGTCCATGGCAAATGTTTAAGATTATCAAATACCAAAATAAATGTACATACCTGTCCATGGCAAATGTTTAAGATTATCAAATACCAAAATAAATGTACATACCTGTCCATGGCAAATGTTTAAGATTATCAAATACCAAAATAAATGTACATACCTGTCCATGGCAAATGTTTAAGATTATCAAATACCAAAATAAATGTACATGCCTGTCCATGGCAAATGTTTAAGATTATCAAATACCAAAATAAATGTACATACCTGTCCATGGCAAATGTTCAAGATTATCAAATACCAAAATAAATGTACATACCTGTCCATGGCAAATGTTCAAGATTATCAAATACCAAAATAAATGTACATACCTGTCCATGGCAAATGTTTAAGATTATCAAATACCAAAATAAATGTACATACCTGTCCATGGCAAATGTTTAAGATTATCAAATACCAAAATAAATGTACATACCTGTCCACGGCAAATGTTTAAGATTATCAAATACCAAAAGAAATGTACATACCTGTCCACGGCAAATGTTTAAGATTATCAAATACCAAAATAAATGTACATACC
Source organism: Sinohyriopsis cumingii (assembly GCA_028554795.2). NCBI lineage: Eukaryota > Metazoa > Mollusca > Bivalvia > Unionida > Unionidae > Sinohyriopsis > Sinohyriopsis cumingii. The sequence continues at coordinate 167,253,849 of CM068825.1, read as the reverse complement.
TGTCCATGGCAAATGTTTAAGATTATCAAATACCAAAAGAAATGTACATACCTGTCCATGGCAAATGTTTAAGATTATCAAATACCAAAATAAATGTACATACATGTCCATGGCAAATGTTTAAGATTATCAAATACCAAAAGAAATGTACATACCTGTCCATGGCAAATGTTTAAGATTATCAAATACCAAAATAAATGTACATACCTGTCCATGGCAAATGTTTAAGATTATCAAATACCAAAATAAATGTACATACCTGTCCATGGCAAATGATTAAGATTATCAAATACCAAAATAAATGTACATACCTGTCCATGGCAAATGTTTAAGATTATCAAATACCAAAACAAATGTACATACCTGTCCATGGCAAATGTTTAAGATTATCAAATACCAAAATAAATGTACATACCTGTCCATGGCAAATGTTTAAGATTATCAAATACCAAAATAAATGTACATACCTGTCCATGGCAAATGTTTAAGATTATCAAATACCAAAATAAATGTACATACCTTTATATGGTAAATGTTAAAGACATGACACTATCAAGTACAGTAAAACCTGTCTTGTGAGACCACTGCTTTGAGAGCACGTCTTGAGAGACCATGTTGTCTATGTAGATTTATTGATTAAATAGTGTTATGACTTGTCACGAGAGACCACCCATCTTGAAAGATCATTATTTTTGGCAGAAGGGGTGCTATTTCAAGACAGGTTCTACTGTACCTAAATCAATGTACATACCTGTACATGTCATGGTAAATGTTAAAGACATGGTGTTATCAAGTACCAAAATTAATGTACACACCTGTACATGTCATGGTAAATGTTAAAGACATGGCATTATCAAGTACCAAAATTAATGTACACACCTGTACATGTCATGGTAAATGTTAAAGACGTGGCATTATCAAGTGCCAAAATCAATGTACATACCTGTACATGTCATGGTAAATGTTAAAGACATGGCATTATCAAGTGCCAAAATCAATGTACATACCTGTACATGTCATGGTAAATGTTAAAGACATGGCATTATCAAATACCAAAATCAATGTACATACCTGTACATGTCATGGTAAATGTTAAAGACATGGCATTATCAAGTACCAAAATCAATGTACATACCTGTACATGTCATGGTAAATGTTAAAGACATGGCATTATCAAGTACCAAAATTAATGTACACACCTGTACATGTCATGGTAAATGTTAAAGACGTGGCATTATCAAGTACCAAAATCAATGTACATACCTGTACATGTCATGGTAAATGTTAAAGACATGGCATTATCAAGTGCCAAAATCAATGTACATACCTGTACATGTCATGGTAAATGTTAAAGACATGGCGTTATCAAGTACCAAAATTAATGTACACACCTGTACATGTCATGGTAAATGTTAAAGACATGGCGTCATCAAGTACCAAAATCAATGTACATACCTGTACATGTCATGGTAAATGTTAAAGACGTGGCATTATCAAGTGCCAAAATCAATGTACATACCTGTACATGTCATGGTAAATGTTAAAGACGTGGCATTATCAAGTACCAAAATCAATGTACATACCTGTACATGTCATGGTAAATGTTAAAGACATGGCATTATCTAGTACCAAAATCAATGTACATACCTGTACATGTCATGGTAAATGTTAAAGACGTGGCATTATCAAGTACCAAAATCAATGTACATACCTGTACATGTCATGGTAAATGTTAAAGACATGGCATTATCAAGTACCAAAATCAATGTACATACCTGTACATGTCATGGTAAATGTTAAAGACATGGCATTATCAAGTACCAAAATCAATGTACACACCTGTACATGTCATGGTAAATGTTAAAGACATGGCATTATCAAGTACCAAAATCAATGTACATACCTGTACATGTCATGGTAAATGTTAAAGACATGGCATTATCAAGTACCAAAATTAATGTAACTGTACACACATTTAACTTGAGCTATTTACATTGCACACCAAGAAAGATTTTGCTGCTTTTGTATTACATGTTCCCCACTCAAATCCACTTTCAGACCATGACAAAGGGACTATAACCCACATCTGATAAATCAATAATGCATACTGCTCATACAGTAACATGTATTAAATCTAGTCAAACATATATTTTAAAAAATCACTGCAAATTAATATATTTAACTTCAGATCCCCCCAAGCACCCTAAGGGGAGGTATATAAACTGAAAAACCCTCAGATCCCTCCAAGCTACCTAAAAGAAAATATACTGTAACCCTCTCATACATCAGTACCAAAAAGGGAAATTCTGTCCCAATTCTGAATTTTATACAGCAGTTTAGCTCAAGATAATTACAGACAGATGAATAGAGGGAGGATATCAAGATAATTACGGACAGATGAATAGTGGGAGGATATCAAGATAATTACAGACAGATGAATAGCGGGAGGATATCAAGATAATTACAGACAGATGAATAGCGGGAGGATATCAAGATAATTACAGACAGATGAATAGTGGGAGGATATCAAGATAATTACAGACTGAAGAATAGAGGGAGGATATCAAGATAATTACAGACTGATGAATAGAGGGAGGATATCAAAATATTCCATACTAAAGTACCTGGATAATACTGACGTCTCTCATTGTACATGGGTAATAAATATTTCATCCGAATTCAGGAATGCAGATCCACAAAGATTTTTTTCAGACAGAAAGGATGGAAGAAAATAAATAAAATCATGCAGATAGACAGAAAGGATGGAAGAAAATAAATAAAATCATGCAGGTAGACTGAAAGGATGGAAGAAAATAAATAAAATCATGCAGTTAGACAGAAAGGATGGAAGAAAATAAATAAAATCATGCAGTTAGACAGAAAGGATGGAAGAAAATAAATAAAATCATGCAGGTAGACTGAAAGGATGGAAGAAAATAAATAAAATCATGCAGTTAGACAGAAAGGATGGAAGAAAATAAATAAAATCATGCAGTTAGACAGAAAGGATGGAAGAAAATAAATAAAATCATGCAGGTAGACAGAAAGGATGGAAGAAAATAAATAATATCATGCAGCTAGACAGAAAGGATGGAAGAAAATAAATAAAATCATGCAGGTAGACTGAAAGGATGGAAGAAAATAAATAAAATCATGCAGGTAGACAGAAAGGATGGAAGAAAATAAATAAAATCATGCAGGTAGACTGAAAGGATGGAAAAAAATAAATAAAATCATGCAGGTAGACTGAAAGGATGGAAGAAAATAAATAAAATCATGCAGCTAGACAGAAAGGATGGAAGAAAATAAATAAAATCATGCAGGTAGACTGAAAGGATGGAAGAAAAATAAAATCATGCAGGTAGACAGAAAGGATGGAAGAAAATAAATAAAATCATGCAGGTAGACTGAAAGGATGGAAGAAAAAAAATAAAATCATGCAGATAGGAAGGATGGAAGAAAATAAATAAAATCATGCAGCTAGACAGAAAGGATGGAAGAAAATAAATAAAATCATGCAGATAGACTGAAAGGGCCTGTAGGAAATGGCTAACCCTCATGGCATGAGTTGTGCTGGGTCTTCCCTCCTGGGGTATCATCCTCTCCCTGAATGGAACACGAAGATCCTTGTCTACAGCACTGCTGGCACGACTGCTTGGACCCTTCCTCTGCATGTACACAACATGTAAAACATCAACATAATGCACTGGACTCTATTGCGTATTTCTAAAACATCAACATAATGCACTGGACTCTATTGCGTATTTCTAAAACATCAACATAATGCACTGGACTCTATTGTGTATTTCTAAAACATCAACGTAATACACTGGCCTCTACTGGATATTTCTAAAACATCAACATATAGCACTGGATTCTATTGGGTATTTCTAAAACATCAACATATTGCACTGGACTCTACTGGATATTTCTAAAACATCAACATATTGCACTGGATTCTATTGTATATTTCTAAAACATCAACATAATGCACTGGACTCTATTGGGTATTTCTAAAACTACATATTGCACTGGACTCTATTGGGTATTTCTAAAACATCAACATAATTCACTGGATTCTACTGGGTATTTCTAAAATGTAGCAATTAGCCATTCAAGTCAAAATATATAATCTGGAAAGATTCTATTTTCCTTTTATGATTCTCTTTGGAAAAATAATATTTGCCTATTTATATTCTTGTAACAATATTTCTCAAATTTTACTTCTGGACACTGCATATACTTACTTGTAAACTGACATGCCTATGTTTGCTTTCTATTGATACAATTATATTCTTCAAACATATTTTTTTCATTAAAAATCAAAATCTCTGCATTAATTACAAAGATACAACCTAAAAGGCTTTTTAATGAAAATCTGTATAGCAATATACACAGATAAAAATTCAAAGAGGATCTCAAATGGGTAATGATTTAATATTGAAATTATGAACATTATCCAACAAGTTTCATAAATTTAATATTAAATCATTACTCATTGAGATTCTTTTATATCACTTAGTTTTTATTTCAGTAGAAATTATTTAGATAGAAAGAAAAACGAATAATTTTGTTCATTCTGACAGATGCTGCACCTTTCATTTGTTGTGTGTAAAAAATAGTCCCAAACAAAGTTCCCAAACAAACTAGTATTAATGTTTAAAAATAAATTTCACTTTTTTTACAATCTATAAGTCAAAGATCAAGTGTCCTTCCGAATAAACAGTACATTTTAAACAGACAAAATCATTTTTCAACACAGACTATTTAATGCTCGTGATGTCACATTGTTTAATGCAATACCGGTTAGAATGTACCAGACTGTCCATGTTAATGTAACCGAACATGTCACTTTCACAACTAAACATTACATTGTTTTAATATTTATTTGAAATAACGATTCCTGGATGGAGAAATTCCCATATTTACTGTAGTGTATTTGTGACCGGATATTTTAGTATTTGGCTTGGAACAGAAGACTACAGAATATGTAAACAAATTTCATTTTGAGTCATATATTTACCACGTAAATATGCAGTCGTTGGTGAAACTTCTGTCAGTTTGGGGACCAGTTTATGTCCACATTCTTCTGTGAACAAAGGTGAGTTTATATACCGTATAAACTTGCGTATAAGATGAATAATTTAGGAAAAAATAAAGGCCTGGAAGAAGGGGGGAAGTCTTATCCATGGGCCAATGTCTAAACTCGACAGTTTTGGGGTCTTTTTGTTGACTACTGTAATGGCTGTAAATCTTTGGACACAAAACAATAACTTTTTCTCTGTCCTAAGACATAGGCATGTAAAAAAAGAGTAACTTTCCATGACCCAACAATTATTAAACTGTTACACAGTACTATGATTGATTTTGTTATTATTTTGTATTTGCATATTTTCTGATTTCTCCAACACGAAGTTAAATAAAGGTAAATATAGACTGCATAATTCGTGGGCCAGTTGAGTTTACCAGGGAGACCATGCTGAACTATAATGTACAGTACTTACACAGTGCAAAGCATGCATAGCGTCACTTAAATCCTTAAATCCTTACTTATTCCCAAACATATTAGATGCAGATTTTGCTTTATTCATTGATTCGACCAAATTGCATTCTTCCAGATAACATTTCAGCTAGTCCTTAATAGCTGTTTCATTTATGTTGAATCACACGCTCACAAATTACTCATTTTCAATTATATAAGTGATCCTACAAATTGAGGTAATACTTTAAAAAGGTTCACACGTTTAATTGTACAAGGCACATAACCATCATAATTTACATGTTTACGGGGGACCCCGAGTGGCCGAGTGGTCTAAAGCGCTCTCCGTTACGGATCATTGCCATCTCACATCTGTCTGCGTGGGTTCGAGTCTCGGATTCAGCCACTGTGGGTATGTGAGAAAGCTTGCCAGTAGCTTCTTGTGTGTCGGTGGTTCTTTCCAGGGTTTTCCTGGGTTCTTCCTCCACCATTAATACTGGCCACCATGTACAGTCTATCGTGTAATGAAAAATGGCGTTAAACCATACAACAACAACATGTTTATGAAGTGTGGTAATAATAATAAAGGCTAAAATTCTCATATGGTTCAACTTTGATCAACATCAATCAATTTTAGTTTTGTGTTTTAGCTGAACAAACATCATAACTTTCCACACAATGGAAAGCTTGACATTTCGGCATCTCCTATGTTGATAGTTGGCGAAATTCTTTCGTTTTGCAACAGCAGTACAGGCCAGTTAATCATTAAAACCCTGAAACTGGTTTGTGATATGAGGGAATTTTGACCGGTAACTATTCAAGTACACTGATGTGTAATTGCCGTAGTTTTGTAAAATGGGGTCAAAGGCATACCTATGAACTTTTCAAAAGGCAAGTAGGAAGACTGAATAAAAAAATAGAGACTGGGATCTAAAATCGGGAGGTTTTTCATGGCATTTTTAAAGCCTTGTTTTCACTAAATATTGATCGATCTTCCTGGTCCAATATGCATGAATTTAGCAAAAAGACTATCCGTTTCTCCCTGTGATGTGCCTTATTTTCCCCCAGGACATGTCCTGTTTTCATATTCTGGTCAGCTGTGGTCAAACTGCACAATAGCTAAAGATTAGTCTTAAATAACCAAGCAATAAAGCCAGCACGAGTAATGAAAAGTTAATCCTTATCCATGCAACTATTTTGTGAAAATGATTGGTCCCCGTCGTAATTCAAAGAAACCATGTTCTACACTATTCTGTGTTATGCAAGCACCAGCAATTGATTGCGAAATAAAGGATTCCCAAGTTTGTTGAACTAAAGGTACCAAAATAGCCAGCCTCATGGTACCATACATATGGCAACTATTTTCCCCTCTTTGTATATCCGACCATATTCCCGTACTGTCAACTCGTAAAGCATTTAGTATTGTTTATTATAAAACCTACATTCTGAATTAGTTTTTTGAGGACACATTTGCTGTGTGGTATGTATTTTCATTCCTTCTTTTAATTTAACAATGGTAATTGTCATTGGTATATACAGTATAAAAATGCCAGGTGTTCACTCATGTAAATTTCTTTTGTGGAAATGGTGCTATAGCCAATGGAGTTACAGCATTTGTAGTGATCATTCTTGGGATTTAAATTAATTGTGGACGATTTTATTGTTGTGGTTTACATTTTTGTTCTGGTTTATTTGTTGTTTTTTTTTGTATTCCTGTAGAGGTAAAAAAAATCATTAATTTATGTGAATAGTATTTAAACTTAACATTCTATTTAGTGAAGAAGCGAATTCTTTATATAAAGTAATTATTTCATCACAACAATAATTCACAGGTGATACAACAGAACATGTAGGACTTTTTTTGTTTAGAAGAAATGAAAATCGAAGACATAATGTAATAATCGGGAGTTCTCTGCAAAAATCGGGAGATATTATGAAATCAGGAGGTAGGTGTGGAGTGACCCCAAAAATCGGTAGTTTTTTTTCCCTCCTGTTGTGAAAGTTGACAGGTATGGTGTAAGGTCACTTACATTAAAGCAAACCAAAATTCAGCTTTTACAGTATTAGCATCAAACCGTATTGTTTGTTCGTTGTGTTGTCATACTGGGATTACATTTTAATGAGTTAGGTATTTACAATTTCAAAGCAAAGTAAAAACATAATTACCGGTGCACTGATATGAAATGTTCAATGCAATAATGCATAAAAAAGCAGTAATCGAGTCAAAAGCTAGAGGCAGTGTTACAGCAACTCGCGAATGCTAAATTCTTGTCATCGTTCGATCAAATTATACACAAATCTAAATTAGGCAAAAACAATAAGAAAACAGAAAATTAAACAAATTACTTTTCAAACAAGTTTATACCTTTCATTTTAATAATCATGCATGCCAACCTCGAGATAAATATGCATGTAATTTTTTTAAAATATAACTTTGCCTAAATAAATGCATTTAGAACTTACCTTGTGCATTCTTGAGATGACTTGGGGTTGTAGGTCGGCTTATACGCGGGTCATACACTTTTTATTGTTTATACCACTTTAGTTTGGGGGTCGGCTTATACACGAATGGGCTTATATGCGAGTATATACGGTACTTCTGTAAGTTAACATTTAATCCACGCTTCAGGTTTACCACCCCTCCTCCAACCCCACGTTACACATTAGCTATAAACTGAGCAATACCCTTAGTTTTACTTCTTGTTATTGTTCTTGTCTTGGAGTTCTAGCCATTTTTCATGTTGTGATATGTTATACATGACATAACAAGCCCCTGCAGTGGTAAATTGGCCATATTCAGACAAGACCATTTTCCCCCCAATTCGTTTCACAAATTGAATACAAAAATGGCAGCCAAAATGTTCATTGACAACAAAACATTCCAGAAGGCGGGGTTAAAATAGCTATTCCATAATCACAGCCAATCAGTAAAGAGAATATTGCATAATAATTTCATGGGCTTATTGTGATATGTTCATGTGTTAAAATATCAAAAATATAAAACTGCACACACTGTAGACAAAGTGTGTTAAATTAATTTTAAACCATGTTTCTTTCTGGCAAAGTCATGAACAGAGTATCAACACCATGTACTCACCCGCAAATCTCATCACATACATTGAATCCTGAATACAAGTAATTGCACGCTTACAGATTTAAAATAATAATTGTGTCATAGGTCATAGAGGTATGAATTCAGAGGAAAAACATAGCACAATCACGTAATGAATGATGAAGCACATTTACGTTTCAGTAAGTCCCAAGTTGGTAAAGGTTAGTTTGCATTTTAAGCCACTGTTGGTAGCATTCGTAAGCATAAAATTTATCCCTGCAAAAAGGAAACTTTCATGGCACAGTAAACTTGTTCCAGACATGCTGGAAAATGAAAAAAATCCATCAGATTTCATTGCTTTTATTTAAGTTTGGTACTAACTTCCTTTGAAGAAAGGTTCTTTTCTTTTATTGAAAATTGTAGTCAGCTGCTTTCTTTGATGAAGGATGCATTGTTGAAGTCGCCACTAAAGGACATCTTTGGAGAAACAAACAAATGTCTGTTTCTTATTGTGGCGGCAACATCAAATAATTGCATTGCATGATTGAGACTGATATTTTTTCCATTTGCTTAGTATGTTTTCGTCACAATCGGTGCTTCAAAGATAATGTTTTCTTTGAAATTTCAGCAAACTATTTTATCTATGTACATTTTTAAAAAAGGAATTGGTCATTGTTTGGTCAATTGTTCCTCCCTGCCTATTGAATAGACCAACAAGGGTTTGTTTTTGGTTGGTTTTTTTTGCATTTATGGTAGCGAAGTGATGCTGAAAATGTGAGTGCTTTGAAGGATTTAATTCTAAGTGAAAAGAAGAGGACTTTTACTTACCATCCACATATAAATGTCAACCTATGTAAATATATTAATTACTAGCAAGCAGCCAAGAATCGGAAAAAAGAAAGATTACGAGATAATGTCTCGTCAGTTGATCTTTGCTACCAGAAATGTCAACAACTAAAAAAGCAGGTATGCACTGTTAAGATGGTTTGTCAATGTGGACAAAGAAATTGTATATGTAACAATAGATACATTTCAATGCATTTTATATCAAGTCTGTGGCTTCCTTTCATGGGGCCTCTGAATTTCTCCACTCCAAACCAATGGTTATTATACAAGTTTAAACAACCAACAATGTTGCGAATAATAATATTGAAAAAAATCGCCAGATGGTATATGTTGCTGCCAATAAGGGAGACAAAATCACAGTTTGCGACATTGGCGAAGCCCTACGAGCTTATTTTTCATACTTTTAAGAAGAAACAACTATTTTTCCGTGTACGAGAAAATAAAATTTCAGGAGCCACACCACGATCATCTTGTATCATTTTTTCATGATCTCTTCCCCAAAATGATAATAAACTTTTTTTGTTTTTCTCCTAATTTCAAAAAATAATTTTTTTAGTGTACGAGAAAAATACATGTATATAAAATTTTGGGAGCCACACCATGACCATGTTATATCCGAATTTGTGTTATAAAGGAGTGTGCTATAGCAGGGTCACACTATATTAACGATAATTAACAGGCCTGATTTCTCCAACTGTAAATTATAAGAACTAACTAATGGACACAACAGGTTTTCCATTAGGTGTGTCAGTTAATGATTTTAAGAAGTTTAACTCAACAAAACCCCAAAGTGATATATGTTACTCTCTCCCACCAGTATCAAAGAAAAATGTTAATAATGTCTCACAGAAAGTTTAGAGGATTGGTGCATGACTCAATATCAGGCTCACCTATTTCAAAAAGCATAACATTTGTAACCAATGTAAGTATGACAGTCACATCTGTCCCCAAAATATGGAAAACTGCAAAAGTAATGCCTATTCACAAGGAAGATGCTGATAACTACCAACCGATTTCGATGCAACCTGTCAAAATTGACTGAAAATCATGTCCATGATTCATTCATGTCGTATTTAATCAAAAACATGATGTTACACTATAATTAATCAGGCTTCATAATAATAAAAATAATAATGAGGATTTTGTATAGTGCCTAATCTTCAGAAGCTCTAAGCACTTTACAACATTAGACAACACTTATGACATAAAAAAACATATAATAATATGATTACAAAATACTAACTCCATGAAATTAGAAAACATAAAAAACATGCTGAAAAAATTTAAGGTAGGAAACATTATTAAGTCTTTAAGGTCATACAGGATCATTTGTTTGAGACTGCCTTGATCTCACTAACTTATACATAGCTTCAAGCAATTGATCAAGGTAAAATAATAGATTTCAAGAAGGTATTTGACATGGTGATCTCGAAATGTTCCAAGCAAACTTCAGGTTTATGGCTTCTCAGTAGGATATGGCATTTTGCATAGAAGGGTACTGGAAACTATTTTATAATACTTATATAAAACTCTGATTAGATTACTGTAATATTATATCGAGTAATTCAGATGATAAAAACAGCATGTTTTCAAAACTGAGCATTCAAGCTAATATCAGACCAAACAGAAAATAATGAAAACTTCAATGACAAGTGAAAAACATTACCTATTAAAGACAGAATTTATTTGAGAAAGTGAATTTAATGTACAAGATATCCAGTAACAGTGATAATGTCTATTTATCACATTGTAGGTAGTTTTCCTATAGAATGTGCAGTTTCGTATTTCTGATATTACCACATGTTTAAATATCACTTTATGTGATTCTGATTGGTCCAAAAAAGCCCATGAAATTATTGTGCATTAATCTCTTTACTGACTGGCTGAGATCGTGGGTAAACGTTTTGAACTGCCTTCTGGAATGTTTGGTTTTGAATGAACATTTTTTGCAGCCATTTTTGAACTCAACTCGCGAAAGGAAATTGAGGACAAATTATCTTGGCTGTCTGAATATGGATGTGTTACTCCTACAGGGGTTTGTTATGTCATGTATAACAATATAGAAATGAAAAAAATGGCATAAAACTACAAGACAAGAACAACAATAAGATGTAAAACTAATGGTATTGCTTATTTGATGGTGGGGTGGGGTGAGAGAGCGGTATATCCGTAACATAGATATAGAATGCACTGCATATATAAGCATGGTTTAAATGTGAACTTACATCAGTAAATAAACCCACCTCTGTTCATAGAAGAATTAAGAAATAAATGGGTCTCCCTACTGACAGAACTTTATCCAACCACAACATTTTTACGCAGTATATATCGGATGCAAATCCAACTCAAAAAGAAATTTGTTTACGTCTTCTGTACAGTCTATTGTTCCAGTCAAATAGTGTAAATTTCCAGTCACAAATGCATTGCAGTAAATGTGGGAATTTCTGCATCCAGTAATCCTATTTCACATAAAAATCGCAACAATGTAAGGTTTAATTCTGCAAGTGACATTTTACTCTAGGTCTACTGTTTACCGTATCAATGTGGCATCACATAGCATTAATCAATCTGTTTTGAAAAATGATTTTGTTGTTATAAAATGTTCTGTTTATTCGGATGAAAGCTTTTTCTTTGATTTATAGTTTGTAAAAATGTACAATCTACTTTTACTAGTTCAACTTTGTTTGGGACTATGTTTTATGCACAACAAATGAAAGGTGCACTTCTGTCAGAATGAAAGAAATTATTTCATTCTTCTTTCTATCTAAATAATTTCCACTGAAATAAAAACTATGTGATAAAAAGAATCTCAAATAGATAATGATTTAATATTAAATTTATGAAACTAGTTGAATAATGTCCAGCTTTTGCTAGCCTTGGCTCATAAAAGCTGGACATTATTCAACTCGTTTCATAAATTCAATATTAAATCATTACCCATTTGAGATCCTCTATTTACACTCACTATTGCAGTATATTCAGCCTGGTAACACTCCCTGCCTGAGATCCACTACTATCAAACAGCATAAAATATCCAAATGAAATAAGGAATTAATATTCAAAAGAAGTTTCTAATATTGAATCCTTTGCACACTTTATTGCTTTCTTCCAAAATCAATATAATATGTAGCTTCAGAGATGCACTTAAAATAAATTATACTGAATATATATATATATATATAGTCTGTTGACTTTTCTCAATAATGTATATGTATATTAATATTTTGTAGCTGACCAGAGACATTTATTTTGTAAACAACATTATGCACATTTTTCCATTGTTAAAGATTAAATATTCAGATCATTATTAATTGTAAATTGTTTATTTTTGTTTGAATTATTAAAGATACAGTTTTGACAAAATTCCAGAAAAGAAATTGCCCATTAAATTGAGAGTATTTCCAGAAAATGGTAATTGTGAGCTAGGTCAAGTGGAGAGTATATGAGCTTGTATACTTAAGAATTATTCATTCTTGCTTTAATATCTGAAGCGGAATCATTTTGTTGTTGTTTTCAGGTTTCTTTTGCTCAATAATATTCTTGCAATAAAACATTAATCTCAAATTATAGTGGATTCAGTCAAGGACTTTTTGGATTATATTACTGTGATACAGCAAAAGACTGAACACATCACCACATTCCAGGCCATTGCCATATTATCACATTCATGACTACAGGCACATCAACACATTAAATAATGGAATTTATTTGGAACATCTCAGGAATTCAATTGGAACTTCATACATTTGGGCTTGTGATAGAACTTTTAGGACTATTTGGGATCTAATTTACAATACAACAAGTTCTTTTAAATCTCACTTTGTATTCTAGGGAAATAAATTATTAGCTGAATTTTACAAATCTTGTTGACTTTTGCTCTTTTCTGTTACTTAAAGACCATAAGTCACAAGAGAGAGAGAGAGAGAGAGAGAGAGAGCAAAATAAAATATATGAATATGGGTATGTGGGTCTGTAATGATAAAGGTGTTGATGATTAATGAAGCATGTGCATTTGAGTGAGAATTAAACAACTGTATTGCATACTGCATGTATGCCGAATGAGTGGGTTCATATGCATGGGTTGGTATACATGTGGAGGAAATAAAGATAAAAAGTGAATATATTCTTGTATATGCATGCTGCTATGTATATATGCATGCATATGTGAGTGTGTTTGCATATTCATATATAAATATGTTCCTTTGTATGAGGACCTCAAGGTAGATTTGTGTCTTTAAATAAAGTCATTATTCTGTTGTGTCTTTAAATAAAGTCATTATTATGTTGTGTCTTTAAATAAAGTCACTATTATGTTGTGTCTTTAAATAAAGTCACTATTATGTTGTGTCTTTAAATAAAGTCACTATTATGTTGTGTCTTTAAATAAAGTCACTATTATGTTGTGTCTTTAAATAAAGTCACTATTATGTTGTGTCTTTAAATAAAGTCACTATTATGTTGTGTCTTTAAATAAAGTCACTATTATGTTGCGTCTTTAAATAAAGTCATTATTATGTTGCGTCTTTAAATAAAGTCATTATTATGTTGCATCTTTAAATAAAGTCATTATTATGTTGTGTCTTTAAATAAAGTCATTATTATGTTGTGTCTTTAAATAAAGTCATTATTATGATGTGTCTTTAAATAAAGTCACTATTATGTTGTGTCTTTAAATAAAGTCACTATTATGTTGTGTCTTTAAATAAAGTCACTATTATGTTGTGTCTTTAAATAAAGTCATTATTATGTTGTGTCTTTAAATAAAGTCATTATTATGATGTGTCTTTAAATAAAGTCATTATTATGTTGTGTCTTTAAATAAAGTCATTATTATGTTGTGTCTTTAAATAAAGTCATTATCATGTTGTGTCTTTAAATAAAGTCATTATTATGTTGTGTCTTTAAATAAAGTCATTATTATGCTGTGTCTTTAAATAAAGTCATTATTATGATGTGTCTTTAAATAAAGTCATTATTATGTTGTGTCTTTAAATAAAGTCATTATTATGTTGTGTCTTTAAATAAAGTCATTATCATGTTGTGTCTTTAAATAAAGTCATTATCATGTTGTGTCTTTAAATAAAGTCATTATTATGTTGTGTCTTTAAATAAAGTCATTATCATGTTGTGTCTTTAAATAAAGTCATTATCATGATGTGTCTTTAAATAAAGTCACTATTATGTTGTGTCTTTAAATAAAGTCATTATTATGATGTGTCTTTAAATAAAGTCATTATTATGATGTGTCTTTAAATAAAGTCATTATTATGTTGTGTCTTTAAATAAAGTCATTATTATGTTGTGTCTTTAAATAAAGTCATTATTATGATGTGTCTTTAAATAAAGTCATTATTATGTTGTGTCTTTAAATAAAGTCATTATTATGTTGTGTCTTTAAATAAAGTCATTATTATGATGTGTCTTTAAATAAAGTCATTATTATGTTGTGTCTTTAAATAAAGTCATTATTATGTTGTGTCTTTAAATAAAGTCATTATCATGTTGTGTCTTTAAATAAAGTCATCATTATGTTGTGTCTTTAAATAAAGTCATTATTATGATGTGTCTTTAAATAAAGTCATTACTATGTTGTGTCTTTAAATAAAGTCATTATTATGTTGTGTCTTTAAATAAAGTCATTATTATGTTGTGTCTTTAAATAAAGTCATTATTATGTTGTGTCTTTAAATAAAGTCATTATTATGATGTGTCTTTAAATAAAGTCATTATTATGTTGTGTCTTTAAATAAAGTCATTATTATGTTGTGTCTTTAAATAAAGTCATTATCATGATGTGTCTTTAAATAAAGTCACTATTATGTTGTGTCTTTAAATAAAGTCATTATTATGTTGTGTCTTTAAATAAAGTCATTATTATGTTGTGTCTTTAAATAAAGTCATTATTATGTTGTGTCTTTAAATAAAGTCATTATTATGTTGTGTCTTTAAATAAAGTCATTATTATGTTGTGTCTTTAAATAAAGTCATTATTATGTTGTGTCTTTAAATAAAGTCATTATTATGATTATGTTAAAGCTGAGGTCTTGGGCTTTAATGAGTCTGGTGTATATTAAAAAATATTGGCTTACGTTTTAAGGATAATACCCTTTTAGGGCTCTATATTTATTCTGCATAACTCTTTGGGCTTTAGATTTATTTTGCATGACTCTTTGGGCTTTACATTTATTTTGCATGATTCTTTGGGCTTTACATTTACTTTTGCATGCCTTTTGGGGCTTTACAATTAGTTTGCATGTCTTTTTGGATTAAAATATGTATTCAGTATGCTTTTTGGCCTTTACATTTATTCAGTTTGCTTTTTAGGGGAGTTTTGCATTATGATTATGACTTTCTCTTTTGTCAGAGTGTGCATATTTACTTTTGTTTAAAGGGTTTTAGGTACCATATTTGTATTAGGTACCAAATTTGTCTTTACCATTTTTGTTACCTAACCTTTACCCTGCACAATATAACCAGGACTGTGTTAAAGTCCAACTTGTCTTTAGCAGTCACTTCCAGAGACTAAGAGAAGTGCTATCTTAACAAAGGTGGTTTCATAGTACAGGTTCATTGTATCAACATATTTGTTTATGGCACTATCAAAAACTGCAGCTTACGTTATGTGATTGCCTAATACAAGTGTCCTTTAAGTCAGATGAATGCCTAATACAAGTGTCTTTCAAGGCATGTGATTGCATAATACATGTGCCCTTTAAGGCAGGTTATTGCCTACTGCAAGTGTCCTTTAAGGCAGGTGATTGCCTAATACAATTGTCCCTTAAGGCAGGTTTGATCATACGTACAGATGCTTGACGTGAGGCTGTTAAGGGTTCCTCCATATAATTGGGAATGGGAGGGAGTGCACCAACTCTCTGGTTGACGGCAGGAGGTGATGAGATCCGGCCACTCACAGGGTTTAATTTCTTCACTCGAAGAGCATCTAGTGCCACTCCATGATCTTCATCCTGCTGTGAGAAAAAGTGATTCATTTTCAAGACATTATAATGAACAGCACCTGAGTCATTATTACATACATCATGAGTCATAGACAGTAGATAATATACACACACAAGTAGTGGGCAGTATATAACGTACACACACAAGTAGTGGCCAGTATATATTGTACATGCACAAGTCATGGGCAGTATACAATGTACATGCACGAGTAGTGGACAATATATAATGTACACACACAAGTAGTGGGCAGTATATAATGTACACACAAAAGTAGTGGCCAGTAAATAATGTACAACAGTACATGCATGAGTCATGGGCAGCATAAAATGTACATGCACAAGTAGTGGGCAGTATATAATGTACATGCAAAAGTAGTGGGCAGTATATATGTATAATGTACACGCGCAAGTTTTGGCCAGTATTTAATGTACAACCACAAGTAGTGGGCAGTATATATTGTATACACACAAGTCATTGGAAGTATATATTGTATACACACAAGTCATGGGTAGTAGATAACGTACACACAAGTCACTGGTAGTATATAATGTGGATGAGTCATGGGTAGTACATAATGTACACACACAGTCACAAGCATTATCATCACAATGTACAGCACCTGAGTTATGAGCACTATCATTACAATGTTGTCATGACAATATACAGCACCTGAGTTATGAGCACTGTCATTATAATGTACAGCACCCATTTTATGAGCATTGTCATTACAATCTACAGCACCTGAGTTATGAGCATTGACACTACAATTTACAGCATCAAACTTATAAGCATTGTCATTACAATGTACAGCACCCAAGTTATGAGCATTGTCATTACAAAGTACAGCACCCAAGTTATGAGCATTGTCATTACAATGTACAGCACCCAAGTTATGAGCATTGTCATTACAAAGTACAGCACCCAAGTTATGAGCATTGTCATTACAATGTACAGCACCCAAGTTATGAGCATTGTCATTACAAAGTACAGCACCCAAGTTATGAGCATTGTCATTACAATCTACAGCACCCAAGTTATGAGCATTGCCATTACAATCTACAGCACCTGAGTTATAAGCACTGACACTACAATTTACAGCATCAAAGTTATAGGCATTGTCAATACAATGTACAGCACCCAAGTTATGAGCATTGTCATTACAAAGTACAGCACCCAAGTTATGAGCATTGTCATTACAAAGTACAGCACCCAAGTTATGAGCATTGTCATTACAATCTACAGCACGTGAGTTATGAGCATTGACACTACAATTTACAGCATCAAAGTTATAAGCATTGTCAATACAATGTACAGCACCCAAGTTATGAGCATTGTCATTACAAAGTACAGCACCCAAGTTATGAGCATTGTCATTACAATGTACAACACCCAAGTTATGAGGATTGTCATTACAATGTACAATACCTGAGTTATGAGCACTGTCATCACAATGTACAGCACTTGAATTATAAGCAGTCATTACATCATTGTCATGACAATATACAGCAGTTATAAGCACTGTCATTACACTGTACAACACCTGACTTTGAGCATTGTCATTGCAATGTACAGCACCTGCGATATGAGCATTGTCATTACAATGTACAGTACTTGAGTTATGAGCATTGTCATTACAATGGCCAGCACCCAAGTTATGAGCATTGACATCACAGTGTACAGTATTTGAGTTATGAGCATTGTCATTACAATGGCCAGCACCCAAGTTATGAGCATTGTCATTACAAAGTACAGCACCCAAGTTATGAGCATTGTCATTACAATCTAAAGCACCAGAGTTATAAGCACTGACACTACAATTTACAGCATCGAAGTTATAAGCATAGTCATTACAAAGTATAGCACCCAAGTTATGAGCATTGTCATTACAATGTACAATACCTGAGTTATGAGCACTGTCATCACAATGTACAGCACTCAAATTATAAGCAGTCACTACATCGTTGTCATGACAATATACAGTACCTGAGTTATAAGCACTGTCATTACAATGTACAACACCTGACTTTTGTGCATTGTCATTGCAATGTACAACACCTGCGATATGAGCATTGTCATTACAATGGCCAGCACCCAAGTTATGAGCACTGACATCACAATGTACAGTACTTGAGTTATGAGCATTGTCATTACAATGGCCAGCACCCAAGTTATGAGCACTCACACTACAATTTACAGCATCGAAGTTATAAGCATAGTCATTACAAAGTATAGCACCCAAGTTATGAGCAATGTCATTACAATGTACAATACCCGAGTTATGAGCACTGTCATCACAATGTACAGCACTCAAATTATAAGCAGTCACTACATTGCTGTCATGACAATATACAGTACCTGAGTTAAAAGCACTGTCATTACAATGTACAACACCCGACTTTTGTGCATTGTCATTGCAATGTACAACACCTGCGATATGAGCATTGTCATTACAATGGCCAGCACCCAAGTTATGAGCACTGACATTACAGTTTACAGCACCCAAGTTATGAGCATTGACATCACAATGTACAGTACCTGAGTTATGAGCATCATCATTACAATGTACAATACATGAGTTATTAGCACTGTCATCACAATGTACAGCACCTGAGTTATGAGCACTGTCATTACAATGGTGTCATGACAATATACAGCACCTGAGATATAAGCATTGTAAAGTGCATCAGGCAAATTTGCATCCAACATTACTCCTACCCCCATTAGTTGCCTTTTATGACATGCAGTAAAGTGTATCAGGCAAATTTGCATCCAACATTACCCCTACCCCATTAGTTGCTTTTTATGACATGCAATTGGGTGTATCAGGCAAATTGACATCCAACATGACTCCTACCCCATTAGTTGCCTTTTATGACATGCAGTAAAGTGAATCAGGCAAACTTACATCAAACATGACTCCTACCCCATTAGCTGCCTTTTATGACAAGCAATTGGGTGTAGCAGGCAGATTTGCATCCTCAAATCCACAGAGGGAAATTTAAAACTAACATACAGTATTGTCCTGTAATAATTAATCTGTCTAAATAAAATGATTTCTGTAATAATTGATCATGCAACAATAATATGCAATACTATTTCTGCAATAACTGTAAAAATATCAATCATAATCACTGTCAAATTTTAGCCATAGTTGAACACTCCAGAAAATCTCAGAGACTCTGGGCTATAACAGCAAATATTCTTGTATGTACTGTGCATATTTCAAATCCATATCACGAATTTCTTGACAGCCTTCAGTGCTAAACTCACTGGCCAGTAATTTTAAAAAATATTCATCTATTTTCACGGGGTAAGTATTCAGGGTTCTTTTATGATATCAAGAATTTGGAGCAAAAGAGCAATGCAATTAGTGTTTGAGCTCACTTTCCTTGTATTGAATACATGGTGCCACCAAAAACCTGGTCCAATAAATAAAGGAAAAATATCTCACATCATTCTTTCATTTGAATTCTTTTACCCATTTACTGCTGCATTATTTCATGCTGTAATATTGTCTGCATATAAATTACCCTTCATTCAAATCTGAACTATTTAAATATTTTAATTATAAATTTAAATTCCATAATTTACAAAAAAGCAAGGATTTTTCTCAAGTCTAATAATAAATTATATTCATGCCTAATTTTTTTTTAAAGTTGAGTTTCCTTTTTTTTTTTCACAAAACTCTTTTAAAACTTATATACAAATGAGTTTTTATTCCTTTTTTCCTTTTGTTCATTTATTTTTCATTTTTATCTTATTCTTCTTTTGTTCTTTGATTTTCATTTAAAATGTATTAGTATTTTTAGTAATTTGCATATATACTAATATATTAAGTCCAATTTGATAATTATTATTATTATTATTATTATTATTATTATCCTCATTATTTGTATTATTATTATTTTGTTTTATTATTATTATTATTGTTGTTGTTGATGTTGTTGTGTTTGTCAGTAATGTTGATGATGCATAGGATACTGGTCTTATTAAAAATCTTATGATAAAACTTGTGTTCCTAATGAAAAGTATAATATCAGAAATATTTTATTTTCGTTTCCTGTATGAAGATAATTTTTCTATTTAAATGAAAATGTAAAACTTGAAAAACAATATTAAAAGAGTCTTAATATAAAATTAACCTAAAAGATAACAATATGTTTACATGGTGCAAATTAAAAAACAAAACCAATCCTTAATTCTAAGTTCTATAGATGTTTAGTTGAATATCATAATAATACCATATAAATGTCATATAGAAACTGTCAATCAAATTAATCAAATGAAAGAAAGAAAATGAATATCTGAAATTACATATTTGATAACAGCAAATATGAAGTGTACTCAGAAAGCTGATTATGAAATTGTACACAAAATAACAGTAAATGTTAAAGCAGTATTAGCAGATTGGAAAATTATTTAATGATAGGATTAGAGATGATCCAAATGATAATAACCTGCTTTTCCTTAATGCCATGTAAGCAGGAGATTATGGAGTACTAAAGGCAATTTCACACTGTCCTTGGAGATGTTTCAGGCGAACAACAGCTTTTGATAATATTTTAGTACCACTAGTATACTTACCACACTGGGTGTTTTGGAGCGGTCATGTGTAATAGGAGCCAGCCGAACCATTGCACCAGATGCCCGGCTTCGGGTATGTCCCGGCCAAACACTGACTGGTCGTTTGTAGTTTGGGGGAATTATACTAGATGCTGGGCGGGCTGTCACAATCTGATTTTCTGTCAAATCACTAAAAAAAATCAGGTAAAAGCATGTTCTAGAATGCCTGATTGAGAACTTTTATTCTAAATTACATAAATAATCAATATTTCCACCAAGTTTCAATTTTGTGCTGTAAAATAATGAATCAGTAGTTATTAATTTAGGCTCCTGTGCCACTAAAGATGGCAAACTTAATCACAATCTAACAGAAAAATTCCATTTGGTTGATACTAAAGAAAACTGAATCTTGAATTTATCTAGAAAATCTCAAACATGAAAATGATTTATCTTATGAACCCTTTTGAATATTACACAATACCTTAAAAGCCATGATGATTATTACACAATACCTTAGAAGCCATGATGATTATTACATATTACTGTACCTTAGGAACCATAATGATTATTACACAATACCTTAGAAGCCATGATGATTATTACACAATACCTCAGAAGCCATGATGATTATTACACAATACCTCAGAAGCCATGACGATTATTACACAATACTGTACCTTAGGAACCATAATGATTATTATACATTATCTTATGAACCATGATGATTATTACACAATGCCTTAGGAAGCATAATGGTTATTACACAATACCATAGGAACCATAATGATTATAACACAATGCCTTAGGAACCATAATGTTTATAACACAATACCATGGGAAGCATAATGGTTATTACACAATACCATAGGAACCATAATGTTTATAACACAATAGCTTAGGAAGCATAATGGTTATTACACAACACCATAGGAACCATAATGATTATAACACAATGCCTTATGAATCATAATGTTTATTACATAATGCCTTAGTCTTCATGCTATGAAGATTATGATTATTTCTCCAACATCAAGAAATTCATTATGTCAATATAGCCATTACTTAGTGTTCTGGTAGACTCCAACAGGAACAAATTCATTATGTTAATACAGCCATTACTTAGTGTTCTGGTAGACTCCAACAGGAACAAATTCACAATGTTAATACAGCCATTACTTAGTGTTTGGTAGACTCCAACAGGAACAAATTCATTATGTTAATATAGTCATTACTTAGTGTTTTTGGTAGACTCCAACAGGAACAAATTCATTATGTTAATACAGCCATTACTTAGTGTTTGGTAGACTCCAACAGGAACAAATTCATTATGTTAATACAGCCATTACTTAGTGTTTGGTAGACTCCAACATCAACAAATTCATTATGTTAATACAGCCATTACTTAGTGTTCTGGTAGACTCCAACAGGAACAAATTCATTATGTCAATATAGTCATTACTTAGTGTTTTTGGTAGACTCCAACAGGAACAAATTCATTATGTTAATACAGCCATTACTTAGTGTTTTTGGTAGACTCCAACAGGAACAAATTCATTATGTTAATACAGCCATTACTTAGTGTTTTGGTAGACTCCAACAGGAACAAATTCATTATGTTAATACAGCCATTACTTAGTGTTTTGGTAGACTCCAACAGGAACAAATTCATTATGTTAATACAGCCATTACTTAGTGTTTTGGTAGACTCCAACAGGAACAAATTCATTATGTTAATACAGCCATTACTTAGTGTTTTGGTAGACTCCAACAGGAACAAATTCACAATGTTAATATAGTCATTACTTAGTGTTCTGGTAGACTCCAACAGGAACAAATTCATTTTGTTAATACAGCCATTACTTAGTGTTCTGGTAGACTCCAACAGGAACAAATTCATTATGTCAATATAGTCATTACTTAGTGTTTTTGGTAGACTCCAACAGGAACAAATTCATTATGTTAATACAGCCATTACTTAGTGTTTTTGGTAGACTCCAACAGGAACAAATTCATTATGTTAATACAGCCATTACTTAGTGTTCTGGTAGACTCCAACAGGAACAAATTCATTATGTTAATACAGCCATTACTTAGTGTTTGGTAGACTCCAACAGGAACAAATTCATTATGTTAATACAGCCATTACTTAGTGTTCTGGTAGACTCCAACAGAAACAAATTCATTAAGTCAATATAGTCATTACTTAGTGTTTTTGGAAGACTCCAACAGGAACAAATTCATTATGTTAATACAGCCATTACTTAGTGTTTTTGGTAGACTCCAACAGGAACAAATTCATTATGTTAATACAGCCATTACTTAGTGTTTTTGGTAGACTCCAACAGGAACAAATTCATTTTGTTAATACAGCCATTACTTAGTGTTTTTGGTAGACTCCAACAGGAACAAATTCATTATGTTAATACAGCCATTACTTAGTGTTTTGGTAGACTCCAACAGGAACAAATTGATTTTGTTAATACAGCCATTACTTAGTGTTCTGGTAGACTCCAACAGGAACAAATTCACAATGTTAATATAGTCATTACTTAGTGTTCTGGTAGACTCCAACAGGAACAAATTCATTATGTTAATACAGCCATTACTTAGTGTTTTTGGTAGACTCCAACAGGAACAAATTCATTATGTTAATACAGCCATTACTTAGTGTTCTTGTAGACTCCAACAGGAACAAATTCATTATGTTAATACAGCCATTACTTAGTGTTTTTGGTAGACTCCAACAGGAACAAATTCACAATGTTAATATAGTCATTACTTAGTGTTTTTGGTAGACTCCAACAGGAACAAATTCATTATGTCAATATAGTCATTACTTAGTGTTTTTGGTAGACTCCAACAGGAACAAATTCATTATGTTAATACAGCCATTACTTAGTGTTTTTGGTAGACTCCAACAGGAACAAATTCACAATGTTAATATAGTCATTACTTAGTGTTTTTGGTAGACTCCAACAGGAACAAATTCATTATGTCAATATAGTCATTACTTAGTGTTTTTGGTAGACTCCAACAGGAACAAATTCATTATGTTAATACAGCCATTACTTAGTGTTTTTGGTAGACTCCAACAGGAACAAATTCATTATGTTAATACAGCCATTACTTAGTGTTCTGGTAGACTCCAACAGGAACAAATTCATTATGTTAATACAGCCATTACTTAGTGTTTTGGTAGACTCCAACAGGAACAAATTCATTATGTTAATACAGCCATTACTTAGTGTTCTGGTAGACTCCAACAGAAACAAATTCATTAAGTCAATATAGTCATTACTTAGTGTTTTTGGTAGACTCCAACAGGAACAAATTCATTATGTTAATACAGCCATTACTTAGTGTTTTGGTAGACTCCAACAGGAACAAATTCATTATGTTAATACAGCCATTACTTAGTGTTTTGGTAGACTCCAACAGGAACAAATTCATTATGTTAATACAGCCATTACTTAGTGTTATGGTAGACTCCAACAGAAAAAAAATTCATTAAGTCAATATAGTCATTACTTAGTGTTTTTGGTAGACTCCAACAGGAACAAATTCATTATGTTAATACAGCCATTACTTAGTGTTTTGGTAGACTCCAACAGGAACAAATTCATTATATTAATACAGCCATTACTTAGTGTTTTGGTAGACTCCAACAGGAACAAATTCATTATGTTAATACAGCCATTACTTAGTGTTTTTGGTAGACTCCAACAGAAACAAATTCATTATAATATAGTCATTACTTAGTGTTCTGGTAGACTCCAACCGGAACAAATTCATTATGTTAATACAGCCATTACTTAGTGTTTTGGTAGACTCCAACAGGAACAAATTCATTATGTTAATACAGCCATTACTTAGTGTTCTGGTAGACTCCAACAGGAACAAATTCATTATGTTAATACAGCCATCACTTAGTGTTTTTGGTAGACTCCAACAGGAACAAATTCATTGTATTAATACAGCCATTACTTAGTGTTTTGGTAGACTCCAACAGGAACAAATTCATTATATTAATACAGCCATTACTTAGTGTTTTTGGTAGACTCCAACAGAAACAAATTCATTATGTTAATACAGCCATTACTTAGTGTTTTTGGTAGACTCCAACAGGAACAAATTCATTACGTTAATACAGCCATTACTTAGTGTTTTTGGTAGACTCCAACAGGAACAAATTCATTATGTTAATACAGCCATTACTTAGTGTTTTGGTAGACTCCAACAGGAACAAATTCATTATATTAATACAGCCATTACTTAGTGTTTTGGTAGACTCCAACAGGAACAAATTCATTATGTTAATACAGCCATTACTTAGTGTTTTGGTAGACTCCAACAGGAACAAATTCATTATGTTAATACAGTCATTACTTAGTGTTCTGGTAGACTCCAACAGGAACAAATTCATTATGTTAATACAGCCATTACTTAGTGTTTTGGTAGACTCCAACAGGAACAAATTCACAATGTTAATATAGTCATTACTTAGTGTTTTTGGTAGACTCCAACAGGAACAAATTCATTATGTTAATACAGCCATTACTTAGTGTTTTTGGTAGACTCCAACAGGAACAAATTCATTATGTTAATACAGCCATTACTTAGTGTTTTTGGTAGACTCCAACAGGAACAAATTCATTATGTTAATACAGCCATTACTTAGTGTTTTGGTAGACTCCAACAGGAACAAATTCACAATGTTAATATAGTCATTACTTAGTGTTTTTGGTAGACTCCAACAGGAACAAATTCATTATGTTAATACAGCCATTACTTAGTGTTTTTGGTAGACTCCAACAGGAACAAATTCATTATGTTAATACAGCCATTACTTAGTGTTTTTGGTAGACTCCAACAGAAACAAATTCATTATGTTAATACAGCCATTACTTAGTGTTTTCTGTAGACTTCAACAGGAACAAATTCATTATATTAATATAAACATCACTTAGTGTTTGGTAGAAGCTAACATGAATAAATTCATTTTGTTAATACAGACAACACTTGGTGTTTGCACAGAGGACTAGACAACAACAATGGCTGAACAATACACAGAAATTTATGCAATATTTTAAACTGAAATCTGACTGAAAATAAATATTGTTCATGGAATTATAAGCGCAAAAAAACAACTGACAGAAGAAAGAAAAGGTAACACTGAAATGACTGACAGAACAAAAAAAAAGGTAACTCACTGTAAGTGCGAGGGGTCTCGATTGTTGACCACTTTACGGGATATTTGCAGGACTCCATCTAGCTTTGAGGGGTCCACATACATAGACCCAACAACTGTGTGTGCCCTTGTGATGTAGTTTAACTAAAATACAAAGTAGGAAATATGTCCATCATACAGGATATGTATACAAATAATTACCTTGTTGGGAATATGTCCATCATACAGAATATGTATACAAATAATTACCTTGTTGGGAATATGTCCATCATACAGGTTATGTATACAAATAATTACCTTGCTGGGAATATGTCCATCATACAGAATATGTATACAAATAATTACCTTGTTTGTAATACGTCCATCATACAGTTATGTATACAAATAATTACCTTGTTTGTAATATGTCCATCATACAGGATATGTATACAAATAATTACCTTGTTTGTAATATGTCCATCATACAGGATATGTATACAAATAATTACCTTGTTGGGAATATGTCCATCATACAGGTTATGTATACAAATAATTACCTTGTTGGGAATATGTCCATCATACAGGATATGTATACAAATAATTACCTTGTTGGGAATATGTCCATCATACAGGTTATGTATACAAATAATTACCTTGTTGGGAATATGTCCATCATACATGTTATGTATACAAATAATTACTTTGTTTGTAATATGTCCATCATACAGGATATGTATACAAATAATTACCTTGTTTGTAATATGTCCATCATACAGGTTATGTATACAAATAATTACCTTGCTGGGAATATGTCCATCATACAGGATATGTATACAAATAATTACCTTGTTTGTAATATGTCCATCATACAGGATATGTATACAAATAATTACCTTGTTTGTAATATGTCCATCATACAGGATATGTATACAAATAATTACCTTGTTTGTAATATGTCCATCATACAGGATATATATACAAATAATTACCTTGCTGGGAATATGTCCATCATACAGGATATGTATACAAATAATTACCTTGTTTGTAATATGTCCATCATACAGGATATGTATACAAATAATTACCTTGTTGGGAATATGTCCATCATACAGGTTATGTATACAAATAGTTACCTTGCTTTATCATTCATGGCCTATTGCTTTCTAATATTACTGTAATCAATTGATCTTAAAATATCACCTACACAATAAGAAGCAACTTCCAACTTCTTTTTCAGCAGTTTAAAAAAAAACACAAACGACAAAACCCACCTATCTCAACCTCAGTTATCTCAAGAATCTAGGTATGTCGAGTGTTTTGGTCTGGTCCTGACAAATCCTTCATTGTTATGCTAATTTTTCCCCGCTTATCTCAGCCCATGTTAAGTTGATAACCCTGTTACGTCGGGCATAAGTTTCAGTCTGAAGTAACATGTGGACAGGCTTAATTCAACAAAGTGCAACATTTAATATCCCTCTCGGAGAAATTTTACAAGAAATGATCCAGTGTTTCCACTAATATCAGTACCTAGTACCTGCGAGATGGAAAACGTCAGTACAAGGCCAAATTTTACCGGAACTAATGCTATAATGCTAATCAACCAATCTCATCAATGCATTGTTTATTTCTTGCTTAGAGTGGAGAAAATTATGTTGTAAACACTATTTTAGAAAAAGAAAATTAAATAAATGTGTTTCTGACATTTACAGGAGTTGCATTCATAAGGAACAGCATCAAAAGTCAATAACACAACAACATAGTTCATTCCACAGAGCATTGCAAATTTAATCTTACTGTAACTCAGTAAATTATCAGGACATCATTAAAAACTAGCTATTAATGATGTTGACCTGAAAATTTAGAGTTACAGATAGGATAACATTCAGCATGCTGTGCAGAACAAACTACAGTGTAATCCCATTCCAATATCATCCCTATCAGTTACAAACTTAATCCACACATAATTAACAAACTACAGTGTAATCCCATTCCAATATCATCCCTATCAGTTACCAACTTAATCCACACATAATTAACAAACTACAGTGTAATCCCATTCCAATATCATCCCTATCAGTTACCAACTTAATCCACACATAATTAACAAACTACAGTGTAATCCCACTCCAATATCATCCCTATCAGTTACCAACTTAATCCACACATAATTAACAAACTACAGTGTAATCCCACTCCAATATCATCCCTATCAGTTACCAACTTAATCCACACATAATTAACAACTTTAGTTCACAGTTCACTTATAAAGTAAACAGTTCAAATGTTTCCATTCTTGGCATGAGTCAAAGCCTTCAACTTCAGCATGGCTAGCTCACATAATTTACAGTCATCTATAAATAGAAACCACCGTGCCATGATTAATGATTCTTCATCATAAATGGAATGAAGGAGAAAGTGACTGCTAGTATTGACATCAATGAAACAGAAAGGAGTTCTTTAATTTGATATTGTTTCATCTCGAAATGAATATCAAAGCTTTGCAATCCATCAAAGTGATATGTCAACTCTCCTTCTGGTACTTTTTGTTGCCGATGAGCACTAATCAAAGTCAGGAGGGATATGGGACTACAACTTTACGAAAAGAATAAGTCCACTTCATAATGTCTGAATATAATAAACTGGCTTCATACTGTATGAACAGAATAAGTCAGCTTCATACTGTATGAATTGAATAAGTCAGCTTCTTACAAATTTGATCAGTTATGTTTTGCTACTAGTCACAAGTCAACACTAACAAAAGAAAGTACTTTTAAAAAAAAGTACAGTCCTACATGTACATGTACTTAAATTGGCCTAGAGTTTAGTCAGGGTGAGAAAACTATTGCCTTGCTAAGGTTACCCCAGGGATGAGGCTTACATTGTTACAGTAACTTAAGTGTTGTAAAAATGTGTGACTTGTTACTTAATCTTGTTTAAAAGACCTCCAATCTTTGTTTTTCAACAACCTGGCATGACTGAACTATTATGTTTATTGTGCATTAGAAATGCCATTTGTTTTTTAAAATAAAACTCCTCATTTTTTGTACTTCAGATGCATAATCATTGTTCTACAGTAGATAAGTCAACTAAACCTGATATCATGGGACCAGGTTATGTCAACAATTTTTGGACACCCATAACATAATCAAGCCAACCAGATTCTACTGTATGTTATTTACAAATTTGTTATGCAGATCTCAAGCAATTTCAAAATGAAGTAATACTGTAACAGATCCACCTCCCCTGACAGCTATCAGTAGTTTCCCAAAGTCCAAATTGTAATTTTAGCAATCTCTCTATAGCTTGCAATACCATCACTAACAGCTGGTCTAACATAAATCTCTCTATAGCTTGATATATCATCACTGACAGTCTAACATCAATCTCTCTATAGCTTGCCATACCATCACTGACAGTCTAACATCAATCTCTCTATAGCTTGCTATACCATCACTGACTGTTGGTCTAACATCAATCTCTCTATAGTTTGCCATACCATCACTGACTGCTGGTCTAACATCAATCTCTCCATAGTTTGTCATTCCATCACTGACAGTCTAACATCAATCTCTCTATAGTTTGTCATACCATCACTGACAGTCTAACATCAATCTCTCTATAGTTTGTCATACCATCACTGACAGTCTAACATCAATCTCTATAGCTTGCCATACCATCACTAACAGATGGTCTAACATCAATCTCTCTATAGTTTGTCATACATCACTGACAGTCTAACATCAATCTCTCTATAGCTTGCCATATCATCACTGACAAACATCAATCTCTTCATAGCTTGCCATACCATCACTGACAGTCTAACATCAATCTCTCTATAGCTTGATATATCATCACTAACAGCTGGTCTAACATCAATTTCTCTATAATTTGCCATACCATCACTGACAGTCTAACATCAATCTCTCTGTAGCTTGATATACCATCACTAACAGCTGGTCTAACATCAATCTCTCTATAGTTTGCCATATCATCACTGACAGTCTAACATCAATCTCTTTATAGCTTGCCATACCATCACAGCTTGTCTAACATCATGGTTTTAAAAAACTTGCAAACTATGCAACTTGCTATCTCTAGCATCATTGATCCTTTAATTAGCTGTGATCCCCCACCTCCATAACTGGCAGATGCAAGATTACAATTCTTTGTGTATTTGTATTAAAACCATCTTGTGCCTGTTAGTCATAGTGATCAAAGTGGTCATAAATTTCATTGCTTCATTCTATTTGCTAACAGTCTGAATCAAACCTGCCATATAATGACCTCATTCATAATCACGCAGATGCTTGAACTGAGTGCAGTAAAGCACAAAGAGAATAGAACTCTGGCATACTGAATTTCTGCAGAAAACAAACTCTGCTTGTAAAACTGATACCTTAAACAACAATCTGTATTTCTTTTGAAATACCTCATAGAAAGTACAAGATTCCAATGCAGCTGTGAATGTACCATACCATGTAATGGACCCAATATCAAAATCATCAGCACTAAAATCAAGGACCAATAACAGAATTTTTTTTGTCATTAACCACCCTGTTCAATAGTGCCATTAAAAATTACATTTACATTAGTGTTTTAAAAAAATTTCCAAAATAAGTTAAATAAAGGATCCAAGTCTTGTCTGCTGATGGAAACTGTTGTTTAACTGTTGCAACAAAAAACACTTTTTGCTGGTTCAGACATTTCAATCATTCTAAATTTATGACACGAAAGCACCATTAAACACTCTCCAATCTTCGAATACAAGACTGTTCTCCTCTAAACTGTGCAGTCAATCAATCAATCACAAGTGCAAGAACAGCTGCAGCACCTGAAAGATTTTGCTACATTTTATCAATTTTTGATAAATTTTTAAACACAGAGACGAGCTCTCTGGCAGTAGCTGAGTACGTACCTTTGGATTGAATTGTTCTCGGTGGTGAGGAAGGTGGCTGGAGGAAGGCGGTTCTAATGGATGATGAGTTGATGTGTCTTGCATTGGAATGATTAAGGGTTTGTGTTCATCTGAAAACCATAAATAAAATTATTTTCCTGTTATTGTTTGCATGAAAACTTTTATAAAAGAAAAACATGTCAGACTATATCTTGCAGTGATTGGTTAATATGCATTCTATAATCAGCTTGACAAGGCCTTACAATAAGAACTTCAGTTGGAAAATTATCAGCTTGACAAGGCCTTACAATAAGAACTTCAGTTGGGAAATTATCAGCTTGACAAGGCCTTACAATAAGAAATTCAGTTGGAAAATTATCAGCTTGACAAGGCCTTACAATAAGAACTTCAGTTGGAAAATTATCAGCTTGACAAGGCCTTACAATAAGAAATTCAGTTGGAAAATTATCAGCTTGACAAGGCCTTACAATAAGAAATTCAGTTGGAAAATTATCAGCTTGACAAGGCCTTACAATAAGAAATTCAGTTGGAAAATTATCAGCTTGACAAGGCCTTACAATAAGAATTGTGGCCTAGTGGTTAGAGTGTCCACCTCGGATGCGGGAGGTCGTGGGTTCGATCCCTGGCCGAGTCATACCAGAGACTTACAAAAATGGTACTAACAGGTGCCTTGCTTGGCGTTCAGCATTAAGAGGTTAGTGTTAGGACTGGTCGGCCTGGTGTCAGGATAATGTGACTGGGTGGGACATCATGCTACATGTCTGCGGCATGATGCCCCAGTGCTAGACATCACTATAAACTGCCACATTGCAGACATCATAGCGACATGACTGAAACATTGTTAAAGCTACGTTAAAAATCTGGCTATAAGTATTAATGTACTGATGAACAAACAGAAAAGGTGATTACTATAAAGCTCCTGTATTTTGATGTTGGACTCTTAACTAATTTTACTGATTGCTAAAGCAAAAATCACTCTGCCTATTCATATCCTGTAAATTTGATGCCAAACTCAAATTAATGATGACTTCTGTCTCCACCACTTTCCATGACTTGTGGCTACTAAATGATCGTTCCAGCTCCTAACTGATCTTTCATGTTCTAGATTTCGTAAAATACTGATCAATGGCTCAATTGACTCAACCCAACTAGGAGACAATTCAGCCAGAAACATCTCTATAGTCAATGCATACACCATACCAATTCCTGATGATTTAAGATTGCATGCAAACAATGTCTGCCTAAAGGCAGATTAACTGAAATTATGAACAGAAGTTAAAATGTTACACAATCCAATATTTATTTTGAATAAACAAAAAGAAATTGTAAATTGGGTGCTACAATCCATGGAGCTGCAGAATATCTCAATAATTTGTACCCCATCTGAGTTTTAATAGTTGCATCACTCTTGATCACTTTGTGAAAACTGCACAATCCTGCATTTTGGCAGGATATCTGTATGTATATCATATGGATTTTTCATCCACCAATTTACTAGAATTACAGGGACATTCAAATCAAAGCTTTCTTTAAAAGTAAGTAAGGATTCTCATTTAACCAGCAATATGAATTACTTGAATGACAGGCAAGTGAAATAAATTCACCTTCCTCTTTCAAATTTATATCCATCACCTATTTACATGGGCATGTAATAAAATACAAAATCTTTGACTCAGAGTTATTTCCCTTGAAGCATATAACTGAATATAACTTAGGCGGCAGGATCCAGTTGTGTAAATTGGCCCAATGGCAAATTTCTTAACTTAAGGCTATGGTGTGACTTTTTCAGCTATTATTGTTTACTATTTAAAGATATGGATATATTTGTGAACTAGGTGTTTCAGGCTTGTGTTGTTCTTGAAATTGATGTTAGGCATGTACATCTTCCATTGTTACCCTGCTGTATATTGATAGTGAAATACCAATAGTCGGCTAGGAAGAAGAGCTAGCCTCTCATAGCAGTAAACACATGGGTTCGGGGCAAGTAGACTATCTCAAAAACAGCTTGGATGAGAACTATTTTCAGTTGCATCAGCCTGTTTAGTTCACACTGTTTTGCAGAACTGTCATCCTGGAAAAGGGCTTGTGTTTGCACTGTGAGCATCACATGGTGTCAAAAATGACCTTCGGACATGAAAATTGCAGGGAAAAATTTGGGGGTGGGATGCATAAACTTATTCTGCTATGAACTGCCATTGACTTCTTTGGTTAAGTGGATAATATTCTTATGCTTTGTTTTAATATAGGTATTCAAAAATAAGAACCTTTTTGATCTCATTGGGGAATTTGATTTTTTATTATTTTTTATACTAGGTCACTGATTGTGGCATTAAATTTGTACATAAAAACTGGCCCCTGCCCCCTTAGGATGATTTCAAAACAAATATAGAAATTTGGCATGAGTGAAGCATGTTTTCTTACCTAAAACAATTGCTGAGAATTTTTTCAGTAAATCCCTGATCCAGGAAATAATCTGAAAAAAATACAGGCAAAATTCAATGATTCATTTTTGTAACTTGATGAAGAGAGTGACATAATGACACTGATTAAGAGACTTATTTGTAGGAGTTGTCTACCTTTCTTTGATCAAGATTGTCCATCATATTAACTTCAGAAATGCTATGCAACTCTCATATAAAAAGTACCACCAATGATTTTAGCATTAATCCCACCATCCCTTGACTGATCGGCATAAATAAAGCTTCAATAAGATATGGCTTATGGTGATCTAATTTATTTTAATATGTTTGGTTGATCTTTAGGGGTATCAATAGAGCATTGATAGCTATCAACCCATCCTTTTTAACTAAGAGAATTATGCAGTCACTGTTTAAACAGAAATGTGTAACAAATGTTGACCCACCTCTTGCCATAAAGAATCAAATGCAGAACTTGCAACACTGTCTTTTAAACAGGCATTTGGGGTGATAGGAGGGTAGCCAACCCGTCTTCGTCGTGGTGTCAGTTGTTTCTTTTGATCCGAACTATCTTCATAGCTGTAACAAAGAAACAAATTCAGTTAATACTTGTACCATGCCTACTGAGATGAAATCTAACTGGAACCATTGTGACAGAGCTGTAGAGTTTTTGTAGACAGAGCTGTAAAGTTCTTGGTAGACACGGAATGTGTACATGATTAAATCTGACTTCAACCATTGGGACAGAGCTGTAGAATTCCTAGGCAGATATGGAATGTATACAGTGATGAAATCTGGAGCCATTCTGATAGAAAATATACAGTGATGAAATCTGTAGCCAATGTGATAGAGCTGTAGAGTTCCCAGGCAGACATGGAAAATATACAGGGATGAAATCTGTAGCCATTGTGACAGAGCTGTAGAGTTCCTAGACAGACATGGAAATATACGGTGATTAAATCTGTAGCCAATGTAACAGAGCTGTAGAGTTCCTAGACAGATATGCAATGTATACAGTGATGAAATCTGACTTCAACCATTGGGACAGAGCTGTAGAGACCCTAGGCAGACATGGAAAATATAGTGATGAAATCTGTAGCCAATGTAACAGAGCTGTAGAGTTCCAAGGCAGATATGGAATGTATACAGTGATGAAATCTGTAGCCAATGTGACAGAGCTGTAGAGACCCTAGGCAGATATGGAAAATATACAGTGATGAAATCTGTAGCCAATGTGACAGAACGGTAGAGTTCCTGGGCAGATATGGAATGTATACAGTGATGAAATCTGTAGACAATATGACAGAGCTGCTGAGTTCCTAGGCAGACATGGAAATATACAGTGATGAAATCTGTAGCCAATGTGACAGAGCTGTAGAGTTCCTAGGCAGATATGGAATGTATACAGTGACGAAATCTGCAGACAATGTGACAGAGCTGCAGAGTTCCTAGGCAGACATGGAAATATACAGTGATGAAACCTGTAGCCAATGTGACAGCTGTAGAGTTCCTAGGCAGATATGGAATGTATACAGTGATGAAATCTGTAGCCAATGTGACAGAGCTGTAGAGTTCCTAGACAGACATGGAAATATACAGTGATTAAATCTGTAGCAAATGTGACAGAGCTTAGAGTTCCTAGGCAGATATGGAATGTACACAGTGATGAAATCTGTAGCCAATGTGACAGAGCTGTAGAGTTCCTAGGCAGATATGAAATGTATACAGTGATGAAATCTGTAGCCAATGTGACAGAGCTGTAGAGTTCCTAGGCAGATATGGAATGTATACAGTAATGAAACCTGTAGCCAATGTGACAGAGCTGTAAAGTTCCTAGGCAGGTATGGAATGTATACAGCGATGAAATCTGTAGCCAGTGTGACAGAGCTGTAAAGTTCCTAGGCAAAATGAAATGTAACAAGTTTCATGAGTGTATCTTGAAAGGCATAAGAGCAAAAGTGCAGAAAAGAGGCAGACATTGATCAGTGATATTGAAAAATCTTGACAGTGTTACAAAGATGCCATCAAAAAAAGAAAACCTAACAGTAAATGGAAGATGCCATCAAATAAAGAAAGCATGACACCGATACAAATATGCCATCAAAGAAAGAAACATGACAGTAAGATGCCATCAAATAAAGAAAACCTGTCAGTGATAAAAAGTTGTCATCAAATAAAAAGAACATGACAGTAATACAAAGATGACATGAAATAAAGAAACAAACAGTGGTTTATGCCTCAAACTCAAACAGATTTTAAGACAGAAATAAAAACAAGCATGAAATATATACATGTGACCCTGACAAAGAAGGTGGGACTCAAAATGTGGAATGCTATATATCTTCTAGTACCAGTCACAAGTGTTCACCTAACCTCATTCATTCATCTACATCACTCATAAAAATGGGAACATTTGAATGATATGCAAAATATTGGCTTGTGACCTTGACCTAAAAGATAGGATCTCAATATGGTTATGCTGCAAACTCCTGTGATAAGACACATGTATATCAACAACCATCTGTGATTAGATACATGTATATCAACAGCCATCTGTGATTAGATACATGTATATCAACAGCCATCTGTGATAAGATACATGTATATCAACAACCTCCTGTGATAAGATACATGTATATCAACAACCTCCTGTGATAAGATACATGTATGTCAACAGCCTCCTGTGATAAGATACATGTCAACAGCCTCCTGTGATAAGATACATGTATATCAACAACCTCCTGTGACAAGGTACATGTATATCAACAACTGCCTGTGACAATATATATGGATATTAACTTTCATCCCTTTATCTAAACAATAGTGCCATGATAAGATACATTATATCAACAACTGCCTGTGATAAGATAAATGTACATCAACAATCACCTGTGATAAGATACATGTATATCAACAACCTCCTGTGATAAGGTACATGTATATCAACAACCCCTTGTGATAACATATATGTATATTAACTTTCATCCCTTTATCTCAAAAACAGTGCCATAAGATACATGTATATCAACAACTGCCTGTGATAAGATACATTTATATCAACAACCACCTGTGATAAGATACATGTATATCAACAACCATCTATGATAAGATACATGTATATCAACAACCACCTGTGATAACATACATGTATATCAACAGCCTCCTGTGATAAGATACATGTATATCAACAACCATCTATGATAAGATACATGTATATCAACAACCACCTGTGATAACATACATGTATATCAACAGCCTCCTGTGATAAGATACATGTATGTCAACAGCCTCCTCTGATAAGATACATGTCAACAACCACCTGTGATAACATACATGTATATCAACAACCATCTCTGATAATATATATGTATATTAAGTTTCATCCCTTTAACTCAAAAACAGTGCCATGATAAGATACATTCTTTATCAAGCTTCATCCCTTTATCTCAAACAGCGCAGTGATAAGATACAATGTCATGTAAATCAAGTTTCATTCCTTCATCTCAAACAATGCAGTGATAAGATAAACCTATATCAAGTTTAATCTCTTCATCTCAAACAGCGCTGTGATGAGATACATCTCTATCAAGTTTCATCCTTTCATCCCAAAAATGTGCTGTGATAAGATACATGTCGATCAAGTTTCATCCCTTCATCCCAAAAATGTGCTGTGATAAGATACATATAAATCAAGTTTCATCCCTTCATCTCAAACTGAAAGAAGTTACAGAGCATAAAGGAAAAGATGAAAGAATACTTAAAATCTTGAAACATAACCTTGACCTTGAGGAATGGATCCCTGAGATAGTATCAATACCTCTTCTTAGGATCATGTATAGCATACAAGGTTTCATCCCTTCATTTCAAAGAACTCTTCAGTTTCATATACGGAGCAAAGTGTGGTGAAAGACGTCAAATACTGCCCTGTGAACTTGAATTTGAAGGTGAGAACACACCTAATAATTACAAACAAGTATACCAATTTTCATTTCTTAAGAACACACCTAATAATTACGTACAAGTATACAAAGTTTCATTACCTGAAAAGACACCTAATAATTACGTACAAGCATACCAAGTTTCATTACCCAAAAATACACCTAATAATTACGTACAAGTATACCAAGTTTCATTTCTTGAGAACACACCTAATAATTATGTACAAGTATACCAAGTTTCATTACCTGAAAACACACCTAATAATTACGTACAAGTATACCAAGTTTCATTTCTTGAGAACACACCTAATAATTATGTACAAGTATACCAAGTTTCATTTCTTGAGAACACACCTAATAATTACGTACAAGTATACCAAGTTTCATTACCTGAAAACACACCTAATAATTACGTACAAGTATACCATGTTTCATTACCTGAAAACACACCGAATAATTACGTACAAGTATACCAAGTTTCATTTCTTGAGAACACACCTAATATTTACGTAAAAGTATACCAAGTTTCATTTCTTGAGAACACACCTAATAATTATGTACAAGTATACCAAGTTTCATTTCTTGAGAACACACCTAATAATTACGTACAAGTATACCAAGTTTCATTTCTTGAGAACACACCTAATAATTACCTACAAGTATACCAAGTTTCATTTCTTGAGAACACACCTAATAATTACGTACAAGTATACCAAGTTTCATTACCTGAAAACACACCGAATAATTACGTACAAGTATACCAAGTTTCATTACCTGAAAACACACCGAATAATTACGTACAAGTATACCAAGTTTCATTTCTTGAGAACACACCTAATAATTAGGTACAAGTATACCAAGTTTCATTTCTTGAGAACACACCTAATAATTATGTACAAGTATACCAAGTTTCATTTCTTGAGAACACACCTAATAATTACGTACAAGTATACCAAGTTTCATTTCTTGAGAACACACCTAATAATTACGTACAAGTATACCAAGTTTCATTTCTTGAGAACACACCTAATAATTACCTACAAGTATACCAAGTTTCATTTCTTGAGAACACACCTAATAATTACCTACAAGTATACCAAGTTTCATTTCTTGAGAACACACCTAATAATTACCTACAAGTATACCAAGTTTCATTTCTTGAGAACACACCTAATAATTACGTACAAGTATACCAAGTTTCATTTCTTGAGAACACACCTAATAATTACGTGCAAGTATACCAAGTTTCATTTCTTGAGAACACACCTAATAATTACGTACAAGTATACCAAGTTTCATTACCTGAGAACACACCTAATAATTACGTACAAGTATACCAAGTTTCATTTCTTGAGAACACACCTAATAATTACGTACAAGTATACCAAGTTTCATTTCGTGAGAACACACCTAATAATTACCTACAAGTATACCAAGTTTCATTTCTTGAGAACACACCTAATAATTACGTACAAGTATACCAAGTTTCATTTCTTGAGAACACACCTAATAATTACGTACAAGTATACCAAGTTTCATTTCTTGAGAACACACCTAATAATTACGTACAAGTATACCAAGTTTCATTTCTTGAGAACACACCTAATAATTACCTACAAGTATACCAAGTTTCATTTCTTGAGAACACACCTAATAATTACCTACAAGTATACCAAATTTCATTTCTTGAGAACACACCTAATAATTACGTACAAGTATACCAAGTTTCATTTCTTGAGAACACACCTAATAATTACGTACAAGTATACCAAGTTTCATTTCTTGAGAACACACCTAATAATTACGTGCAAGTATACCAAGTTTCATTTCTTGAGAACACACCTAATAATTACGTACAAGTATACCAAGTTTCATTTCTTGAGAACACACCTAATAATTACGTACAAGTATACCAAGTTTGATTACCTGAAAACACACCTAATAATTACGTACAAGTATACCAAGTTTCATTTCTTGAGAACGCACCTAATAATTACGTACAAGTATACCAAGTTTCATTTCTTGAGAACACACCTAATAATTACGTACAAGTATACCAAGTTTCATTTCTTGAGAACACACCTAATAATTACGTGCAAGTATACCAAGTTTCATTTCTTGAGAACACACCTAATAATTACGTACAAGTATACCAAGTTTCATTACCTGAAAACACACCTAATAATTACGTACAAGTATACCAAGTTTCATTTCTTGAGAACACACCTAATAATTACGTACAAGTATACCAAGTTTCATTTCTTGAGAACACACCTAATAATTACGTACAAGTATACCAAGTTTCATTTCTTGAGAACACACCTAATAATTACGTGCAAGTATACCAAGTTTCATTTCTTGAGAACACACCTAATAATTACGTACAAGTATACCAAGTTTCATTACTTAACCTCAAACAGCTTCAAAGTAATAAACTGCAAATAAACTACAAAGTAATAAACTACAAAAGAAAGTGAGGCAGACATACGGATGGACAGAAATTATGGACACCTGAGCTAAAGTGTGATGGAAAACTTAGAATACTGAATCATTCCTGGAATTGAAAACAAGGACTCCTAATGTGGTATTTAGCAATGATGGAAGACAGAATGCCAAGTCATGTCCTAACGTAAAGACAAGGACTCTTAATGTAATATTTGGTAATGATCTAAAACTTTGAATGCTAACTCATGTCTGGAGCTGAAAACAACAACTCCAAATGTGATGAAAATTTAAAATACTGAGACATGACTGTATTTAACAACCTTCTAACGATGATGAATCAGTGCAAGTTTCATTCCCTAATCTCAAATGGACAAAATGTTACAGAGTGAAAAGGAAAGTGTTATATGAAATGTTATACTGAGCCATGATATGGGCCATAAAGATAGGTTATTAAATGTGGTATGCACCATACCTTCTAATGATATATAAGTATAACAAGTATAATGTGATGTGAACATGATGGTACAAATATGTAATATGAATCTGGCAATATAGTTATCATTAAATAGTGTATGAACCTGGTAATACATCAGTATAAAGTGTATGAATCTGGTAATATAAATATCAGTAAATAGTCGTTGAACCTGGCAATAAAAATATCAGTGTAAAGTATATGAATCTGGTAATATAAAGATCAGTATAAAGTATATGAATCTGGTAATATAAATACCAGTATCAAGTGTATGAATCTGGTAATATAAATATCAGTAAATAGTGTATGAACCTGGCAATACAAATATCAGTATAAAGTGTATGAATCTGGCAAAATCAATATCAGCATAAAGTGTATGAATCTAGTAATATAAATATCAATAAACAGTGCATGAATCTGGCAATACAAATATCAGTATAAAGTGTATGAACTTGGTAATATAAATAAGCATGTGGTTTTCTAGTGAAACTACAAAATGACTCAAACTGCATTGAGTCTAGATTGTTTGAAAGCATGTACCAACAAGGGAATTTAGAATCTTGTGATCTTGTTTTGATTCCTGTCTGCAATATTAATTAAAAAAAGATCTGTATTTTCTCCTTGAATCAATATATTACAACAATATTTCAATATTTCATTCAAGATTTCAGTATAGTAACATAATGCCCACCCAGACTACCACTTACATATCTTTGTAATCAATATAATGCCCACCCAGACTACCACATACATATCTTTGTGATCAATATAATGCCCACCCAGACTAGTACTTACATATCTTTGTAATCAATATAATGCCCACCCAGACTACCACATACACATCTTTGTAATCAATAAAATGCCCACCCAGAATACCACTTACATATCTTTGTAATCAACATAATGCCCACACAGAATACCACATACATATCTTTGTAATCAACATAATGCCCACCCAGACTACCACATACATATCTTTGTAATCAACATAATGCCCACACAGAATACACTTACATATCTTTGTAATCAATATAATGCCCACCCAGACTACACTTACATATCTTTGTAATCAATATAATGCCCACCCAGACTACCACATACATATCTTTGTAATCAATATAATGCCCACCCAGAATACCACTTACATATCTTTGTAGTCAATATAATGCCCACCCAGACTACCACATACATATCTTTGTAATCAATATAATGCCCACACAGACTACCACATACATATCTTTGTAATCAATATAATGCCCATCCAGACTACCACATACATATCTTTGTAATCAATATAATGCCCACCCAGACTACCACATACGTATCTCTGTGATCAATATAATGCCCACCCAGACTACCACTTACATATCTTTGTAATCAATATAATGCCCACCCAGACTGCCACTTACATATCTTTGTAATCAACATAATGCCCACCCAGACTACCACATACATATCTTTGTAATCAATATAATGCCCACACAGACTACACTTACATATCTCTGTAATCAATATAATGCCCACCCAGACTACCATTTACATATCTTTGTAATTAATATAATGCCCACCCAGACTACCACATACATATCTTTGTAATCAACATAATGCCCACCCAGACTACCACTTACATATCTTTGTAATCAATATAATGCCCACACAGAATACCACATACATATCCTTGTAATCAACATAATGCCCACCCAGACTACCACATACATATCTTTGTAATCAATATAATGACCACTCAGACTACCACTTACATATCTTTGTAATCAATATAATGCCCACCCAGAATACCACATACAGATCTTTGTAATCAACATAATGCCCACCCAGACCACCACATACATATCTTTGTGATCAACATAATGCCCACCCATCCAGACTACCACATACATATCCTTGTAACCAACATAATGCCGACCCAGACTACCACATACATATCTTTGTGATCAACATAATGCCCACCCATCCAGACTACCACATACATATCTTTGTGATCAACATAATGCCCACCCATCCAGACTACCACATACATATCTTTGTGATCAACATAATGCCCACCCATCCAGACTACCACATACATATCTTTGTGATCAACATAATGCCCACCCATCCAGACTACCACTTACATATCTTTGTAATCAACATAATGCCCACCCAGACTACCACTTACATATCTTTGTAATCAATATAATGCCCACACAGAATACCACATACATATCCTTGTAATCAACATAATGCCCACCCAGACTACCACATACATATCTTTGTAATCAATATAATGACCACTCAGACTACCACTTACATATCTTTGTAATCAATATAATGCCCACCCAGAATACCACATACAGATCTTTGTAATCAACATAATGCCCACCCAGACCACCACATACATATCTTTGTGATCAACATAATGCCCACCCATCCAGACTACCACATACATATCCTTGTAACCAACATAATGCCCACCCAGACTACCACATACATATCTTTGTAATCAACATACATATCTTTGTAATCAACATAATGCCCACCCAGACTACCACTTACATATCTTTGTAATCAATATAATGCCCACCCAGACTACCACTTACATATCTTTGTAATCAACATAATGCCCACACAGAATACCACATACATATCTTTGTAATCAATATAATGCCCACACAGAATACCACATACATATCTTTGTAATCAACATAATGCCCACCCAGACTACACTTACATATCTTTGTAATCAATATAATGCCCACCCAGACTACACTTACATATCTTAGTAATCAACATAATGCCCACCAAGACTACCAATTACATATCTTTGTAATCAACATAATGCCCACCCAGACTACACTTACATATCTTTGTAATCAATATAATGCCCACCCAGACTACACTTACATATCTTTGTAATCAACATAATGCCCACCCAGACTACCAATTACATATCTTTGTAATCAACATAATGCCCACCCAGACTACACTTACATATCTTTGTAATCAATATAATGCCCACACAGACTACACTTACATATCTAAGTAATCAACATAATGCCCACCCAGACTACCAATTACATATCTTTGTAATCAACATAATGCCCACCCAGACTACCCTTACATATCTTTGTAATCAATATAATGCCCACCCAGACTACACTTACATATCTTTGTAATCAATATAATGCCCACCCAGACTACCACTTACATATCTTTGTAATCAACTGCTATCATCTCCTCATATTCCCCATCCGACTCAAAAACCTCCTCTTCCAGGTGGGAAAACTCAGAACTGTACTTGTCATCAGAACTTGTCATTGAACTCCTCTGTGACCTCACATCAACTGGTGGAGTCTGGGTTTTTAACTGCTTCCCCATCACATTAAGCCTGTGAAAAAATAGTGGAAATCTTTTTGTTATATTGAATAATGTTATACTGGTATGTATCATACATATTATCAGCATTACAAAATGTAATGTTATCCATAAACATAGCCACATTATAAAAGGGATGGTGTTATATAGAGGCACCTTTTACAGTAAGGAGTCATACTACCAGGAACTGGCATAAAGGGTCAATTACTTGCACCTTTTACAGTAAGGAGTCATACTACCAGGAACTGGCATAAAGGGTCAATTACTTGCACCTTTTACAGTAAGGAGTCATTATTTACCAGGAACTGGCATAAAGGGTCAATTACTTGCACCTTTTACAGTAAGGAGTCATACTACCAGTAACTGGCATAAAGGGTCAATTACTTGCACCTTTTACAGTAAGGAGTCATTATTTACCAGGAACTGGCATAAAGGGTCAATTACTTGCACCTTTTACAGTAAGGAGTCATACTACCAGGAACTGGCATAAAGGGTCAATTACTTGCACCTTTTACAGTAAGGAGTCATTATTTACCAGGAACTGGCATAAAGGGTCAATTACTTGCACCTTTTACAGTAAGGAGTCATACTACCAGTAACTGGCATAAAGGGTCAATTACTTGCACCTTTTACAGTAAGGAGTCATACTGCCAGGAACTGGCATAAAGGGTCAATTACTTGCACCTTTTACAGTAAGGAGTCATACTACCAGTAACTGGCATAAAGAGTCAATTACTTGCATCTTTGCTAGTCATGGTTTTGATGGAAGTTACCACATCCACCACCGAATATTTGAACCCATGGCATGCTCTGAATAAATACTTGTACATATCACCAGGCCAGTCGAATCGAGTTACTCGGACCAAATTAGTTATTGTTTATATGCAGCTGAAAAGATTCAACCCTTGGCACCATGACTGTTCAGAATAACAAAATGGTCAACTACTAAAATGACTTGATATGGAAGCTGTATCTATTGTATCCAAATCTATTAAGCAATTTTATTGGGCACAATTGACAAACGCTTCATAAAAAATGTAGCTGCAAAATCACACAATG
This sequence comes from Sinohyriopsis cumingii, assembly GCA_028554795.2. Classification (NCBI taxonomy): domain Eukaryota; kingdom Metazoa; phylum Mollusca; class Bivalvia; order Unionida; family Unionidae; genus Sinohyriopsis; species Sinohyriopsis cumingii. Next base: position 167,209,167 of record CM068825.1, on the reverse strand, counting down.
CTCTTGCACATGAAATAGTTCAGAGTATACCAAGAGTTTATATGAAGGTGTTAAGCTCCATAGAATCCATGGCTTGTCAAGATAAATTAGTTTATGTTGCTAGTAAACAAAATCCATGATGTCCTGCACATAAAATGCAACGAAATTGATCCAGTCGACCTTACAACAAAGGAAAGGTTCATTATCCCTTTTCTCAAGACTTAGTGATGAGGACAAATGATAATGATGTAAACTGATACTAATAGTTGGACATTACAAATCCTGTCTGACATGCCAATGATTGTGCAACAACGCACTCAAAATTATTTCTAAAATTAAGTGTGTTTAAACACTGAAATGCATGATATCAAAGAAAACAAAAGAACATGAATGGCACAATGAGATAATGCCTAAGTTTTCCATACAAAGAGAATATGAATACAGTCCCTAAGTAAGCATAAATTCTTCACTCATATTGCAAAAAGCACAAACCGAGTAACACCGCTATAACAGACACAAGAAATTTATACTGAAAATTTCTCCATTTGATATACGTCATGCATGTGACTGGATTCTTGAGTATTTGTTTCCAGTTCATATATACTGTGCATGTGATTAGGTTCTTGTGTATTTGTTTCCAGTTCATATCTATTGTGCATGTGACTAGGTTCTTGTGTATTTGTTTCCAGTTCATATCTATTGTGCATGTGACTAAGTTTTGTGTGTTTGTTTCCAGTTCATATCTATTGTGCATGCGACTAGGTTTTGTGTGTTTGTTTCCAGTTCATATCTATTGTGCATGTGAATAGGTTCTTGTGTGTTTGTTCCCAGTTCATATCTATTGTGCATGTGACTAGGTTCTTGTGTGTTTGTTTCCAGTTCATATCTATTGTGCATGTGACTAAGTTCTTGTTTGTTTGTTTCCAGTTCATATCTATTGTGCATGTGACTAGGTTCTTGTGTGTTTGTTCCCAGTTCATATTTATTGTCCATGTGACTAGGTTCCCAGTTCATATCTATTGTGCATGTGACTAGGTTCTTGTGTATTTGTTTCCAGTTCATATCTATTGTGCATGTGACTAGGTTCTTGTGTATTTGTTTCCAGTTCATATCTATTGTGCATGTGAATAGGTTCTTATGTGTTTGTTTCCAGTTCATATTTATTGTGCATGTGACTAGGTTCTTGTGTGTTTGTTTCCAGTTCATATCTATTGTGCATGTGACTAGGTTCTTGTGTGTTTGTTTCCAGTTCATATCTATTGTGCATGTGAATAGGTTCTTGTGTGTTTGTTTCCAGTTCATATCTATTGTGCATGTGAATAGGTTCTTATGTGTTTGTTCCCAGTTCATATATATTGTGCATGTGAATAGGTTCTTGTGTGTTTGTTTCCAGTTCATATCTGTTGTGCATGTGAATAGGTTCTTATGTGTTTGTTTCCAGTTCATATCTATTGTGCATGTGACTAGGTTTTGTGTGTTTGTTTCCAGTTCATATCTATTGTGCATGTGAATAGGTTCTTGTGTGTTTGTTTCCAGTTCATATCTATTGTGCATGTGAATAGGTTCTTGTGTGTTTGTTTCCAGTTCATATCTATTGTGCAGATGAATAGGTTCTTGTGTGTTTGTTTCCAGTTCATATCTATTGTGCATGTGAATAGTTTCTTATGTGTTTGTTTCCAGATCATATCTATTGTGCATGTGAATAGGTTCTTGTGTGTTTGTTTCCAGTTCATATCTATTGTGCATGTGAATAGTTTCTTATGTGTTTGTTTCCAGTTCATATCTATTGTGCATGTGAATAGGTTCTTGTGTGTTTGTTTCCAGTTCATATCTACTGTGCATGTGACTAGGTTCTTGTGTGTTTGTTTCCAGTTCATATCTATTGTGCATGTGAATAGGTTCTTGTGTGTTTGTTTCCAGTTCATATCTATTGTGCATGTGAATAGGTTCTTGTGTATTTGTTTCCAGTTCATATCTATTGTGCATGTGAATAGGTTCTTGTGTGTTTGTTCCCAGTTCATATCTATTGTGCATGTGAATAGTTTCTTATGTGTTTGTTTCCAGATCATATCTATTGTGCATGTGAATAGGTTCTTGTGTGTTTGTTTCCAGTTCATATCTATTGTGCATGTGAATAGGTTCTTGTGTGTTTGTTTCCAGTTCATATCTACTGTGCATGTGACTAGGTTCTTGTGTGTTTGTTTCCAGTTCATATCTATTGTGCATGTGAATAGGTTCTTGTGTGTTTGTTTCCAGTTCATATCTATTGTGCATGTGAATAGGTTCTTGTGTGTTTGTTTCCAGTTCATATATATTGTGCATGTGAATAGGTTCTTGTGTGTTTGTTCCCAGTTCATATCTATTGTGCATGCAACTAGGTTCTTGTGTGTTTGTTTCCAGTTAAAATGATGATTTTGAAACCTATCTTCCCATATTTTTTTAGCAAGAAAGTTTACATAACATTGTGCATATAAATGGCATGAATAAGGTACAAAGGGAAACTATTTTTCCTTGAAAAGCAATACATACAAAGCTATAATACTCATACCTTTGGATTTTCAAAATATTCACACAACAGAATTTTAACAAGGGAATGTAAAACATTTATTAGTAGTTGCAAATTCTCCATATTTCATCAGAGCTTGCAGACACTATGTCCACCATTTTGTTTTGTTTATAAATCAGATCCAACTGCAAACTGCACAGACCCTGATCTGCCATCACATAATGTGCATGCAGGTCTGGGCCTATGCAGTTATTGGAAGTAATAATCAGAACAAATAACATACACCCTAATCTGCCATTGCATAATGTGCTGGAAGATTTGGGTCTCTGCAGTTTATTGCAAGTAATAATTAGAACAAACATAGACCCTGATCTACCGTTGCATAATGTGCTGGCTGATATGGGCCTATGAAGTTTATTGGCACTTTAATAATAATAATAATAATAGTAATAGTAATAATAATGCTTTATTTATAGAGGGTGACTCATTAGTTAATGACTATTCTCCCCTGAGCATCTCTATTGGAAGTAATAATTAGAACAAACCACATAGATCCTGATCTGCCACTGCATAATGTGCTGGAAGATTTGGGCCTATGCAGTTTATTGGAAGTAATAATTAGAACAAACAACACAGATCCTGATCTGCCATTGCATAATGCACTGGCAGATCTGGGCCTTTGCAGTTTATTGGAAGTAATAATCAGAACAAACAACACAGATCCTAATCTGCCATCACATAATGTGCAGGCATATCTGGGCCTATGCAGTTTATTGGAAGTAATAATCAGAACAAACAACATAGATCCTAATCTGCCATCACATAATGTCTATGATTTTGGCAGCTGAATCTGACTTGCACATGTCTATATATGTTAGATGGTCAAAAGCTTGCACATGTCTATATATGTTAGATGGTCAAAAGCTTGCACATGTCTATATATGACAGATGGTCAAGAGCTTGCACATGTCAATATATGATAGATGGTCAAAAGCTTGCACATGTCTATATATGATAGATGGTCAAAAGCTTGCACATGTCTATATATGTTAGATGGTCAAGAGCTTGCACATGTCTATATATGACAGATGGTCAAAAGCTTGCACATGTCTATATATGACAGATGGTCAAAAGCTTGCACATGTCTTTATATGACAGATGGTCAAAAGCTTGCACATGTCTATATATGATAGATGGTCAAAAGCTTGCACATGTCTATATATGACAGATGGTCAAAAGCTTGCACATGTCTATATATGATAGATGGTCAAAAGCTTGCACATGTCTATATATGATAGATGGTCAAAAGCTTGCACATGTCTATATATGACAGATGGTCAAAAGCTTGCACATGTCAATATATGACAGATGGTCAAAAGCTTGCACATGTCTATATATGATAGATGGTCAAAAGCTTGCACATGTATATGACAGATGGTCAAAAGCTTGCACATGATAGATGGTCAAAAGCTTGCACATGTCTATATATGATAGATGGTCAAAAGCTTGCACATGTCTATATATGTTAGATGGTCAAAAGCTTGCACATGTCTATATATGATAGATGGTCAAAAGCTTGCACATGTCTATATATGACAGACGGTCAAAAGCTTGCACATGTCTATATATGTTAGACGGTCAAGAGCTAAAATAATAAAAAGATTGCTATGTTTTCAAAATCAAGCAATGTTTCAGGACTAAAATGGAACAAACTGAGCAAGCAAAACTGTAAACTGCTTTGGTATTTGATTATTGGTTATAATTCTAGGATTTCTGTTTCACCTATGTGGCAATACTTTATACAGGTCAGAGATATTACTCTGACAGCATGATAGAGGCTGGCATATAACTGAGTACCAATAAATTCCAATTACATCTAAATATAGATAGCTTAATGTAGCTATTCTAACACATCATTGATTAAAAAAGATGGAGAGCATCTGTAACTAACAAAAAGACATATATCATCCAGTTTCTATGGCAACTGGGAAAACAAGATGTGACAAAACAGCAAGTGCTTTGCTAACTGCTGTATGTGGGAGTTATGAAATAAACACCTGTCAGTACATTCTGTGCAGAAGTTCAGTTCATGTATCAGAGATTTCCCATTTAATTGGGGTAAAAGTTTATGTATCAGAGAATTCCATTTCAACTGGGACATTTTATTCCACACACATTGTTCTACTGTAAAAAAATCAATTAAATGCAACAAAGTACAGTATATCCTTTCCATTTAGCATGAAATAAGTAACCTGTTGAGTAACACAATGTTACAGACTACTGGCAGCCTGTGGTAATTTATCATATTATTCAACATGCTTCATAAATTTTTTATTAAATGAACTCATGTGCAAGATCCTCTGCATGAAAGCAACTCCATTGTAGATGAAATTGTGCATAGCTGAATTAAACCAGTCAAAACCTGCATATGATTTGAAATCAGGAGATCGGAATTATCCCTGCAAAACATTAATGAAAAGAAATTCTTGCTACATTAAGCACTGAATTTTCCCTTAGAACATTAATGGAAAGGAAATGTTGTGCTACATTAAGTACTGAATTAATATGTTAGAGCAATGTGACTCTTAAATGGATGAGTGAAACCCCATGCTGAACTCTGAAACTGCTTTTGTATCTTTATAGATAGTGACAAAAAATTTTGTGTTACAAGACTGAGCAAGTTGGTTTATAATGACGAATTGCACAGTCATCTCATATCATATGAACAACCTGTGCCAATAAATCACCTTAAAAGCAGTATCATCTTCAAAACATATTAAAAAATTTCCTCTTGGAACTAGATACTATCATAAGCCAAGTTAAGTGAAGACCTTTGAGCCAAATAAAATAATTAACCCAGCCAGAACAATGGAAGGAAAAAGATTTGGTTGTGTTTATTATGCATGTAGTCTCCACAAACCTACTGTCAAAGTTATTGAGTAATAAATTAAACAATGAATATCAACCTGGAAGAAACCTTTACCTTGACTTACAAGTCAAGAATAATCAATGAAATACAACCTGTCAAAACAACTTGACAAAATTTTGTAATATTTTCCATCTTACAAAACTAATTCATGTATGAATATATGACATAATATACAAATCAAATGAAAAACTGAACTGTATATGTATCTGACAAGAGTTGCCATTTAATCTCTACAAACATGATTCCTTTTTCCCAACGTTTCTGTAATTCAATGCAGATTGTTTTACTAAGACATACAATCAGTCTCCATGTTAAATTGATTATGTACTGGCCACATATCCAAGGTAGATATAACAACATACCATACTATACACATATCCAAGGTAGATATAACAACATACCATACTATACACATATCCAAGGTAGATATAACAACATACCATACTATACACATATCCAAGGTTGATAAAACATAACTACATGCTGTCCTGATAAAACATCCAAGGTAGACATAACAACATAACTACTTACTGTATTATCCACATATTCAAGGTAAATATAACATCTTGTTATGTGTTTAGGCTCAAATAAACAGCAACACAAGATAGAGTGAAAACAGCAAGCTTTGAAAAATGTAACAAATTATTTATTTCCCTTGAAAAATACTGCAAAAATGAAGACAAAAAATAAGAACTTATGGTTTTAAGAATCAAATCCAAAATTAATCCAAGAATAACCCATGAATAAAATTTAAGAAGTCCTAATATTGAAATGTTCTAATGAATTCAAGTTCAAGTCCCAATGAAGAATCCAAGATGGAAGGTGATGATGTATGCTGTATCCTGTATTGTGTTGTGGTCTACAGTTCCTCACAGAAACACAAGAAGCAATCCAGTGTTTAAAATCTGAATAAAATTTTTAAGATATGTCTTTGTTCAAGAATTCTGTAGAAGCACTCAAAATATTTCCAGAGAAAAGAATTAATCCTTTTGAATCCCAATAATCTGAATAAACATTAAAATGTAATTCCCAAAATGACACAACAAAAGAAACAACTTCACGTCTCAGTGTTTAGAAACCCAACGGCAATTATGTCTCTAAAACGATGGTTTAAAACTTGAATTTTACGCAAAACAGATGCCCGGATAAGGGTCATATGATCATGTTCACATATAAAAAAATCACACAGCCCCTGTATGTCCTTGATAAGAACCAATCATTTTACTCCAAGAAGTAAACTTGTTTACTTCACTAAAAACTATTTGCAAGTCAAGGGTCACATATCCATCAAAGCCTCGATCTCAGCTTTATTATTTCCACAAAAAAATAAATTAAAAAAAATGTGTTGACGTGACTGTTACTAATTCTGAATTAAAACTGGGAACCAGGTCAGCATTATGTATTTACCAAAATGAACAATCAAGGTCAAACTATTTTCTGGAAAATGTACGAGCTCCTAGTAAACAGAACTACATTATTTTGACATATAATGAAATTTTTTAAAAATAAAAAGATTTTAAAACTTGCAAACAATTAAATCAGATACAAATTAAATCAAATATACATAACAAACTACACACTGTACTGTCCACATATCCAAGGTAGATATAACAACATAGCTACATACTGTACTGTCCACATATCCAAGGTAGATATAACAACATAGCTACATACTGTACTGTCCACATATCCAAGGTAGATATAACATAACTACATACTGTACTGTCCACATATCCAAGGTAGATATAACAACATAGCTACACACTGTACTGTCCACATATCCAAGGTAGATATAACATAACTACATACTGTACTATCCACATATCCAAGGTTGATATAACTACAAACCGTACTGTCTGCATATCCAAGGTAGATATAACAACTACACACTGTACTGTCCACATATACAATGTATATATAACAATATAGCTACATACTGTAATATCCACATACCCAATACAGATATAACAACATAACTAAATACTGCTATATCCACATATCCAAGGTAGATATAACATAACTACAAACTGTACTGTCCACATATCCAAGGTAGATATAACAAGAAAATACTGTGCTGTCCACATATCCAAGGTAAATATAACAAAATAAATACATCTTGCTTTCAACTTAACAATGTTATATAAAATCTGCTCCAAGTTTTCTAACATGTACTTATATGGTTCAGTGTGCGTGTGTGTGTGTCCAAGCAAGTGCATGTGTTGTGTTTGTAAGAAGGCATGAAACGGGGACATCAGTGTGAATGCACACCAAAAGAGTAGGGACACACCTTGAATAGGGGACATCAGTGTGAATACACACCAAAAGAGCAGGGACACACCTTGAATAGGGGACATCAGTGTGAATACACACCAAAAGAGCAGGGACACACCTTGAATAGGGGACATCCTTGTTTTGTAATATCAGATAAAATGGACTGCCATGAACTTACTTAGCGATACAAACCTTGAAATAAGCATATCTAAGCATATGATTGGTTGGTATTGTTTCACATCATGCTATACCACAATATTACACATGTCCCATTTGACCAAAAAAACCTCATGGGTATGAGTTGGTAAACTGTGTCCCCATTTATGCGGTAAAAATTTGCTGTTGGCTCATGCTAATGAATGATTCACCAATGATGGTATCAAGAAGATTTAAAAGAACTGAAATCAAGATTGAAAACAGAGACAAATATTGCTGATATATTTTCATTTTAACACAGAGCAATATCGACATATTTTTTTTATTAATGGGTAGTCCAACGTTCATAACACATTTTGCCAAATTAGATCGGGAACCAAGAAAACTGAATAAAAGGCTTCATGCAGATATTATCCATGGATTTTATAATGGGCAAGATATTATTGCCGTTCATCTGTGCTAGTATATTTTATCTATTATTTAGCTCGGAGAGATTCGCATTTGGATACAAGATACATTGGAAAATATCAACAAAGATTTTAGCTCATTCAAATTTAGTTAGATGCATATTAACGAACAGGCTGCATGGTAACCAAAGAATAATACCATTTCTTTCATCCAATTAACTGCATTAAAGTTAAATCTGACAAGTTAAGAAATAAGAAGTTTTGGAAGAACTTGTACATGGCACCAGCCTCAAGGCTGAAAGTTTTCATACTGTGTTTCTTAATGTAATTTAAATGTGCAACTTACTGAAATACAAACAGTGTAAAACAAAACATTCATATAAATTTTGTTTGACTCAGGGGTCATGTTAATATGTATATTTAATTTAATTATTTGTTTCTTAGTTGGTTTTTTTTAATTATTTCATTACATGCAATTGTAATGTAACATTGTATGCTGGACTTGACCTTGTCTAAAACTGAATTCATTTCTGCTTGACCTAATTGATTTTTTTAATTATTTTTTTTGTAAACAACTAATATATAGCTAAATTATTCTCTTTCTAAAGGCTTACTAGCACCAACATTATTAATAGAAGAAATAAATATGTTTATTTGGGTCATGGTTTTGGAATTTCCTAAGTGAATAATACATAATCCAGATTATTGTTTTGTAATCGTCAGGATCATTTTAGAAGGTTATTTTCCATTAGGTAATGTTTATTTTAAAAAAAAGAAAATGCTAAATGTGACACGAGGTCAAGTAAAGAACTATAAAATCTTGTGATTGTTAGGACTTGGTCATTTGTACTTTAATATCTAGCACTTTCAAGCTGTATAATATATGTTGTAACCAGTAGTTTTGGTCTGGAATCTTTCTTGTTAACATTTTTTTACTGAAGTGATTATTTTCTCTGGAAATACAAAAGTGCTCTGATAAATTTTTTGGGTAAAGACATTTACTGAAATTTATTCTGAATTCAAACCTGGAATTATATTACTGTGGTTCAACAAATGACTGTTGACACATCAACACTCTATAAGCTATAACAGACATGTCATTGCCTTCAGTTTTTGGATTTGTTCGGAATGTGTACTGAGTTTTTTTTATTCAGGACTTTAAATTACTAGGACTTGTGTCTGTAATTCTTGGATTATTTTGGGCTTTACTTTGCAACACTGTAAGTTTTTTTTCTCATCTTAACTTAGTATTATAGGGAAATAAATTATTTGTGAACTTTTACAAAGTTTTTTGTCTTTCACTCTTTTATGTTACTTATTTTTCAGAGCACAGACTCGTAACAGTCAATTATCTAATGTTTTTAATCCCTTCCTCCATTTAGTCTGTACTTTTCACATTGTCTACATATATTAGGGCCACTCTGGTCACATTCAGGTTAGAAACTTTAAATCAGTGCATGATTTGACCAAGTTCTTTGCACTTTTCATCAAATTAAAGATTTTTCTGTTACTGAAATCAGTAGGGGGTTACAAAACAAATGGGGAGGTATATTCAGACTTTAGGGAGTTTAATGGCATTTCAGCACAATACTGGCTACATGGCGCAATTAAAATTTAAGTATCCAAGACACTAATTGCAAGAAACCATCAGTAGCATGAATGGCACATTACACATGACTGTAATTGTCCTCTATGTAGTCACAAGTAGGAAATGACAGATTAGTGACTAAAAGTGCTGAAACAAGACTTAATGTAAAGAAACCATTACTTCCTTCTTAGATTTACCATGACCACGATCTCTGACCTTTAGAACATAGAATGAATACATTACCCTAAGTGCAAGAAATCCACAATGTTTAATAAAAAAAACTAATACACAAGTCTAGAACAAACGCAACTGTGCAAATCCAGTTTTTATTAATGACTTGACCTTTGACCCCCATGAGCTTCATCCATACTTTAAGTACAAGCCCTCCATAAATTTTGTTCCATTTTTACAACTCTATGGTTATAAACTATGTCAATGAAAGAAGCAAAACCAACACGTTTTGAAAATCAACTGGTTTTGCTACGAGTCACAAGGTAAAAATTTAAGATTAAAGGTATTGTGAATTAAACTGAATATAATCCTAAATGTCCTATCACAAGGCCAAAAGTAAAGAATGTTCTATATTAATTCCAACAGTCACAAATGTTCTGATGTACCACACTGATGCAATCCAGAATGTCTAATAACATGTACACAATAATTCCAGAATAATAAGTGAATCCAAAATCAATGAGCACTATGTTATTCCAATTATCAATTTAAATAAATAATTAATTCCTCTTGAATTTTATCTGAACACAATGGTAAAGAACTCCAAGAGTCAGATCTTAAAACAGGAATAAATGATGTGTGTGTGTGTGTGTATATATATATATATATATATATATATATGCAGATTTTCAATAACCTATGACATTACAGAACAGGAAGACTTTCCAACAGAAAAAACTAGTCTAACTATAAACAAGCCTGACCTTAAACTCTTGCAAGGTAAACATGTTTAGAACTTACAATCATAGACAAAAGTTAGCTATGTAAACATGTTGTTTAAAAATGACTATTATCTTAAAGTACAATCTATAATCATGGACAAAAGTTAAGCACAATATATAGATATACAAAGCAAAATGTATGTTATTATCCAAAAAATGTCCTCTTTCAATCAATGTGACCAATGAATTTTTAACAAAATCAATTGGCTTATTTCTTACTCAAAATGCAAGTCATCCACAATTTTTTTATTTATTTCTACATGAAATTTGTACACAGGTGATGATTAAAACTCAATGTGTTTTTATTTCTACATGAAATTTATACACAGGTGATGATTAAAACTCAACATGGTTTTATTTCTACATTAAATTTATACACAGGTGATGATTAAAACTCAGCATTTTTTATTTCTACGTGAAATTTATGAACAGGTGATGAATCAAACTCAATATGCTTTTATTTCTACATTAAATTTATACTCAGGTGATGATTAAAAACTAGAAATCTGCTTTCATTGCTACATTAAGTTTATGTTCAAGTGATCATTAAAATTCTACATGAAATTTATGAACATGTGATGATTGAAACTCAACATGTTTTTATTTCTAAATGAAATTTATCCTCAGGTGATGATTAAAAACAAGAAATCTTTTTTCATTACTACATTAAATTTATACTCAAATGTTGTACAGTAAATGTTACAAACAGATGCAATATCCACCCCGGAATATTATCCTCCCAAAGGTTATACAGAAACTGCCACAAACACATGTAGGACCTACCCTTAATATTATCCTCTGACCCAAATGTTGTACAGTTAGAGCCTCAAACAGATGTAGGACCTACCCTTAATATTATCCTTGGTCTAAAATTTTGTACAGTAAGGACCTCAAACTGATGCATGACCTACCCTTAATATTATCCTCTGTCCCAAATGTTGTACAGTAAGGGCCTCAAACTGATGTAGGGCATACCCTTAATATTATAATCTGTCCCAAATGTTGTACAGTAAGGACCTCAAACAGATACAGGACATGTCTCTCATTTTTATCCACTGTCCCAAATGGTGCACAGAAAAGTGCCACAAACAGATGGAGGCTCTACCTCTGACTATTGTACTGTGTCCCACATGTTGTAGAGTAAGGACCACAAACAGCTGTAGGAATTACCCCTATTATACTGTCCGGAATGTTGTACAGTAAGTGCCACAAACAGATGCAGGACCCACCACTGACTAGTATTCTCTGTCCCAAATGTAGTAAACATATGGATCACAAATAGGACCTAATCCCTCTGTCTCAAGTGTTGTACAGTAAGGGTCACAAATAACCATATGACTGATCCCTGACTATTATCCGGTGTCCCAAATGTTATACAGTGTGTGCCATAATATCGGTTCGACCTACTCCTGACTATTATCCTGTATCTCAAATGTTATACAGTGTGTGCCATAATATCAGTTGGACCTACCCCTGACTATTATCCTGTGTCTCAAATGTTATACAGTGTGTGCCATAATATCGGTTGGACCTACCCCTGACTATTATCCTGTGTCCCAAATGTTATACAGTGTGTGCCATAATATCGGTTGGACCTACCCCTGACTATTATCCTGTGTCTCAATTTTATACAGTGTGTGCCATACTATCTGCAGGACCTACCCCTGACTAGTATCCTGTGTCCCAAATGTTATACAGTGTGTGCCATAATATCTATTGGACCTACCCCTGACTATTATCCTGTGTCTCAAATGTTATACAGTGTGTGCCATACTATCTGCAGGACCTACCCCTGACTAGTATCCTGTGTCCCAAATGTTATACAGTGTGTGCCATAATATCGATTGGACCTACCCCTGACTATTATCCTGTGTCTCAAATGTTATACAGTGTGTGCCATACTATCTGCAGGACCTACCCCTGACTAGTATCCTGTGTCCCAAATGTTATACAGTGTGTGCCATAATATCGGTTGGACCTACCCCTGACTAGTATCCTGTGTCCCAAATGTTATACAGTGTGTGCCATAATATTGGCTGGACCTACCCTTGACTAGTATCCTGTGTCTCAAATGTTAATCTTTAGGACCTACCCCTGACTATTATCCTGTGTCCCAAACATGTCCATCTCTGTAATATCCAACAGTCCCATGCTGCCAGTGGTGGATGGCCTGGACACATCCCTCTCCAAAAACTGGTACCCTGTGTCCTGGGGTGGTATTAGCTGCCTGCCCAGGAGTCTGGAACCAAACAAAATTATTAGATATGAAAACAAAGGCTGGTGCAGAATGAAAATTCACAGAGTATCACTGTTTCCATTTTTTACACACTCTAACTTCAGCACACTCTCAATCCATACAAATCATTCTGGTAGCCATTTTTGTGACCATCACAGAACAGAGCTTTTCTTTCCAAACTTAGTTTGAATTTTTCATTTAACAATTAGCTCATAATTAGCTGATAGCAAGAATTACTTAGTAGTAAGAATTAATGAGCTAAGAATTAATAAGACAATGTTTACAATTTATTAGCTAATAATTATAATTACTATGTTGTTAAAATTATTAGTTTTATCAATGATAAAGTTGTTGTAATGTTGCATAAAGTTGTAATGTTGCATAAAGTTGTAATGTTGGTTAAAGTTGTACTGTTGGATAAAGGTGTAATGTTTCATAAAGTTACAATACTGCAAAAAGTTGCAATGTTCAATAAAGTTGTACTGTTGGTTAAGGCTGTAATGTTGCATAAAGTTGTAATGTTGTAAAGATTGTAATGTTGTATAAAGTTGTAATATTATAAAGATTGTGATGTTGTAAAGATTACAATGTTGTATAAAGTTGTAATGTTGTAAAGACTGCAATGTTGTATAAAGTTGTAATGTTGTAAAGATTGTAATGTTGTAAAGATTGTAATGTTGTATAAAGTTGTAATGTTGTAAAGATTGTAATGTTGTATAAAGTTGTAATGTTGCATAAAGATTTAATGTTGTAAAGATTGTAATGTTGTAAAGATTGTAATGTTATATAAAGTTGTAATGTTGTAAAGATTGTAATGTTGTAAAGATTGTAATGTTGTATAAAGTTGTAATGTTGTAAAGATTGTAATGTATAAAGTTGTAATGTTGCATAAAGATTGTAATGTTGTAAAGATTGTAATGTTGTATAAAGTTGTAATGTTGTAAAGATTGTAATGTTGTATAAAGTTGTAATGTTGCATAAAGATTGTAATGTTGTATAAAGTTGTAATGTTGCATAAAGATTGTAATGTTGTAAAGATTGTAATGTTGTATAAAGTTGTAATGTTGTAAAGATTGTAATGTTGTATAAAGTTGTAATGTTGCATAAAGATTGTAATGTTGTATAAAGTTGTAATGTTGCATAAAGATTATAATGTTGTAAAGATTGTAATGTTGTAAAGATTTAATGTTGTAAAGATTATAATGTTGTAAAGATTGTAATGTTGCATAAAGATTGTAATGTTGCATAAAGATTATAATGTTGTAAAGATTGTAATGTTGTATAAAGTTGTAATGTTGCATAAAGATTGTAATGTTGTAAAGATTGTAATGTTGTAAAGATTATAATGTTGTAAAGATTGTAATGTAAAGATTGTAATGTTGTAAAGATTATAATGTTGCTTAAAGTTGTAATGTAGCATAAGTTGTAGTGTTCAATAAAGTTATAAGGTTTGATAATGTTGGATTACATTGAAATATTGGATAGAGTTGTAATGTGGCATAATGTAATGTTGTATAAAGTTGTAATGTATGATAAAGTATGATAAAGTTGTAATGCTGTACAATGTTGTTATGCATAAAGTCCAAATGTTCCATAAAGTTGTAATCTTGTATAAAACTGCAATGCTGTATGAAGTTGTAATGTTGGATAATGATGCTGTAATGCTGTATAAAGTTGTATAAAGTTGTAATGTTGTATAAAGTTGTAATGTTGGATAATGATGTTGTAATGTTGTATAAAGTTGTAATGTTGTATAAAGTTGTATTGTTCAATAAAGTTGTGATGTTTGATAATGTTGGAGAAGGTTGAAATGTTTGAAAAAGTTGTAATGTTGTAAAATGCTGTAATGTTGGAAAAATATGTGATGTAGTATCAAGTTGTAATATTCAATAATGTTTTCATGTTTGATAACATTGGATAAAGTTGTAATGCTGTATGAAGATGCAATGCTGTATGAAGATACAATGTTGTATAAACTTGTAATGTTGTATAAAGGAGTAATGTTGGATAATGTTTGACATTTGTAATTTTGGATAAAGTTGTAATGTTGTAAAGATTGTAATGTTGGATAAAGGTGTAATGTTGAATAAAGGTGTAATGTTGGATAAAGGTGTAATATTGGATAAATTTGTGATGTAGAAAGCTGCAATGTTGTATAAAGTTGAATTGTTGGATACAGTTGTGTGTGAGTGTGTGTGTAATTTAGCTTTGTAATGAAGCTTAAAAAAAAAATTCAGTCATATCGCTATGATGTTTGCAGTGTGACATTTTACAGTGATGTCTAGCAATGGGGAATCATGCCACAGACATGGGGCATAATGCTGCAGACATGTAGCATGATGTCCCACCCAGTCACATTATCCTGAAACCAGGCTGACCAGTCCTAAAACTAACCCCTTAATGCTGAGAGCCAAGCAAGGCAGCTGTTAGTACCATTTTTGTAAGTCTTGAATAAAGCTGTAATGTGTGATAAAGTTATTATGTTGTATAAAGTTGTAATGTGAGATAAAGTTATTATGTTGTATTAAGTTGTAATGTTGGATAAAGGTGCATTCTCATGATAGAGGTTTCACTATAAATTTACTTCATATTTAGAAATTGAAGTATTTAGCAAACTATGCCTGAAACTGATGATTTGTTGTTGTTGTTGTGGGGTTTAACGCCATTTTTCAGCACGCGATAGGCTATACATGGCGGCCAGTATTAATGGTGGAGGAAGAACCCGGGAAAACCCGGGAAAGAACCACCGACCCACGAGAAGCTACTGGCAAGCTTTCTCACATACCCACATTGGCTGAATCTGAGACTCGAACCGGCGCAGACAGAGGTGAGATGGCAGTGATCCGTAACGGAGAGCGCTTTAAACCACTCGGCCACTCGGGGCCCCTAAACCGATGAAGCAAGGGTCCCAATGATGATGATAATTAAAGATGGATAAACATGTGAAATGAGGGAATGAAAATGCAGCACACAAGTCTCTCAAAGGGACTGACACTTTACTGGCAGAAAAGAATTTCAAGGAATCTGTGAATAATGTTCTTTTTATAACTGCCAGATGCTGAAACCATCTCCAAAATTTGTGTGCAATAGCAAGATTCACAAAAATGCCACTGTGATAGCCATACTGTATGTAAGACTGGCACCATTTTCATTTATGACCAAGCAGAGATCAGAAGTATTTCACTGAAAACCTCATATTGATAACCATCCTAGCTTGGGAACGTACTCAACCATTTAGGGCCAAGTAGATATCATAGAAAGTTTTTGGGAGAAAATCGCAAGCTAACATGGCCTTCCATTTAGAAGTATCAAAAACAAGATTTTCAAAATGGACACAGTGGCTGGCATTTTAGCTGTTAGATGGTCATCACTGCATTTAAAACCAACTGGACAAAGTAATAAGTCTACTTGTGAAAACTCCATGTTGATATGACTTTCATTTTGATGGAGTAGCTGTAAGAAGATTTTCAAAGATGGCTTCCTTGGTGGCCATATTGAAAGTCTGATCAGCACCATTTTCATTAAGACCAACTAGAATGCAATGTCTTCTGCTGAAAACCAGATGTCAACCGTTTGGGGTAGCAATAACAAGATTTTCAACATCACTGCCATGGTGGCCATACTGGATTTCAGATTGGCAACATTTTCATTTAGGATCAATTAGATATCATAAGAAGTCTTTTGATAAAAACACCATATCAATATGATAACAAGATTTGCAAGATTGCACTGTGTTGGTAATCAGATTGTCAACATTTTTGTTTAGGACCAACCAGACATCATAAGAAGTCTTACAGTGAAAACTCCATGCTGATATGACCATCCATTCAGGAGTATTTATAACCAGATTTTCAAGATGGTCTCTGTGGTGACTACACTGAATGTTCATGTCCCACCACAGTGATGTAAACCAAACTAGACCTTGGAATGAATGCATGTTTACAGTTTCATGGTCATCTTACAAGTAGTTTAGGGGGATACTGGTAACAAACTTGTGCTAATGGATGGATGGACAACAAACAATGGATAATTTTACTGAATGTGACCAACTGAGCTAAAACCAACCTTACCTCAAATGAGGAAACTGAGATATCCATTCTTGACATTCGTTGTAGATGTATTCTGCTCTATTGGAACTTTGTTCAAATAGTACGGAGTCTATTTCATCAAACAAAGCTTGTACAGTTTTAGCCGCCTGTCTGTCAAACTCCTGCAATACAAAGAGAATCAAAATTACAGCATCTGCTTCTGTAAACACGCTTCATAAAATGCAAATGAACATTAATATACTATCAAAATTCAGAAAAATAAGTCACATGCCTGTTTTTCTTTCTTCTGAATTATAACAACCTGTGAGAATAAACAATGAACAAGCAAAACAAATGAGCCAGTGGCAAAAGGTCCATCACAAAGGGTTCCACTCATTACAATATGAGCCAGTGGCAAAAGGTCCATCACAAAGGGTTCCACTCATTACAATATAAGCCAGTGGCAAAAGGTCCATCACAAAGGGTTCCACTCATTACAATATAAGCCAGTGGCAAAAGGTCCATCACAAAGGGTTCCACTCATTACAATATAAGCCAGTGGCAAAAGGTCCATCACAAAAGGGTTCCACTCATTACAATATAAGCCAGTGGCAAAAGGTCCATCACAAAAGGGTTCCACTCATTACAATATAAGCCAGTGGCAAAAGGTTCATCACAAAGGGTTCCACTCATTACAATATAAGCCAGTGGCAAAAGGTCCATCACAAAGGGTTCCACTCATTACAATATAAGCCAGTGGCAAAAGGTCCATCACAAAGGGTTCCACTCATTACAATATAAGCCAGTGGCAAAAGGTCCATCACAAAGGGTTCCACTCATTACAATATAAGCCAGTGGCAAAAGGTCCATCACAAAGGGTTCCACTCATTACAATATAAGCCAGTGGCAAAAGGTCCATCACAAAGGGTTCCACTCATTACAATATAAGCCAGTGGCAAAAGGTCCATCACAAAGGGTTCCACTCATTACAATATAAGCCAGTGGCAAAAGGTCCATCACAAAGGGTTCCACTCATTACAATATGCTCCAAACAGTCTTCATCAAAGTAACTTGTGTCTGGAAACCAAAGTTAGAAGATGGGAATTCAGTTGATATTACTCCTCTCAATGATGATGTGAAATACTTGAAATCCACCTCCTTTAACAGCCTTATTAACGCAAGCAACATCCCATATGAAGTTAAAGATTGACAAGAACCATATCTCTGTCAAAATTGGATAGATGATACACACAGTGCTATAAAACAACGTTCACATCAAAACTGTATCAAAATATGTTGACTGTTTCTTGAATATTGCTTTTTACAACCAACATCCCATGTACAAATATTAAGTTGACTGTAAAGGGCTGTAACTCAGGACATGACAAACCCATAAAATACACATCTAGGGATAAGAGACCATATTCCTACCAAATTCAGTCAGTGCATGCTGAATGCTTCTTGAGCTAATTAGTGACTACATGAAATATTCCAGGTTTCCAAGTGAAGACAATAATATGTTTTACAAGAAACATGTCCAAATGGTGCAGAAAAGATTAAACCAAGTATGTGCACACAAAGGTTCACACCAAATTATATCTGAATAAGCTGAAAGATTTTAGAGCAGTTACAAGAAACATCCCATTTCATTTTTGTTTTAAGATAAATCTCAAGGGCCATAACTCTGTCCAAAAATATAGTCAACAGCACAAAACACGTATCAAGACACATCTGGGTCTAAAAGACATGGTACACACTATATTCCTAATATTTTCAATGCTACATGGTTACAAAGATCTGCTGCAAGGGAGATTAAAACTGATCAAGAAAGGGCAATATCTCTCAAATTTTGATCTCAAAAGCACAACTTTCAAAGGCCTTTTAGATGTGATAGGCAATTCAACAACTAAACGGTAGCCAATTATTTGTAAGGGCTGTAGACCTTTGGTGGTTACAAAAAGTGTGATTGGGTTTAGAAAACAAGACTGAATTAGAAAAGGTTTTTACTAAAGAGCTCCCATATGATGATGTTGGGTCCTAGTTATCTGAAGTGCACTATTAGACCACATAAACTCAGATGGGCAAATTGACAATATAGTAATGGTACAAGAATGGGTGCATGACACTTCTTCAACTGTCCCTTTGTTGAAATATCATAACAAATATTTGCTGCGGCAATAAAAGAACTCATTCTATATGCACCCATTTCTTACTTATTCCATCCTTTTTGCAATTCTGTAAACCAAGTCACATTTGCACAGATGTCTTGTTGAAAACCTTATCATAGTTTCAAAGAGATCAACCTGAATGTAACAAAGAAGACACAAGCCTTATAAGATCAGTAACCACTGAAATCTTACATTTATACACACTCATCACACACATATACTCTAACTTACATACACTTTTGCTTCTTGGGAAAAGGGACTTTGCTGACTGGTATCTCTCTGTTGAAGAGATGACTATGGGTAAGGGAAATAGCGTCCCATAACTCTTGACATGAAGAAAAGGGACATTTCCTGGTGGTGGCCCATTCAGCATGTGGGTCAAAGCAACTCTTGACCTTCCTGGGGCATCTGGAAGAAGAGGGCCTGCTCCCTTCCCTCCTTTTAATCTTTACTGTGAGAGAAGCAACTCTGGCCCACAGACTGCAACATTGACCTCTCCGGTAAGGCACCAAGGCCCCAAAGTATACAGCTGCATAAAAGGGACAGACTAATTACTTCCTCCTGTTGGATGACCCCACATTCTGAAGGGAATCAGTAAGATAACTGTAAATGGAAGGATACTGATCTAATTCAATTTCCTAGTCTGGCATCTGCATGGTGACTCCCAATCTCTAGCTGGATTTAATGATTGCCTGCTTCCAATGAATGGCAGCCAGTACTCATATACGAATGCCCAGTGGCTGGTGATCAGTCACCTACTGCCATGACCAGTGACTAGTCAATGACCAGTCAGGTGACACTGATCCATAGGAAGAACTTTCCGCTATATTGTACATCAGACTGGCACATTTTCATTTTGGACTAAGTAAGCAACCATAAGAAATATCTCACTGAAACACTTATGCTATGGACATCGATTCAGAAGCAGTAGCAATAACATGATTTTCAAGATGGCTGTTATGGTGGCCATCTTGGGTGGCCAAGTGGCACCATTTTTATTTAGGACCAACTTAAGACCTTGGGATAATTTTACAAAATAACAAACTTGGATGGACATCAGATGATGGATGATAGCTGAAGCTAAATTTATGCATAAAGTGTCCAGATATGATATTTTTGTTATGTAAACAATATCTGTCACCAATGAGATGCTGATAGAACTCCAAATGTAATGTCTGTTAGAAGCTAAATTACATTATACCAAAGTCAAAGAAGGGATTCTTAAAAAGAGTTTTCAATATACTGGTCGACTGTTATGGAAGATAATTCCCAATCACACAAGGCAGGCTAATGGCATTTCTTTTTTTCATTATCAATCTCAAATGGATGAAACCTCAAGACTGTTAAACAGTTCTAAGTAATATAAATAATTCTAAGCTTAGTGCTTATACATTTTTTCAAAGATAAATTTTACGAAACAATATGATACTTTATTTATTCGTATATGATCAATGATGCTTGAGCATGTGTTACATACTTCAAACTTTTTTTGATTTCAGAATAGCTCAATTCTTTAGCATTAAGCCTGATTTTGTTCACATTGTCAAGGAAAGCTAACTATTGCAGGAGCAAAGTGATTTGTTATTATAGATATCTTTAAGTATTGACAACATTTATAAACTTTAACAGGAATCTATCAAGAACTGCAGGACTATTACATGATAACAAGTCCGTAATATACTGTACAGTGCATTAAGCTACAAGAAAAAAGGGCAATAACTCTTAACAAAACAAAATGGGGCAAAGTGATTTGTCAATGTACATATCTTCAAGTGATGGCAATAATATTTATAAACTTTCATAGGAATCTATCAAGAACTGCAGGACTATTGCATGATAACAAGTCTGTGACATAATGTACACTGCATTATGCTACAAGAAAAATGGGCAATAACTCTAACAAAACAAAATGCAGCAAAGAGATTCTTCTATATGTGCAACGTCTGGTGATGACCACAGAATTTACCACATCTGATGGTAATTAATCAAAAACTGATAATCTAGCTGCACTAACAAAAATTGGTTATATGATTCATTAAACTACATGGCAAAATGGGATATAAAACAGGATATAAAAATGGTCCTAGGTACATATTTTTGCTGTCACTGATTGAATACCTGTACAGTCCAGGTTGGCTACCCCAATGTGTCCTTGGGAAAGGCACTTAGCGCCCATTCCCTTGGCATAATATAGCAAATAATATGTTAAGAGTACAGTTAACTACAAACCAAGAACAATATTATGGAATGCTCTACTGTCCAGGTAAAATTTGCATGTATATTCATGTCAATAATAGTGTAAAATTTTGCCTCATTAACAACAATAACATTATTCCGATTCACTGATGAGTTTGGCCTAGTGTGCTGTTGGGCAATGTGTAAAGAACATCATTTTTCCATTACAAGAGATTACCCCCAACTGATCAGCCTTAAATCTACACCAAAATCACACCATATATAACTTAGCCATAACAAGTCGAGATTTGATTTTATTGACTGAGCTGCCATGGAGAAATGATTCCCCTAATTCAATATCGCTTATGTAACAGTTATATAATTAGGAGGAATTTAATGTGCATCGTAAAGCTTTATGTATCTAGTTCATTAATTTGCCTGGAGACTTTAATGTGCTGAACATAAACAGAAAACAATCTCCATAGCAAACTCACCAATGAATAGATTTATGATCCTGAACAAACCAATGCATACTAATCAAAGTCTTATTCTTAAAAAAAAAAAAAATTGGCAAATGTCAGGAGTCACAAGGCTTTTAAGCACTGCAGCAAAAAATGAAATGCTACATCAGTATCATTGACATGTCCATTATCTGTGTTGACCTTAATCAACTTACATTACTGAAACTTCAAACAGTAGCCTGGCTATAATGGTTTTGAATTCACATTGGATCTGCATGTATCAATCTTTTGACTATATTTTTTAAAAACTCTGAATTGCACTTACAGCTTTATGGTGATAAATTCAAATTTCAAATCTAATTACAACTAAAATGAATTTTGGGTCTGGAAATGCTTTTATATTTTAAATTCTCTAAAACTGTAAGGCATACTTTCAAGTAAAAACTGAGGAAATGCAGTGGCCCACAGGTTAGCATGTCAGACTCACAACTGAAAGGGTGCAGGTTCAAATCCTACCATCATACTAGCCTGGGTCAGCTACAGTGGTATCCTTGGGCAAGGCACTTTGCTCCAATTGCCCTGGCAATAAATAACCTGTCTGTGTTACAGTGGTATCCCTGGGCAAGGCACTCTGCTCCAATTGCCCTGGCAATAAATAACCTGTGTTACAGTGGTATCCCTGGGCAAGACACTTTGCTCCAATTGCCCTGGCAATAAATAACCTATCTGTGCTACAGTGCTGTAAAGTGCCCAAAAAATCAAATCGAAAACAAACTTATTCAAACTGAAGACATACTACACTTGCAAAGGGAATAAAGGTGGGTAAACATGTCAAAATTTATGAAAAGTGGGTTGCAGTCACTTACATCAATGAAGTAGTTGGAGTCAATACTGCTACGCTCTGTGGTGTTGCCAGTTGTCTGAGGTATGGAAGTGGTGCTGTGAATCTCCTCGGTCAATGTGGGGGATGAGCGGCCACTGTTGGATGGGCTTCCTCGATAACTGCAGAAACAAAATCAAAGGATCACAAATCTTCCAGCTGTTTAATCATTATCATTATCTTTTGCTGAAGCTAAACACTAAATGTAACTAACTAAAACGAGCTGCAAGGGGTGGACTCTAGCATACAAACACTAAATCTAACTAACTAAACGAGCTGCAAGGGATGGACTCCAGTATACAAACCCTATGAGTTTCAAATGATCTAATCAAGAAACAACACAAATCAGCTGCAAAGGATGGCAATATATAAAACCATATCAATAGTTGGTAATGCTCTGTGAACTACACCATCCTTTTCCCCCCAATAAATGCAAATAAGTACAAAATCAGTGAAGTATATGGAGTATTAATACCCTTTACCAGCAGACAGGACTAAGGACAACCACACCACACATCTCCAGACATTTTTTGTTACTAACCAATGAATATTCATTTATGGTTACTGTAGATTTGAGAAATAAGGATATAGGTCATGTGAGACTTAAGATCTTTACTAATAAATAAGATCTGGCATAAGTCATGTGAGATCTTTTATAAATAAAGCAGGACTGACATAAGGCATGTGACATCTTAAACAAATAAAGCAGGACTGACATAAGGCATGTTACATCTTAGACAAATAAAGCAGGACTCACATAAGGCATGTGACATCTTAGACAAATAAAGCAGGACTGACATAAGGCATGTGACATCTTAGACAAATAAAGCAGGACTGACATAAGGCATGTGACATCTTTTGTAAATAAAGCAGGACTGACATAAGGCATGTGACATTTTAGACAAATAAAGCAGGACTGACATAAGGCATGTGACATCTTAGACAAATAAAGCAGGACTGACATAAGGCATGTGACATCTTTTGTAAATAAAGCAGGACTCACATAAGGAATGTGACATCTTTTGTAAATAAAGCAGGACTGACATAAGGCATGTGACATCTTTTGTAAATAAAGCAGGACTGACATAAGGCATGTGACATCTTAGACAAATAAAGCAGGACTGACATAAGGCATGTGACATCTTTTGTAAATAAAGCAGGACTGACAAAAGGCATGTGACATCTTTTGTAAATAAAGCAGGACTGATATAAGGCATGTGACATCTTTTGTAAATAAAGCAGGACTGACATAAGGCATGTGACATCTTAGACAAATAAAGCAGGACTGACATAAGGCATGTGACATCTTAGACAAATAAAGCAGGACTGACATAAGGCATGTGACATCTTTTGTAAATAAAGCAGGACTGACATAAGGCATGTGACATTTTAGACAAATAAAGCAGGACTGACATAAGGCATGTGACATCTTAGACAAATAAAGCAGGACTGACATAAGGCATGTGACATCTTTTGTAAATAAAGCAGGACTCACATAAGGAATGTGACATCTTTTGTAAATAAAGCAGGACTGACATAAGGCATGTGACATCTTTTGTAAATAAAGCAGGACTGACATAAGGCATGTGACATCTTAGACAAATAAAGCAGGACTGACATAAGGCATGTGACATCTTTTGTAAATAAAGCAGGACTGACAAAAGGCATGTGACATCTTTTGTAAATAAAGCAGGACTGATATAAGGCATGTGACATCTTTTGTAAATAAAGCAGGACTGACATAAGGCATGTGACATCTTAGACAAATAAAGCAGGACTGACATAAGGCATGTGACATCCTAGACAAATAAAGCAGGACTGACATAAGGCATGTGACATCTTAGACAAAAAAATCAGGACTGACATAAGGCATGTGACATCTTAGACAAATAAAGCAGGACTGACATAAGGCATGTGACATCTTAGACAAATAAAGCAGGACTCACATAAGGCATGTGACACCTTAGACAAATAAAGCAGGACTGACAAAAGGCATGTGGCATCTTAGACAAATAAAGCAGGACTGACATAAGGCATGTGACATCTTAGACAAATAAAGCAGGACTGACATAAGGCATGTGACATCTTAGACAAATAAAGCAGGACTGACATAAGGCATGTGACATCTTAGACAAATAAAGCAGGACTGACATAAGGCATGTGACATCTTAGACAAATAAAGCAGGACTGACATAAGGCATGTGGCATCTTAGACAAATAAAGCAGGACTGACAAAAGGCATGTGGCATCTTAGACAAATAAAGCAGGACTGACATAAGGCATGTGGCATCTTAGACAAATAAAGCAGGACTGACATAAGGCATGTGGCATCTTAGACAAATAAAGCAGGACTGACATAAGGCATGTGGCATCTTAGACAAATAAAGCAGGACTGACATAAGGCATGTGGCATCTTAGACAAATAAAGCAGGACTGACATAAGGCATGTGGCATCTTAGACAAATAAAGCAGGACTGACATAAGGCATGTGGCATCTTAGACAAATAAAGCAGGACTCACAAAAGGCATGTGACATCTTAGACAAATAAAGCAGGACTCACAAAAGGCATGTGACATCTTAGACAAATAAAGCAGGACTGACATAAGGCATGTGACATCTTAGACAAATAAAGCAGGACTCACAAAAGGCATGTGACATCTTAGACAAATAAAGCAGGACTGACATAAGGCATGTGGCATCTTAGACAAATAAAGCAGGACTGACATAAGGCATGTGACATCTTAGACAAATAAAGCAGGACTGACATAAGGCATGTGACATCTTAGACAAATAAAGCAGGACTGACATAAGGCATGTGACATCTTAGACAAATAAAGCAGGACTGACATAAGGCATGTGACATCTTAGACAAATAAAGCAGGACTGACATAAGGCATGTGACATCTTAGACAAATAAAGCAGGACTGACATAAGGCATGTGACATCTTAGACAAATAAAGCAGGACTGACATAAGGCATGTGGCATCTTAGACAAATAAAGCAGGACTGACATAAGGCATGTGACATCTTAGACAAATAAAGCAGGACTGACATAAGGCATGTGACATCTTAGACAAATAAAGCAGGACTGACATAAGGCATGTGGCATCTTAGACAAATAAAGCAGGACTGACATAAGGACATAAGGCATGTGACATCTTAGACAAATAAAGCAGGACTGACATAAGGCATGTGGCATCTTAGACAAATAAAGCAGGACTGACATAAGGCATGTGGCATCTTAGACAAATAAAGCAGGACTGACATAAGGCATGTAGCATCTTAGACAAATAAAGCAGGACTGACATAAGGACATAAGGCATGTGACATCTTAGACAAATAAAGCAGGACTGACATAAGGCATGTGGCATCTTAGACAAATAAAGCAGGACTGACATAAGGCATGTGACATCTTAGACAAATAAAGCAGGACTGACATAAGGCATGTGACATCTTAGACAAATAAAGCAGGACTGACATAAGGCATGTGGCATCTTAGACAAATAAAGCAGGACTGACATAAGGCATGTGGCATCTTAGACAAATAAAGCAGGACTGACATAAGGCATGTGGCATCTTAGACAAATAAAGCAGGACTGACATAAGGCATGTGGCATCTTAGACAAATAAAGCAGGACTGACATAAGGCATGTGGCATCTTAGACAAATAAAGCAGGACTGACATAAGGCATGTGACATCTTAGACAAATAAAGCAGAGGTAGATGATTCTGAAAACCTTTTCATTAGCAAAAAGAAAAAAAAAATTTAATAAAATAAGTTCCACACAAGGATAGTGTATCCTTGCGTTTTTTTTATATACTTGCCAATGACAAGAGATTCTATTTTCTTCTGTAGAGAAATAACAGTGTGTGCATTTATCAGTACCTGACTGCTTGCCATTTAATGTCTCATAAAACCAGTCTGATAATTCTGTTACGTGTTTAGGCTCAAATAAAGAGTAACACAAGAAAGAGTGAAAACAACAAGCTTTGAAAAATATAATAATTTATTTTCCTGGAAAAATTCAGTAAAAAATGAAAAAATATGAACTTACGGTTTTAAGAATCAAATCCAAAAATAATCCAACAATAATCCATAAATAAAATTTTAGAAGTCCTAATAATAAAATGTTCTAATTATTTCAAGCTCAAGTCCCAGTGAAGAATCCAATATAGAAGACGATGACGTATGCTGTAACCTATAGTGTGCTGAAGTCTACAGTTCCTTGTAGAAACAAGAAATATCACTCCGGTTATGGAAATCCTAATAAATATTATAAGAGCTATCTTTGTTCAAGAATTTCATATGAGCACATGTATTTTCCAGGAAAAAAAATAATGAATCCAAGTAATTTGAAATAACTCCAAATGAAAACAACACTGTCCAATGTAAAGAGAAAAGCCCAACTGCAATTATTTCTCTAAAAACAAAGATTATATCGTATTCTAAAATGCAGTTTCGAAAATCCCCAAGTCGCAAAACTGAAAGGGGGGGGGGGGCACGTGATCATGTTTATATCACATATGCCTAACATAACCCTAATGAAAACCAATCATTTTACTCTAAGAAATAAAATTAAAAAATTATTTACTCTTAACACAGTAACCCCTGGAGGATTTTGTTGCTTTTGCCTGAAATTCGAGTAGGAAACATATTTTGAAAGCTATTTCTGAATACATCCTAAAACACCAACTTCCAGGTGATCTTCCAATAACATACTGCCTAGCTGTGTTATAAAAATCATTTTTCATTGGCTATTTGGCTCTTTATTCCACATGCCCATCTTATCCTACTTTTTGCAAAGGTTCATCTGTCTGTTTGCAGTTCATACCATTCTGCCTTAGATTTGAGACCAAAAAGTCTAAAATGCAGACACAAAATCGGATTCCGACCACAGGCGAATTTTGGGAAGAAAAAAAATCGGATACAAAAAATGAGTTTTTTCCCTCTGTATTTTGTAGTGCAACAAGAAATTCCAGATTATATGGTATCATTGTAGCGCTACATCTGTCTACCTTTCTATAATACCACACACTTTAGTGTATCGTACATGGCTTTGACACTACAGAGCTCGGCAGTAGGCTACTACCTCCTGCCATGTAAACTTGGCACCAGGGTTCATGAGTTAAACAGAAACCAGCCTTCACACCAAAATGAGACACTGCTGTTAAAAAGAAACCATCCTTCACACCAAAATCAGACCTTGCTGTTAAACAGAAGCCATCCTTCACACCAGAAGGAAACCTGACTGTTTATCGATGGCTTATAAAAAGAGGAAACAAGTGTCATTGATGAAAAATGAAGGTTTGATTTGTGTTAATGGTAACCTGCAGCAAATGAATCTTTCACAGGCATTTGGAGTACAGTGTCTTGTCCAGGAACACACACACCATAGGTAAGCCAACCCAGGTTATTCTGATAGTAGTATTTGAACTTAA
Organism: Sinohyriopsis cumingii; assembly: GCA_028554795.2. Taxonomy (NCBI): domain Eukaryota; kingdom Metazoa; phylum Mollusca; class Bivalvia; order Unionida; family Unionidae; genus Sinohyriopsis; species Sinohyriopsis cumingii. The sequence goes on along the minus strand of CM068825.1, from coordinate 167,180,990 downwards.
ACTTTTCTGGTCAGGAGTCCAGCAAGAAAACCACTATGTCACAGCAGCATTAGAAGAAACACCATACAGTAATACCTCGAACATTCGCGAGGTTAGGTTCCAGAACCAGTCACGGATCAGGAGGAATCGCGAATGTTTGGTACGAGTCACTAAAAATGCTAATAAATGCTTATTTCTAGGGTTTAAACCCTAAATATGACCCAAATCATGCTCCCAAAGCACTTTGGTTTCATTTAAAAGTTAGCTTAGTACATTACCCTTAAAAAAAGAAATAAATGGTTGACGTAAAAATATAGTACAGTATCGCCTAATGGGTATTTGCCACACTAGCGCATTTACAATATGGTACATGTATACTAATATTACCCCTATACTAATTCATTGGCTGCCATTTTCTTTTGCACTCAAAGTGAGGTAAAACCAGGTAACGAATGGGACTGTAAACTTAATGACTGACATTTTCTTTGTCATTGTCAGGAAGGTAAACTAGGTAAACTTCATATGTCACAGAAGTCATATAACGAAGGTACAATTCAATAAAATAAAGAAAACATGTACGGAAAGGGTACCAATGAAAATTTCGCGAATCCGTGAATTCGCGAATCCAGAAACGTGAATGCACAAGGTATTACTGTATTTGATTAGAAATCAACGCTTTCTGGATGGCCACTGCCAAACACAACTGTCTGTAGCATGTGTCCATATACCATATATGCTCACCTGTAAGTCAAATCAAACAGCACAGACCCAGATCTGCCATCGCATAATATACTGACTTATCTGGGTCTGTGCAGTTTGTTAGAAGGAAACAATAGAACAATATAGACCTTGATCTGCCTGCACATTATTCTACAGCAGTCAGGATCATTAGTGTTTGAAGTTTGACTTGTCTAATAAATGAGTATGTATGGTAATCTTTACCTGAATAACTTGCAGGCAGTTGCACTCTAAAGACCTAGATTTGATATCCCATAATTTTATAACATCAAGGTCTATAATGTTAAAATCACAAGTAAAATGAACATCTTCACCCTGATGTGCTAGTGCATTATAGGATTATCAGGTCTGGGTCTATGCTGGTACATGAGAAAATATGGTACTTCCTGACACCTGCTACAGATATCTAAACAAAAAGACTTGAGGGTCACTTGGGATAAATTTACAGTGAAGCTTGCAGCTTAAGGAAGAAGAGATTTCATTGATTTTCCCAAGTTACCAGTATTTAGATGAAGAGATAAAAACAGAATTTGTTGCCAATAAAACCCACCATTGCAGTAAATTTGTTCTATCTGTTATCAATTTCGTGTGTCAGGAATTCAACATGTGCAGGAAGAAAACACTAATCAATATCAAATTCAGATGTTTGATTTCATATGGATAAGAAGAAACAAAATAGCTATTAAAGATGCATGATTCTAACTGTACCAAACCCAATTACTGCTTACTGGAAGGGTTTCATTTCTATCAATCAATTATCCAACTTGTCATCAGTCTTGTCATCAGTCTTTCTGTCCCTAGACTTTATCAGGGAATACATGTCTGTCCATCTGTATGTCTGTAAGTCTGTATGCACCTCAGCAGGATTCATCCTAAGAAGGGTGTTGAAAGTCAAACATACAACAACTGTAATGTAATTGCCAGTGGCATTTTTTAATATTTTTTTAAACAAGTTTTATTGATGCAGTTTCAGCAGGAGAAACTTAAAGTGTGTACTTGATTTTGAGTTATGACCACAGTGTAATGATCTCAGGAGGGAAAGTTGGAAAGAAAAATCATGGGGATTTGCTATAGCAAGTCATATGAATTAAAAGCATAAAGCTAACATCTTTATTCTGCCCTTGTCTATAGGTGTTAGAAAAACTAACAGTATCAGCACAGCAATAGCCAAATATCATTAAAGGGGTATATATTTATTATAGCAATGCAATTTAGTACAATGGTACAGGGGTATCTATTTATTATAGTAATGCAATTTAGTACAATGGTACAGGGGTATCTATTTATTATAGCAATGCAATTTAGTGTAATGGTACAGGGGTATCTATTATGGCAGTGTAATTTAGTACAATGGTACAGGGGTATCTATTTATTATAGTAATGCAATTTAGTACAATGGTACAGGGGTATCTATTTATTATAGCAATGCAATTTAGTATAATGGTACAGGGGTATCTATTTATTATGGCAGTGTATTTTAGTACAATGGTACAGGGGTATCTATTTATTATAGCAATGCAATTTAGTACAGTGGTACAGGGGTATCTATTTATTATAGCTATGCAATTTAGTACAGTGGTACAGGGTTATCTATTATGGCAGTGTATTTTAGTACAATGGTACAGGGGTATCTATTTATTATAGCAATGCAATTTAGTACAGTGGTACAGGGTTATCTATCTATTTATTATAGCAATGCAATTTACTACGGTGGTAATTTTTAGCGAAGTAGCAATAAGCTGTTATAATATGCACAATGTCAGTGTTGGTGTCAACACACATAAACAGTATACATATGTACATTGTTTTAATATCTGTGTTGGTGTCAACACACATAAACCATATACATATGCACACATTGGTTTAATATCAGCCATTCTTTCATCTGAGGTCCTAGGCAATAGTTTGGAGTGGGTTTCATGACACTTACCTCCAGCAGAGACGAATGAAGGGGCTAAATTAATACAAACATTAATTAAATATAAATTCTTAGTCAAACTGTTGTGGATTTTTTTGGCACACTGTGTAAATACTGTAATGTCTGGTATCATGAAGCTTAGTGGGGAGATGCATCTTGATGCATCATCACAAATGTAGGTCACTGTAGCATCTATTGTGCTTCACTGACTTTGAATACATTTGGTAGTTTTTGTTTTATATTCATCAAACTATAATATCTCTTACCACAAAAGACTGCTACTGTGACCTACATTTTACATTTTATTGCTTTAGGTTAAGTTTTGTATTTAGTTCATGCCCAAATAGGTTTTAGCACCATTATATATACTGTTCCTAGATTCAAGAAACTTGGTGAGAGAATGCATCTGGAGGAATACTCCACTCTAATCACAAAAGTAGGTCACAGTGATCTAGATCTGATGCTTCACTGGCTTTGATTAAATGTGTTTTTCTCACTTTCTGTCCATGCTAGAATCTTCCAGTTATATGTATCTCTATAACTAGCACAAAAAAAGGTTACTATGACCTACATTTAACATTTTCCTGGCTTAGGTTAAGTTTTTGCATTTGGCTCGTGACTACAAATGCAATTTACATCCTGTAGATATATACCAGATTCATGAAAGTTAATGAGTAGATGACTCATATTTCATGTTTCACTGACTCAGGTTACTGTGACCTACATTTCATATTTTACTGGCTTAACCCAAACGTTTGCATTTAGGTTGCAACCAAATAGTTGTATAATGCAACATGAACGTGTGTGTGTGTGTGTGTGTGTGTGTGTGTGTGTGTGTGTGTGTGTGTGTGTGTGTGTGTGTGTGTGTGTGTGTGTGTGTGTGTGTGTGTGTGTGTGTGTGTGTGTGTGTGTGTGTGTGTGTGTGTGTGTGTGTGTGTGTGTGTGTGTGTGTGTTGTGTGTGTGTGTGTGATAATAGTCATCTAAGTTCAGCAGTAACCCATTCTAATCCCCCACCCCCCTGCAAAGTTCCTAAATAGATGTCATTTAATCTGTGGTGAGTCAGTGGCCATGTTTTTCTTATTTAAATAGTGGTTTCACCCTGGCTTCAGCAGTCACTAATGTGTATCAGCAGTGACTGCTCCAAGTATGCAAATTAAACTTATTATATCAGATGAGCAAGGCATTTTTTGAATTTACTTGCCATAATCCAGTGAAACTCAAACGTGTCGGACAAAGCCAGATTCACGTCAATGCAGTAGTCATGCGATAAACAAAACAAAACCATCCTAGACATATGTTTTATTCTTGGTGAATCTGATTTTCTCCAAGCTGCTGTGATAGTGACAGGCTTAACAATGTATTTAGAATTGTGTGTTTCCTTTCATTCTTTTACAACAGGATGTGACTTTCATTTAATACTGTCGTATTTTTGTATGACAACATTAGAAAGGGGTTTATTGTTGATATCACATGACTGTTGGATCTCAGATGTCACTGCCATGTAGGTTGTGATATCTGTGGAGTCATGTGACTAGAAAAACAAATGGCAAGTACCAGGTCAGACTTCATTAACGCTATTGTTTCGTCTCATCTCTCAGTTGATTAAAACCATAATGATTATAATACTCACAGTTTCTGAGAAAATAAATAATTTTCCTATCGATTTCATGCAGGTATGTCTCCATGTAACATCGGTTAAGTTTGCTAGGCTTGATAGTAAGCAGCCACCACACTTTTCAACGTTTCGATAGGCAATCGCCTCCAACCCAACATAAATTACAAAGTCTCAGAAATGGCGTGGGAAGGGTCAGAGGAAACTTGGACTAATGGTCTATGTGATACTAAAAATTATCCCAAGGAACTTCTTTTCAATACATAATCATCAAAGGTCACAAACAAAATCCAGTTGTCTTTTGGTCTCCATAAGTTTGAGCAACTGCTTAATCCCTCAGTTGTTTAAATTGTGAACAAATTTTTTTCATGCCTAATTTGACCATCTGCCCTAAGAAAAAGTCAGTTGTGTGTTTCAAAGTTACATGTTAGCTGTCAATTAGTAATTTTATTTAGGAGCCATTTCTACTGATAATGAAATGGAAGTGGTGTGTGTGTGTGTGTGTGTCTGTGTGTGTGTGTGTGTGTGTGTGTGTGTGTGTTAAAGATGTACAAATGAGTCCAAATAATCTGGAAGTTCTAGTTGCACTACAAAATAAAGAGGGAAAAACCTCAGATCTAAGGCAGAATGGTATGAACTGCAAACAGACAGATGAATCTTTGCAAAAAAGTAGGATAAAATGGGAATTTTGAATGGAGTGGTCTCGATATGAAAATGATGGGTTCATTAAGCAAAAAAAATTTTGTCCAACTTTTACTCTTTTGCTCATGTGCAAGCCAAATAGCCAATGAATAACGATGTTTCTAACACAACTAGGCATTAGGTTATTGGAAAATCACCTGGAAGTTGATGCATTAGGATGTATTCAGAAATAGCCCACAACATGTGGATCCTACTCACATTTCAGGTGAAAACAACAAAAACCTCCAGGTTTTAATGAGTTAACAGCAAGGTCTGATTTTGGTGTGTTGTTGTTGTAGGGTTTAACGCCATTTCTCAGCACAAGATAGACTATACATGGCGGCCAGTATAACTGGTGGATGAAGAACCCTGGAAAACCCAGGGAAGAACCACCGACCCACGAGAAGCTACTGGCAGGCTTCCCACGTACCCAGGCTAGCTGAGCCTTGGACTCGAACCCACGCAGACAGAGGTGAGATGGCAGTGATCCAGAACGGTGAACGCTTTAGACCACTCGGCCACTCGGGACCCCCTGATATTGGTGTGAAGGATGGTTTCTTTTTAACAGAAAGGTCTGATTTTGTTGTGAAGGCTCGTTTCTGTCTAACAGCAAGGTCTGATTTTGGTGTGAAGGATGGTTTCTTTTTAACAGCACGGTCTGATTTTGTTGTGAAGGCTCGTTTCTGTCTAACAGCAAGGTCTGATTTTGGTGTGAAGGATGGTTTCTTTTTAACAGCAAAGTCTGATTTTGTTGTGAAGGCTCGTTTCTGTCTAACAGCAAGGTCAGATTTTGGTGTGAAGGATGGTTTCTTTTTGACAGCAAGGTCTGATTTTAGTGTGAAGGATGGTTTCTTTTTTAACAGTAAGGTCTCATTTTGGTGTAAAGGTTGGTTTCTGTCTAACAGCAAGGTCTCATTTTGGTGTGAATTGCTGGTTTCTTTTTAAAAGCAAGGTCTGATTTTGGTGTGAAGGCTGGTTTCTTTTTAACAGAAAGGTCTGATTTTTGTGTGAAGGCTGGTTTCTTCTAACAGCAAGATCTGATTTTCGTGTGAAGGCTGGTTTCTTTTTAACAGCAATGTCTGATTTTGTTGTGAAGGCTCAATTCTGTCAAACAGCAAGGTCTGATTTTGGTGTGAAGGCTGATTTCTGTTAAACAGCAAGGTCTCATTTTGGTGTGAAGGCTGGATTCTTTTTAACAGCAAGATCTGATTTTAATGTGAAGGATGGTTTCTTTTTTAACAGCAAGGTCTCATTTTGATGTGAAGGCTGGTTTCTGTTCAACAGCAAGGTCTCATTTTGGTGTGAAGGATGGTTTCTGTTTAACAGCAAGGTCTGATTTTGGTCTGAAGGATGGTTTCTGTTTAACAGCAAGGTCTGATTTTGGTGTGAAGGATGGTTTCTTTTTCAACAGCACTTTCGACACATTACAGGCTATGTCTTGCTGAGGAAATGGGAACCAAGTGTGTTCCCCCAAGAAAAATCACACTGCCTAGCATTGGCAGGTATCAAACCATTTGAATGAGTCCAAAACTCCACAAACTGTGCAAACAGGACCTCTCTTGGTGAATATAAGAGGGCGTAATGGGATGTGTTGTAAGTGTGGGGTCAGTTTTGAAGTTAGGTGGTATATAAAATGGAATGCTATTTAATTAATCTGTTCATAAACAAAAAAACTTGTATGTAAGAGGATTAAAAGGCCAGGTGTCCCCTACCCCTACATGCACAAGGACAGCTGGACAGAGATCCATTACATTTTTATAAAAATCTTGTCAACAAGTGCAATTTTTGGGGGGGGATACAAATTTTACTTGGGGGGTGTACAAATTTTACTCATACTTATGGGAGAAAGTAAACTGTCCTTTGCATAAAGAAATAATGGAAAATTTTGGACAATAAAAATGTCCTCTGTTTATGTTAACCTGGTGTTCTTTGTATAAAAAAAAAAGGAAACAAACATAAAGTGACTTTCCTCTGAAATTTTTGAAGGTGTCCTGAATTAGAAGGTGGCAACTTTATACAGGCATCCTTTAAGTTAGGTTTCAATGAAAGAAAGATGTACCAGTTTCAATATATCCTGTTAATAAATGAAATATTGGAATCTGTACATCCTGCAGTTTCCTTCAATAATGGCCTGTAAATTTACAGATTACTTCATTTTATCACATTCTGGCATACTAGCTGGACCAGGGGGGACACAGCAGTCACATCAGTGTAATGAACTGGCTACTCTGAGGCCACAGAGTGCAATCATCACACCATTCAAACCTTCATTAAAGGGAAAGTTTTACCTGAAATTGATTGTAACCCTTTGTTTTCCCCTCAGTTGCCCTGGATACTGATTTACGAATAGCAGACTGCCTTAATTTTGGCAGAGGTACTAATATTGACAATCTAATCGTTATGTTAAAATCAGGGACAGATATTCCAAATATATTTTTGCACCACCTTAACAAAACTTATAGATTATATTTATGAAGTATCAAGCTTTATATTTTTGGCAAAACTGATAAATATAAAAAGCATAAACTCTATCTCATAAAGAATGTGTTAAAACATTGGTTGCTAAGGTAAAACCATGTATTTTTTAAATACTTACAATGATATAAACAGACTGGATTCATTTTCTTTCATCAAAAATCATCTATTTATTTCAATGTCACATAAAAATAGATTTATTTTAAGGCACCAGCTTTTCTCCTCCCACATAGTTTAGGAGGAATAGTGATAACAAACTTGTGCAAAAAGACAAATGATGGACAGAGAAATGAACAGTGGATAACACCTGGCAATAACCTGTAGTGTTTTTGAAAAACCTAGCTCTGATCTATTCTCCATAAGTATATATGGATAATCTTTTTCTACTCTCTGAATAGACCACTTTGTCATTTACATATTTAGATGATGCAATTCTGACAGACAGCCTATTTCTGTAGGCTTCATAAAGCTAGAGAAATTATTGATAATTAGTTAATGGATAACAATTAATTTTGGAGGCCATACTAAAAACATAGTGCATTTATAAATATATAACCACGGTCCATAGGCTTTAACTCTTTCATAGGCCTATAAAACTGATGCAAAACACAAAATCTGCATGATTTACTCCAGGCACTATCAATACTGATGTTCCAATTTCTTGAGTGTGGGTTGGTGGGGATGGGCGATAAAATGTAGTGATGAAATACTAATTAAATATGAATAATTTATACCACAAAAAATAATAATACTATATTAATATTGCCTGCAACTGACTCCAAATGTTAAAATCAGTACTGAGCAGGAACTAACCATGGTACGGCATGAGTCAGAGTTGTAAGCAATGTTGAATAAACCCTTGAATTGGATGGCAAGAAATAAAAGGTCCTGGAATAAAAGCCAAGATACAATTTTAAAATCATGTTGAACAATGCCCAGAAAGTAGGTCAAAGCAACGCAGTTAGGTATGCACCACATCTTCATTCCATGAGGTACCCACAATGCAAATTTTGATCCTTATACTAAATATCTGTGTACTGAGAAGACAGCAAAGTTAATGCCAAAAGACCAAGAAGACCAATGGATCTAAAACCTGCATGCATGGATGGCTGCATAGATAAACAATGTGAATTATTCTATAAATACAATACAATAATCTTTATTTCCAAATGGGGCCTTCTAGGGGAAATGTCATGTATATTAAAGTCTTCCAATAATGACTACACTATAAATAGGTTTATAAATAATGACTCAAAAAAATCCAGTCTCGTACATTAAGTCTGAGTCACCATCAGTTGGTATGGACTGCCCTTCATAGAAATATATGGTCATCAGTATACCAGTCATGAAGAGCTAATTCAGCCCACTGTAGGCAACCTTTTCACTTTTGGGAACTGTGGTAAGCCATCATACACCAGGATACTCAAGAAGACCATTTCAACTTTGTTTTGAATTGGTGAAATATTTCTGCCTATATTTTAACAGCTACACAAGCACTCATCAAGTGGAACATAAACAAGGACCCATTCAAGGGACTGATGGTCTACTGGCAGAAGAAAATTGTAAGAATCCATGATAAGCCTGTTTCTTCCCTCCATGTATGTTTTTTAATTACTGTGCTTTACATACGAAACGTGGTAAGAAATATTTTCTTACACATTTGAGATAACACTTTCACAAAATAAGTGCAGTACAAAAATCTGGCATGGCTTTTGACCCTGACCCTGATATCATGGATGGAAGGTGACTGAACTTGCCCATGATTCTGTCAAGATGTACCACATGCTAAGTTTCATTAACTTACCCATGATTCTGTCAAGATGTACCACATGCTAAGTTTCATTAATTTACCCATGATTCTGTCATGATGTACCACATGCTAAGTTTCATTAATTTGCCCATGATACTGTCAAGATGTACCACATGCTAAGTTTCATTAACTTGCCCATGATTCTGTCATGATGTACTAAAGCCCATGACACTGTCAAGATGTACCACATGCTAAGTTTCATTAACTCGATAATTAATAAGTTTGGGATACGAAACAAATTACTGAACTGTCATTATTCAAAATATTCTTGACAAATCCACAAACTTTTTTAAAATCAAAATCCATCTAAAACTGTTTGACATTACATAAAAAAACCTGAACTAAAACCTCAAAGATTGAAATCAAACTTATTCACAATAGCATGGCCATGTTGATAGAGCATATATTCAGACCCAATGACATAACAGCTGACCATTTGAGCCGAGAATAATATTGTTTCTATACATGCTAAGTTCAAGCTATCCACAAAGTTTCATTAAAAAACTTGCTCTTGAACAATAGTCATTCTAGAAAACCTTGACCTTGACCCTGACCTTTGAACTTTTGAACCCCAAAATCAATAAGCTTCTTCATACCTTATTTGCAAGCTGTCAACAAATTTTAGTCAAGGTGTGAGGTGTACAACTTAAATTGTACAAAAATCATTTTCTCATCAGTGACCTTGAACCATGACCTTTTGACCCTAAAATCAAGAGGCTTCTATTGTATACACCATGCAAGTCATCCACAAACCCATGTGAAGGTATATTTTCAATTACTTTAAAATTTTAATTTAATAATAAACCATTTTTCTTCTTTCTGTCATTGTGATTTAACTATAGACCTTTAGACACCAAGAACAATATAATTCTTTCTTACTCCAAGTGCAAGCCAGTAAGTGAAGATGGTGTCTAGCTCAAGTTTTTGTGGAGAAACCAATTTTCACCCTTTTATCACAGTGACCATCATTTTTAAACCTTTTGATCCAAAATCAATAGTGTTCTTCCTTACCACATCCACAAGATATCCACAAAGTAGGGTTACAATGTGTGCCCTTTCAGGCAGAGTAGCTATGCCAACATTTCAAGATAACCACCTCAGTGGTGTTACGCGATGTCCACAGGGCAGCATTTCCTTTTCAAATGAACAAATCTTCTGGACGGAACTGTGTACCAAGTTTCCTGATTATCCTCCAAGTAGTAATGGGAAAGTAGCGATAACAAACAAATGTTTGTGGAGCATCAATGGAAGCCCATTTTTGCATAACTTCTGGTCTTTGACTAATGGAGCAAAATCATGTAACTTCATACTTTACAAAAGCCTCTGATGGTTATGGCACTTCAAGGATTTTGTACAACATTATAATCAGCAGGAGAAGATGGAGAAAGACCATCAACAGAAAACAGTAGTTTTAGTAGCAGTAGTACCTGGTAATGGCCTCATGTACAGCATTGGAGAAAACTTTAGGCACCTGTTGTACAGTTGTGGTTTCCTGGTAAGAGTTGGGAACATCCTGATCTACAGTTAAACGTGACGGTAACCCTCGTCTGCAAAATAAAGATTAAGACATTAAGTACAAGACGACTGTACTAAATATGTACAAGAATATATTTTACACATCAATGCTGTCTCAACAAAGTTCGTTGATTTTGAAACTTTCATCATTCTGATGACAAATTTTTGTGAGCTCTTGCAACTGTTGGAGAAAATATAAACCTTGAAAATACTGTATATTCTTGCTTTTTTTTCTAGGTAGCAATCTATGTATGCAATGACACTACCAACCAGCCAAACTAGTCCAGACCTTTCAAACTAGTTATGTGTACACCTGACTGTGAGACCATGATGGTCATCTTTTCTGTCACATATACATTACACTACATTCTGTCACATATACATTACACTACATTCTGTCACATATACATTACACTACATTCTGTCACATATACATTACACTACAGGTATTTGTATATGCTTCAGAAGTACACACAAAAGATCTTGAATGGAAATTCCTTCAGTAATGAAAATTTTATTTATGTTTATTGATTAAGAAAACAAAAAAAGGAAGCAAATTTTTGAAAAGCAAATTCAGTGAATTTTTGTCTTTTACTATCATGAGATCAAGATAGTTCACAATAATGAAAACTTCTGGGAAGCATAAGCGTATCATGGTTCCTCCTGGAACCTCAATTTTTATGATATAAAGAAATAAAGAAAAGCTAAAAATATTGACCAGTGACCTTGATATGGAGGATACAACCACAAACATGTAATGCAACACATCTTCTAATGACAATTATGTAACTGTATCAAGCTTTATCAATTTATTGTAAACAGCTGTCAAGTTAGAAAGCAGAAGGGAAAAATGTGACTGAAACCTAAAATATTAACATGTGACCTTGACCTTAAAGAAAGACACTCAATGTGGTATGTTACATATATTTTAGAAATTACACTCTGACACCAAGTTTCATTCCTTCATCAAAAAAGACTCAAAAAATTTGGAGTGGACAGGAAAGTAATACATTAGTTTAATATATAACGCTAAAACACTGACCCTGAATATATGTGACACTTTATATTGATAATTTACAAGTATATCAAAATTCATCACCAAGCTCAAATGGCTATTAAATTATTTGGTAAAGAGAATGTGCAATGGAAAAAGTAAAATACAGAACAATAACCTTGACCGTAAAGATTGCACCCCAATGTGGTATGCAGCACACATCCCAGTGATGATACAGAAGCATACCATTTTCATGCCTTATCTTAAATGCATTTATAATTATCAGCAGAAACAAGTGTGATGAAAATGAAAAATGACCAGATACAGAGATAGTCAATTTAAGTCAACCAGGATAAATAACACTTTCATGGTATTGTAAGGTGTGTCCAACTGATTTTTACTGTTCAAATGTAACTGATATTATAGAAAATGATCAGAGTTCAAATGATCCACACACATCAACAAGTACAGCTTTCTAACATTTCATCAAGAATCTTGAATGTTCTTTTATCTCAAGTGTCTATATGTTTTCAAATCAATTGCATTTTTACTATCATTCAATGTAACACTGTAATGAGCCTTCCATGTTTAAAATTCTGTTTGATGCATAGCTCCAAAGACTGTAAGATCATGCAAAAAACAAAATTTTAAATTTTGACAGTGTGTTCATCTTATTTAAATTAGAAACCTGGCATTTCCAAGAATGACATCATGAAATTCCTTGCATTAGAAACCTGGCATTTCCAAGAATGACATCATGAAATTCCTTGCATCTCCGTAGCACCAGCCAATATATGCATGAAAAATTTATACAAAACATTTTGAACTCACAAAAACCCCAGAGAAATAATCTGCCAGCAGGTGTCATATATCCATCAGAATGAATTACAGTATGTATGTATGTATGTATGTATGTATGTATGTATATATATATATATATATATATATATATATATATATATATATATATATATATATATATATATATATATATATATATACTTGCTTGTAAATGTCGAGTAAAAGTGCAAAAACACAGATCCTGATCTGCTGTCACATAATGCAGATCAGGGTCTATGTTGTTGGGTTTTTTTCTTCTGTTCATTACTCCTAACATGTGCAAATGGTTTATTTTCAGATATTACATTTAATGTATTGATCATTCCAGGGATCTGAAGGAATTAAAATTTGATTCTACTCCAAAACAATCTGGTAGCACATTCCACAGGACAACAGCTGCATATATAAAAGATATTTAGCTTGATGTTGAAATTCTATCTTCAGACATTGATCTAAGTCTAATTACTTTCAGGGTTGGAAATTTTGCCTTAGGTAAAGATTTATTTGATGGTTACAAACTTGTTAGTATGGTCTCATAGCTTGTGATTTTATTTACTTGTGTACTTTCACTGCAGGAATAAGCTAAACTCTGGAACTTAACTGATATTATTCCTGTTTCCACTTCATTCCAAACTTTATTTTTTACAAATGCTTTAAGAGTGGTCTGTTGATTTCATCATCACTTTAACTCACTATACCAACCAAAAACAATTGTTGTATCTCAAATTTTACATATAAACAAGAATAAAAAGCCAAATTTCAAAACCATTTTCAACATTATCTTGGCCAAGCTAATAGATCAAATTTAAGTTGTCACCCCATGTCATTCACCTTAACAATTTTATCAAACCAAATAGTACAAAAGACGTGCGTGTGTGTAATCTGGATTTTTAACATAGCTTTAACAATTTTTCAGTCATATCGCTACAATGTCTGCAGTGTGACAGTTTATAGTGATGTCTAGCACTGGGGCATCATGCCAAAGACATGTAGCATGATGTCCCACCCAATCACATAATCCTGACACCAGGCCAACCAGTCCTAATACTAACCTCTTAATGCTGAGCACCAAGCGAGGCAGCTGTTAGAACCATTTTTGTAAGTCTTTTGTATGACTCAGCTGGGGATCGAACCCATGACCTACCACATATGAGGCAGACTCCTTAAACACTAGGCCACCGGAACAGTTACAAAAAAAGCTATTAGACAATAATATACACAAGTCAGAAGAAAATTTGGCTACATTTTATAGTTTAGTAATTTTGTGTTTTCAATGTCACACAACAAAAAAAAGTGAAAACAAGTGGCAATGTCTTGTCCTAAAATATAGTTATTTCCGGTACTAATTTGGTACTTATATAAGTTTTAGAAGAGAAGATATATTTTGTATATAAATTTTCTAAATTCTCTCCATACATTTATTAATTATGTGTACGATTGAGGAGTACCTCTTTGGTCACTGTTAAATTTTGAGGAGATTCTGGGTCAATATGGTATAATCAGCAGCTACTCAAATGTAATGGTGTCAAGTTACAATGCTAGCTGAGAAATTGAAACAATTCAGTTTAACAGCTGGATTATGTGTTTGTAAAGCCAATTAAAATCAATTATAGCAGGTTGGTCTTATTACTTTACCATTAAATTTAGTGAATAGTTGTCGGGAAATTTGAATCTCTTCTAGTAGGTAAAGTGCTTAAAATAGAGTTGGGTAGTTAAAGAATAAAGTTTCCAAGTAATTTCCTACTTAATATAATATTTTTGGACAATTCTAACATACAGTATCAGTGGGAAAAGAGTGTGTATGGAGAGTAGATAAATGACTATTTTGGATTACATAATTTAGATTTTGTGCATTTTGATATGTAGATTAGAGTTAAATAAAGGGTATGCACCTAACACAATCAGACCAGAGGCTTAGTTCTAGAAAAAGGTTTTCAGGGAATGCTCTCTCTGAAGTCTGCTAGGATTGTTTATAAGCCAGGTCAAACATAGTGCAGGGGTCAGCTAGAAGTACTAGAGGTATTAGGGTTCCATTAAATATAGAAAAGAAAAACACTCTGGCTTATGACTAATTCACCACAGCCATTCACCGCAAATTAGGCTCTACAACAGAATGATGAGAGCCACAAAAGACAAGTTACCTTTTCTTGCTATAGAATGTGAGCCACAAAAGACAAGTTACCTTTTCTTACTATAGAATGTGAGCCACAAAAGACAAGTTACCTTTTCTTACTATAGAATGTGAGCCACAAAAGACAAGTTACCTTTTCTTACTATAGAATGTGAGCCACAAAAGATAAGTTACCTTTTCTTACTATAGAATGTGAGCCACAAAAGACAAGTTACCTTTTCTTGCTATAGAATGTGAGCCACAAAAGACAAGTTACCTTTTCTTGCTATAGAATGTGAGCCATAAAAGACAAGTTACCTTTTCTTCCTATAAAATGTGAGCCACAAAGACAAGTTACCTTTTCTTACTATAGAATGTGAGCCACAAAAGACAAGTTACCTTTTCTTACTATAGAATGTGAGCCACAAAAGACAAGTTACCTTTACTTACTATAGAATGTGAGCACAAAAGACAAGTTACTTTTTCTTACTATAAAATTATGTGAGCCACAAAAGATAAGTTACCTTTTCTTGCTATAGAATGTGAGCCACAAAGGACAAGTTACCTTTTCTTACTATAGAATGTGAGCCACAAAAGACAAGTTACCTTTTCTTACTATAGAATGTGAGCCACAAAAGACAAGTTACCTTTTCTTACTATAAAATTATGTGAGCCACAAAAGACAAGTTACCTGTCATGTATCTTTGCACTGCTACAAACAAACGCTGAGGACAAACTGTAACGATTTGAAAATCTCAATCTGTACCTTCTGCCATATATTTGGTGCCATTGTTGTGTCAATCCACATGGGGGTGTTATGTAGCTAGCTGATCTCTGATCTGGATCTTGGTACATTGACATGCATAAAATTGACAAATCTCTGTCCACAACCGCCATTCCCATCCTAAATACCAGCCATGCATCCCTTTCTGTTGGAATAGCATACAACTCCAATGATGTACTTTTAATGCAAGAGGTAGAAAATGTCCATTTTTTAACACTTTATAAGGGCTGAAAACATTTTAGACCAATATGATGTTTATAATTGATTGTAGATTACACTGTGAAGTGTTTACTGTTTGCCTGTATAAAAACTAGCAGCATCATTTACAAGTTAGTGCAACCACAGTACAAGTAAATATTCCAATCAAATGTGTTCTCAGCCAGCTAATACTCTACCAACCAAGTTCCATACTGATGTATTAACCCTTGATCATGTCAACGTGTAACAAATGAACTGACATACTTCCTTGAAAAGCAAAACCCATGAAGAACTGATGTATTATCTCCAAGTGAATAAACAGATCCTCTTTCCCTCAATCAAAACCTGGACAATTTTCCTTTCAGGTTCACACGCGTATAACAACTACTCAAATGCAAGCTGGTTGCCACTGCTAACAACTGAGCCCCATGTAGTTAGGTGAATCTTCTTTCTCACCTGTACAAACCATGTGGAGCAATCAAGATGCAGTGCCTCACCCTGAAGATAATTGACATGAAATCCTGACAGACACAGTGATGAATACTGGAAGGATGTTGATCCCTGTAGCATGGCCTAGATAGACCACAAGCTTGCCACACAAGCTCATTTTAATACTAGCATCACAGACTGTTCACTGGAAATATTCTATTGTTGTTTTAATTATTGGAAATTTAGCCCTGATCTGCATGTGATAATGAAAAACTAGACAACTATAAATGCTGAAAGTGATTGTTTCCTTTCCACCAATGCCCTAACAGTGATTGTTTCCTTTCCACCAATGCCCTAAAAGTGATTGTTTCCTTTCCACCAATGCCCTAAAAGTGAGTGTTTCCTTTCTACCAATGTACTAAAAGTGATTGTTTCCACCATTACCCTAAACAATTCAACACAAAGAAACTTTTTCAAAGAAATGGAAGCAAATCTACTTTCAATGCTTTGTCATGCATAATTGTACTTCACCCTTCAACTGTCTTAACTTTCGATTAATGTCAAAATGGGAACAAATCTGGTCAATTCACAGCCAACTAATCCCAATTCACTGCTTGTAGGTCAATCAGTTCAGTTCAACTGCATGATGTAGATGAGAATGTAACACTTCTATCCTGTTTACAAGTTAGCCATGGGTGTGTCCACAACAATATCTACATGTAAGTACATGCTCCAATAATACAGAATTGAGGCATCTAATCTGATGGGAAAGAAACTGCTGATCCTTTGGCCAAAGTGATCAGACCCATGTAGTTCAATCACTAAGGCATGTTTATTGGACACAGAACTAAGAATTGTAGTTTCCATATTTGCACAAGGCACAATCCATTCATGGCACAAGCTGCAACCTAGCTACCATTCCGCCCAAGAGCTGGAGAGATGGTTTGTACTGCCTTGTAAACACTCAAAGCAAGATAAACACTAATTTGACCAGTCCAATAAAGCCTTATCTCTTAGGTAAAGGCTTGAGATTTATGTTTATTTGGTCAAAGCAATGTTACTTGGCTTACTGGAACAAGTGACCACTCCTAACTGACTGACAGAGATTTGTATAAATGAGCGATAGTAACATGACAACATTCAATGCAAACTATGATACTGGCCCGATCAAATTCAAATGAAAGTATGACATCACCTCTTTGATTTGATTTTTCAATTTAAAAATGCTGTAGAAAATGTACTTGCAGAATTGTTACTACATGTAGTTAAAAACTATAATTATGTGCAAAGACAATGTTACTATTGTTACAAAGTAATGATCATGGCAAGATGTTTCTTATAAACAACTGCAAACAGTACAAATCCAAGCCATCAAAACATACAACATTTGGGCCAGAGTTTGATCCTGACCAATCACAAATGAGATTACTTTTGAAAGGTCATCCTGTGACATCTGATAGAAGAAATTTCAATTCCAAGCCAAGTCTCTACAGCATAAAAACTTTATTTGACTCAAATCTTGCTTGAAACTATTCAGATCAAAAGGCTGCACTGCTATATTTTCCAAGTGTGGAGTAACATCTAACTTAATGGCTCAAGTTATGTGTCAAAGGAGCCAGGTCTATTACTGCATACAGCACTAACAGATTTGGATCTATTACTGCATACAGCACTACCTGACAGGTCTGGGTCTGTTACTGCATACATCACTAGCTCATAGGTCTGGCTATATTACTGCATACAGCACTAGCTGACAGGTCTGGGTCTGTTACTTCAAACAGCACTAGCAGACAGGTCTGGGTCTGTTACTGCATACAGCACTAGCTCATATGTCTGGCTATATTACTGCATACAGCACTAGCTCATATGTCTGGCTATATTATTGCATAAAGCACTAGCTGACAGGTCTGGGTCTGTTACTGCATACAGCACTACCTGACAGGTCTGGGTCTATTACTGCATACAGCACTACCTGACAGGTCCGAGTCCATTACTGCATACAGCACTAGCTCATAGGTCTGGCTATATTACTGCATACAGCACTAGCTGACAGGTCTGGGTCTGTTACTGCATATAGCACTAGCTCATAGGTCTGGCTATATTACTGCATACAGCACTAGCTGACAGGTCTGGGTCTGTTACTGCATACAGCACTAGCTGACAGGTCTGGGTCTGTTACTGCATACAGCACTAGCTCATATGTCTGGCTATATTATTGCATATAGCACTAGCTGACAGGTCTGGGTCTGTTACTGCATACAGCACTAGCTCATAGGTCTGGCTATATTACTGCATACAGCACTACCTGACAGGGCTGGGTCTGTTACTTCATACAGCACTAGCTCATAGATCTGGCTATATTACTGCATACAGCACTAGCTGACAGGTCTGGGTGTTACTGCATACAGCACTAGCTCATATGTCTGGCTATATTGCTGCATACAGCACTAGCTGACAGGTCTGGGTCTGTTACTGCATACAGCACTAGCTGACAGGTCTGGGTCTGTTACTGCATACAGCACTAGCTGACAGGTCTGGGTCTGTTACTGCATACAGCACTAGCTGACACGTCTGGGTCTGTTACTTCATATAGCACTAGCTCATAGGTCTGGCTATATTACTGCATACAGCACTAGCTGACAGGTCTGGGTCTGTTACTGCATACAGCACTAGCTGACAGGTCTGGGTCTGTTACTGCATACAGCACTAGCTCATAGGTCTGGCTAGATTACTGCATACAGCACAAGCTTATAGGTTCGTGTCTATAGCTGCATACAGCACTAGCTGACAGGCCTGGTTCTATATTGTTTAAACGAAATAATAAGTCAAAATTGCAGAAAAGACAATGATCTGCTGGTGCATTATGGAACAGCAGGTTAAGTCCTGTCCTATAAGAAGGAACAACACAGATCTAAATCTGCTGGTTCATTATGGAACAGTAGATAGGGGTCTAGGCTAGCTGAAGGAAGTACACTGACCTGGGTGCATTATGGGATAGTAGATTTGGGTCAGAACTACTGGAAGAAAGTGAACAGACCCAGATCTGCAGGTAAATTGTTGATTGGTATATCTGGGTCTTGACTAGTAGAAGGAACAGCAGACCTGGATATGTGGGTGCATTAAAGGACAACAAAATTAGGGTCTTGACTAGTAGAAGGAACAGCACACCTAGATATGTGGGTGCATTAAAGGACAACAAAATTAGGGTCTCAGCTAGTAAAAAGAAAGGCACAGACCTGGATCTGCTGGTACATTGTCTGAAGGTAGATCTGGACCAATGCTGTTCACAATGTGCTACACATATGAATGTGGTATATGTCATATTAATATAATATATGCATTAATGTGTAAGAGGGAAAAAAGCCATGGAGCTAGAATTTATGGGCATAAAGGAGACTCACCCCACCCCCTGTCACAGATTTCTGCCCACAAAATTATGATCCTTGGTGTGGGGTCTCATACTGAACACCACCACATACATATGTTTTTGTGTTGTTTTTTTTATATCCAATCTCTAATAAGACAAGAGTAGTAACCACATTGTGGGTCATTTGGTGTGGTTGTACAAAGCAGGATCTATTCCATAACTGAACATTTTTCTGAATGTAGAAAGGATTTAATGAAGAAATAATTTAGGCAGAGCTTGAAAACATTACTGTCACTGATTTGGATGATTTTAAGTGCAATTTTTTAAATATACAAATAGGAGTGAATCCCCATTTGTGCATCCTACAAAAGATCCTGAGAAGACAATATTTCACAACAAATTTTCAATGGAATGAGCATAAAAAGTTTAGAGCCACAAAGCCTTTGTAAACAAGAATTTATGTCTATTTTCTTGAAAACTGGTTAAGTTAATTGAATGTGCCACCAAAGTACATGGACTGTGCATACAGAAGCAGCTGGCAAATTTGCAGTCTAAATGTTTACATTTTCATATTTTACATACTAGAATAATCTTTTTTTATTTTTAGTAAATCAGTCACCATAAAAATCATCTTTCTGTAATTTTAGTAAATCATTTACAAAAAAATGTTCAAATAATCTTTCCATAACTTTAGTAAATCTGTCACAATAAAACATGGTGCTTATCTAAAAATCCAATTCTGGGGTAACCTTTCTTTCATTATACTGACTGGCTATAAACCTCCATTTGCTAATTGGCTTTAACCTTCATTTGCTAATAGTCCATTTCATTCTAACAAATAATCAAGTATTGAGAAATCAATTCTCTGATTAATCATGATTAATCAGTCAATTAATAAAAGATTAATTAGTCAATTAATATACTTTTCTTTCTTTGCATATCAGCATGTTATTTGCAGAACTGCTGCAAAACTTCACTTTATTGTATAAGTTTTCATTTTTGATTGAGACAGGCAACAATCAATGTATTACTATATGTCAAATGCTAAGGCCAACAACATGTTAAAGTAGTGAATAAATCTATTGCCCTTTGTCAAACACTAAGGCCAAAAACATGGTAAAAATGTGAATCAATGTATTGCTATTATGTCAAATACTAAGGTAAATTACTATGTAAAGGTGTGATATAATGTATTGCCATATTGTCAAACCCTAAGGCCAAAAAACTGGTAAAGGTGTGATATAATGTATTGCCATATTGTCAAACACTAAGACTAAAAACATGGTAAAGGTGTGATATAATGTACTGCCATATGTCAAACACTAAGACTAAAAACTGGTAAAGGTGTGATATAATGTACTGCCATATGTCAAACACTAAGACTAAAAACATGGTAAAGGTGTGATATAATGTACTGCCATGTCAAACACTAAGACTAAAAACATGGTAAAGGTGTGATATAATGTACTGCCATATGTCAAACACTAAGACTAAAAACATGGTAAAGGTGTGATATAATGTACTGCCATATGTCAAACACTAAGACTAAAAACATGGTAAAGGTGTGATATAATGTACTGCCATATGTCAAACACTAAGACTAAAAACATGGTAAAGGTGTGATATAATGTACTGCCATATGTCAAACACTAAGAACAAAAAACATGGTAAAGGTGTGAATCGATGTACTGCCATATGTCAAACACTAAGACTAAAAACATGGTAAAGGTGTGATATAATGTATTGCCTTATGTCAAACACTAAGACTAAAAACATGGTAAAGGTGTGAATCGATGTATTGCCATATGTCAAACACTAAGACTAAAAACATGGTAAAGGTGTGATATAATGTACTTCCATATGTCAAACACTAAGACTAAAAACATGGTAAAGGTGTGAATCGATGTACTGCCATATGTCAAACACTAAGACTAAAAACATGGTAAAGGTGTGATATAATGTATTGCCATATGTCAAACACTAAGACTAAAAACATGGTAAAGGTGTGATATAATGTACTGCCATATGTCAAACACCAAGATCAAAAACATGGCAAGGGTATGAATCAATGTATTGCCATATTGTCAAACCCTAAGGCCAAAAAACTGGTAAAGGTGTGATATAATGTATTGCCATATGTCAAACACTAAGACTAAAAACATGGTAAAGGTGTGATATAATGTACTGCCATATGTCAAACACTAAGACTAAAAACTGGTAAAAGTGTGATATAATGTATTGCCATATGTCAAACACTAAGACCAAAAAACATGGTAAAGGTGTGATATAATGTACTGCCATATGTCAAACACTAAGACTAAAAACTGGTAAAGGTGTGATATAATGTACTGCCATATGTCAAACACTAAGACTAAAAACATGGTAAAGGTGTGATATAATGTATTGCCATATGTCAAACACTAAGACTAAAAACATGGTAAAGGTGTGAATCGATGTACTGCCATATGTCAAACGCTAAGACCAAAAAACATGGTAAAGGTGTGGATCAATGTAAGGCCATATGTGAAATACTAAGGTAAATAACTATGCATAGGTGTGAATCAATGTATTGCCATACATCAAACACTATGGCCAAAAACATGGTAAATGTGTGAATCAATGTATTGCCATATGTCAAATACTAAGGTCAATAACTATGTAAATATGTAAATCAAGATACTGCCATATCTCAAGCCCTAAGGCCAAAAAACCATGAATTATTTTTCCAAGTGACAACCCTTTGATTATGCTGCATGTGTGGTGGCAAGTAAGGGAGGGTGGTTATTTGATATTGTTGCACAAATGATTTGTTTAGTTGCAACTTTTAATAGATTTCACAAACAGTATGATCAAAGTCTTTCTTACAAAACATGCTGAGAGTCTCTAAATAAACACATGACAATGAGGCCAATGAAAAGGAGTCTGATAATATTTATGATGATTAGACCAAAACGATTTACTAGACAATGACGGAGGATTTCAGAACCTTATGAGACAATGAGGATGAATTCTTTGGTTTCTGGGTCATTAAATCATATCCCCGTTAAAAAGATTTTACAATATGCTGACTGATACCAAGCATATCCTTGTTACAAATTTGTACACAGGATTCAGACTGATACCAAGCTTATCCTTGTTACAAATTTGTACATAGGATTCAGACTGATACCAAGCATATCCTTGTTACAAATCTGTACACAGGATTCAGACTGATACCAAGCATATCCGTGTTACAAATTTGTACACAGGATTCAGACTGATACCAAGCATATCCTTGTTACAAATTTGTACACAGGATGCTGACTGATATCAAGCATATCCTTGTTACAAATTTGTACACAGGATGCTGACTGATACCAAGCATATCCTTGTTACAAATTTGTACACAGAATACTGACTGATACCAAGCATATCCTTCTTACAAATTTGTACGCAAGATTCAGAGTGATACCAGGCATATCCTTCTTACAAATTTGTATACAAGATTCAGACTGATACCAAGCATATCCTTGTTACAAATTTGTACACAGGATTCAGACTGACACCAAGCATATCCTTGTTACAAATCTGTACACAAGATTCAGAGCGATATCAAGCATGCCTTGTTACAAATCTGCACACAGGATTCAGGCTGAAAACAAGCATATCCTTGTTACAAATTTGTTCACAAGATTCAGACTGATACCAATCATGCCTTATTACAAATTTGTACACAAGATTCAAACTGATACCAAGCATATCCTTGTTACAAATTTGTACACATGATGCTGACTGATACCAAGCATGCCTTATTACAAATTTGTACACAAGATTCAGACTGATACCAAGCATGCCTTATTACAAATTTGTACACAAGATTCAGACTGATACCAAGTATATCCTTGTTACAAATCTGTACACAAGATTCAGAGAGATTCCAAGCATATCCTTGTTACAAATTTGTACACAAGATTCAGACTGATACCAAGCATGCCTTGTTGCAAATCTGTACATAATATTCACTGATACCAAGCATGCCTTCTTACAAAGCTTCACACAGGATTCTGACTGAAAACAAGCATATCCTTGTTACAAATTTGTACACAAGATTCAGACTGATACCAAGCATGCCTTGTTACAAATTTGTACACAAGATTCAGACTGATACCAAGCATATCCTTGTTACAAATTTGTACACAGGATGCTGACTGATACCAAGCATGCCTTGTTACAAATCTGTACACAGGATTCAGACTGATACTAAGCATGCCTTGTTAAAAATTTGTACACAGGATGCTGACTGATACCAAGCATATCCTTGTTACAAATTTGTACACAGGATTCAGACTGATACCAAGCATATCCTTGTTACAAATCTGTACACAAGATTCAGAGTGATACCAAGCATATCCTTGTTACAAATCTATACACAAGATTCACTGATACCAATCATGCCTTGTTATAAATTTGTACACAGGATTCAGAGTGATACCAAGCATATCCTTGTTACAAATCTGTACACAAGATTCACTGATACCAATCATGCCTTGTTATAAATTTGTACACAGGATTCTGACTGATACCAAGCATATCCGTGTTACAAATCTGTACACAGGATGCTGACTGATAATGTTACAAGCCAGGGGGTCTATGCTCGACTGAGTGGTGTCAAACCCTGGTGCGATTCCCGCTAGAAGGTATAAGTTTACCCCAAATTTCTAAAGACTTCCATACAACTTCAGGTATGAATTAGAAAGCTTGATGTGTCTGTTCTCTAATTAAATATTACTCTAATCAATGCAAGACTACTGATCTCACAACCTGACAAATATCTATCAACCGCACATCTGCATAGTTTCTCTTCATTAGGTCTCCATACTGACAGCAGTTCACACCATATAAACTATGTAACTATCCCCTAACACAGGAAACTATTTTAACTATGCCACCTTAGGTCAGTCAATCCATGGTTTCCAGGCACATTTCGCCAGTACAACTGCATTACTTTTGCCACCATGGCAACATAAACGGTATCTGCTAAGTCTCTTCTTGTTGATTCCATTGTGTAATTTACCGCTGCCACTGCAGTCACACCACCAATGTACACCACTAGATTTTAATAGGGACTATGTTATTCCAGGGTCACTCAATTGGTTTTGACCTGAATTCACTACTAGTGAACCATGGCATCATGGAAACTCACTAACACTTCACTCCCTGATGTTTGCTCCTAGGAAATGGCTAATTATTTTGGGGTAAGGAATATTTCCATTGCACCGAATTCCAATAATCAGATAAGTATTCACAAAAATCTAAGAATTCCTTAAAACAGGGTGCTATAACCAAATGTGCATACTCCAAAAATTTATTACAATACCCAGCATATCCCTGTCACAAATTTGTACACAGGATGCTGAGTGATACCTAGTTTCAAGACAGCATGACTGACTGAAGACTAACCAGAAACTTAAATGCCGCTTAAATCACAAAATGAGCATAATCTTTAGAGCAATTTCATATTAAAATAAAACTTACCCTTCAACCATCAGAATCTCATTTAATGCCTGGTGTCTCCAAAACTTTGCAATCAGTGGCGGGATTGTCATGTTAAAAGACCACAATTGGACACAAGGTTTTTGAAACTTAAAAATTCAAATGTAGTTTTTCTAGAACTATAATCATTGACTAAATGTCAAACAAAATACTTGCCCAAGCAAATATCCTTTTTCACAAAGATGTATTACCATACTGAAATGATGTTCAGCTTAATAGCCATAGTCATACAAAGTTGAATTAAGTAAACTACATTTCCATGTTATTGTCAGACCACACTTAATTAGCACTACAGGAATCATATTTCCTTGTTAAAATTTCACTCAATCGAGGATCACACAATTACTCCAGTGGATTAAAACTTCAAGAGACAGAATCTTCACACAGTAAACACACAGCAAAATAAACTGTTATGAATGTACAGTCTATTGGGTAATGAACTATTACAGCACCATTACTGAGACAAGACTTCAGCAACTGGATGACAGCTGATAGCTTTACAGCTGATGACAATGACAACTTAACAGTTGAGGATGATGACAGCAAGGCCTGGAATATTCTTTATATCATATTGCTTGATTATTCAAGCAATACCTGCTGCTTGCACATAAACTGGTGACACTCAACATACACCTGGTGGAAATCGCAGGTATGATCTACAACATATGAACACATGGATGTGTCTACATACAATGTAAGCATGCACAGGTTTAATGTACAATGTAAGCATCACATCAGCACAGATTTAATGTCACATCAGCACAATCATGGCTATATAATGCCCAGTAAATTTAGGTAAATAAAACAGCTTTATATCATAATGCCTCAAATGGCCAGTTTTGTTTTGTTTCTGTTTTTTTTTTTTTTGGTGGGGGGTTCTATACAGCTGACAAGTTACTAAAACTACAGACTGCATTAACACTGCTTTTAATATTTAATGACATTTAGGGAACTAGAACCTTTCCAGTGGTGAACAATGTAAATATTTTCTGAAACTGTTTAGAATTAACCACTCCCTCATAATTTAGAATTTTAGAAAGTACAAGTTACATGACTAAATTGGACTGATAATTAAACTTAATTTTTACACTCTCTCAGGAACTTGCCAACATTCTCTAGAAAAAAGTAAATCTCAAGAAACAATACACAGATCTTAGCATATCAGTTAATGTGACTACAACTTGAAATGATAATTGTATCTGCCATTGTATTCCATTCCAATTACTGCATTTGTCTGGGAATTGATCATAAATTTACATTAGAATCATCCAGCAGCCATGTGGTTAGAGCATCTGCCTCAGATGCAAGAGGTCATGGGTTCAATCCCTGGCTGAGTCATACCAAAGACTTATAAAAATGGTACCAACAGCTGCCTCGCAATAAGAAGTTTGTGTTAGGACTGGCCAGTCCAGTGTCAGGATAATGTGACTGGGTGGGACATGATGCTATGTGTCTGCGGCATGATGTCCTAGTGCTAGACATCACTATAAGCTGCCACACTTAAGACATAATAGTGATATGACTGAAAAATTGTTAAAGCTACATCAAAAATCCAAATCACACACACACAAACACATACACACACAATAAAATCTGCCCTTAAAGAAGGGACTTTCTGTATATTTGGTTTTTAATATTATTGTGAAAATAGAAACACTGGACTAAGGACCAAACCACACAAACTGGGTTTTTAATATTATTGTGAAATTAAAAGCATTGGACTAATGACCAAACCACACAAACTGGGGTTTTAATATTACTGTGAAATTACAAGCACTGGACAAATGACCAAACCACACTAACTAGGTTTTTAATATTATTGTGAAATTATAAGCATTGGACTAATGACCAAACCACACAAGCTGGGTTTGGTTCATTCTGACTTGACCAGATCACATAAAATGGGACTGTTATATTTTGACTTGACCAAACCAGACAAACTGGGATTGTTTAATTTTTTTGTGTTATGAAGATTCTGACTTGAACAGAAGATGATAGCACATAGCCATGAAAGCACAGTATTCAGAAACATCACACCTAGCAATGTTCTTTATCAATTGGACAATTCCAGATACAAGTACAGTATTCAGAAACATCACACCTAGCAATGTTCTTTATCAATTAGGCAATTCCGGATACAAAGTACAGTATTCAGAAACATCACACCTAGCAATGTTCTTTATCAATCGGACAATTCCAGATACAAGTACAGTATTCAGAAACATCACACCTAGCAATGTTCTTTATCAATTGGGCAATTCCAGATACAAAGTACAGTATTCAGAAACATCACACCTAGCAATGTTCTATATTAATTGGGCAATTCAGGATACAAAGTACAGTATTCAGAAACATCACATCAAGCAATGCTCTTTATCAATTGGACAATTCCAGATACAAGTACAGTATTCAGAAACATCACACCTAGCAATGTTCTATATCAATTGGGCAATTCACGATACAAAGTACAGTATTCAGAAACATCACACCTAGCAATGTTCTTTATCAATTGGACAATTCCGGATACAAGTACAATATTCAGAAACATCACACCTAGCAATGTTCTTTATCAATTGGACAATTCCAGATACAAGTACAGTATTCAGAAACATCACACCTAGCAATGTTCTTTATCAATTGGACAATTCCAGATACAAGTACAGTATTTAGAAACATCACACCTAGCAATGTTCTATATCAATTGGACAATTCCAGATACAAGTACAGTATTTAGAAACATCACACCTAGCAATGTTCTTTATCAACTAAGCAATTCCAGATACAAAGTACAGTATTCAGAAACATCACACCTAGCTATGTTCTTTATCAATTGGGCAATTCCAGATACAAGTACAGTATTCAGAAACATCACACCTAGCTATGTTCTTTATCAATTGGGCAATTCCAGATACAAGTACAGTATTCAGAAACACCACACCTAGCAATGTTCTATATCAATTGGACAATTCCAGATACAAGTACAGTATTCAGAAACATCACACCTAGCAATGTTCTATATCAATTGGACAATTCTAGATACAAGTACAGTATTCAGAAACATCACACCTAGCTATGTTCTTTATCAATTGGGCAATTCCAGATACAAAGAGAATTTTAAACTTCATTTTTTAGTAAAGCTTTGATGAATTCCAAGAAATGAATTATATAAATTTTCTGAGTTGATCCAAGTCAACAGGAAGTTAAAAGCACTGCATAGACCAATTGAAATATCCTACTTTTTTCATATTTTCAGTGAAAACCTTGTAAAGATGCAGAAAAAATGCTTAAAGGAAAAATTTTCAATCATAATACTCTTCAACCAGATGGAAAAAAAAGAATATATGTGTAAATTTACTTCTGCATGAATGTTTAGGCATACAAAGAAAAGCAAAAAAGTGATGAATATGCAATTGTGTCATTTGCAATTCCATCTTCAGAATATTTCAGGAGGGAACAATGCTGAAAGGCACTGCAAGAATTCCACTCATAACAAAGGACAAAATGACTGTGTCAATACCAAACCTATGTTATTTTCTTTGAGATGATAGTTTGGCAAAAAAGGTTATAAATGCTGAAGTGCTTTTCTTGGCTGTATTGCTGAACTCAACTTGTCATTTACTACTGCAGACCATTTTTGAATACTTGTTGCTGCAATATTTACCAATTCTGAAATCGTACACAAATTTAGCCAAGGGAGGTTAAAAACATCAAAGATCATTATATAAGCTCTTGCCTGTGATTCAAGAAATATGGAAATGTGTCAAAAACATACATTTAGTATCATGATGGATGAATCCAATGACCACGGTAGTGAAAAATGTGTTGCCATTTTAGTTACAGTTTAGGACTGTACAGTGTAAAAGATTGTAACTGACTTCTTGTCAATGCAAACCTGTAACATTGGGTACAGGTCCAAATCTTTTTGAGTGACTAAACCAAGAGTTTCTTGACAAAAGACTCCCATGGAAAAATTGTGTTGAATATTCAAGTGACCATGCAATGGTCATTATTTGGAAGCACAATTCTGTGTTATCAAGAATCAGAGAAATGCAGCCCTAGTGTATGCTTTGGGATGTGTGTGTCATTTGGCTAACACATGCCAAGAATCTGAGAAATGCAGCCCTAGTGTATGCTTTGGGATGTGTGTGTCATTTGGCTAACACATGCCAAGAATCTGAGAAATGCAGCCCTAGTATATGCTTTGGGATGTGTATGTCATTTGGCGAACACATGCCTATCTTACGGTCTGTAGAAGCTACCTTGCAATATTGAAGAGTTGCTGATGTCTTTCATCATTTCTTAAACAGTGCAAAAATGAAAAGAAAAATGTAAAGAATTTCAACAATTCACAGACACAGATGCAACAGAATTATGAAGCACTGTCCAACATTGTGGCACTCTCTAAGCAGATGTGTGACAAGAACCCCATAACAAAAAGGCCTGCTTTGAAGGCATACCTGAACAGCCATTGATGATGCTGAAAAACATGGTTCCAGACTTTTCAGATTTAAAAACAACAATTACACTTGCTCTAACATTTTTGGGATTTCATTCTTCAGTGATTGCTTGAATTCAACACCAGCCTTCAGGCAGTGACAGGATGGCTACATGCATGAAGAAATGAACAGATTACTCCAAAGTTTTGGGGCAAGTTTGTCAAAACTACTTCAATAACATCAAACTTTACTGATGCAGACTTCAAGAAGTAATTAACATTTGGATGACATCATAGCAGTGGGCATGGGGACTCGTCAGAAATCTCTACTGAAAAATGTCTGTCTCAAAGCATTGGGATTTTTAAATCCTGATCCCAAACAACATTGATTTATTGTCAAACTTCTTATGTCTTCCACAGATTAATGCATTACGTCTCCCTTGCAGTAATGCATTAAATCTCCCACACAGTAATGCATTATGTCTCCCAAAGATTAATACATTACGTCTCCCAAAGATTAATTTAATGTCTCCCACAGATTACAGCATTACATCTCCCACACAGAGTAATGCATTATGTCTCCCACACATTAATGCATTATCTCTCCCACAGATAAATGCATTGTCTCCCACAGTAATGCATTATGGCTCCCACACAGTAATGCATTATGGTTTCCACACAGTAATGCATTAGGGCTCCCACAAAGTAATGCATTATGGCTTCCACACAGTAATGCATTATGGCTCCCACACAGTTATGCATTATGGCTTCCACACAGTAATACAGTATGGCTCCCACACAGTAATGCATTATGGCTTCCACACAGTTATGCATTATGGCTCCCACAGAGTTATGCATTTGGCTTCCACACAGTAATGCTCTATGGATCCCACACAGTAATGCAGATACAGAAAGCTGTTTCTCAGCAGTGTGAAAAATCCAAACAGACTATTGAGACAATCCCCTGTGTCAAAATGAACACACTGTGTGGTTGCTTTCCCTGTGTCAAAATGAACACACTGTGTGGTTGCTTTGAAGTGGGATCAAAGAAAGATTTAAAGCAACTGAAAAAAGCTTGTTTTGTGCAACAAAAAATTAAAATCTAGCAACTGGTCAGAAATAGACTTTTTAGTTTTATTATATTTGGTAAATAAAATCTGTAAGACTGTAATGTTGTTTTCAGCATTATTAGTTAAATTTTAATACTGAACACTTTTTTTATTTACAAGAGAACTATGTATAATGAAAAATACAAGTTAATTTTCATTCTTAAATAATAGTAATTTTTTGTTTTCTTCGATTGTGCAAATTGCTTAAAATACAATTTGTTATATACAACTTTTGGAAGCATTAGCTTTTGCGATAATCCCACTTTACAAACCTACTTTACATGACCAAATGTCTCACTTTTATTACAATAAAAGCTGGCATGTCTGATGCACCCCATCTCTCATGTATGATGAAGAGGATCCTACAGTAAAAGAAAGGGTCATAAAAAGATCGTCATACAATGTTTTAAGCAACAAAACAAAAAGGCAATCACCAAGCAGACACTGTCGGTCTAGCAAGGTGGTTTGTTGATATGTGAATCTTCAGGTGATGACCATAATATTTTTTAAGTTTCATGGCAATCCATCAAAAGCTGGGAGACTAGACACAATCACTGCTACTGGACAAAAAATGTAATAACTAATAAAAATTGTGGGAGTAAAGTAATTTGTATATATATATATATATATATATATATATATATATATATATATATATATATATATATATATATATATATACATACACACACACACACACACACACACACACATCCAAGGGCTAAGACAGCTAGTTTAGTTTTTCTATGAGAGACCTGAATCGGATGTTATGAATGTTTTTCCCCCACACCTGGAAATATCCTATGCCCATTCAATGTAAAATTAACATGATACATGGTCCTATCAGGTAGGCTGTTATTAGCTGCTATTCATACACAGACAGGTGATGCCAAACCCAACAACAAAGTGTCATCACCTTGGTGAAAAATAAACAAACACTAAAAACACAAGTAGCAATAAACTGTTAAAGCCATAATCTGATTCTTCCCCGCAGGGTCAGCTACTAAGAGTGGAAATTATCTTGACAGTTTCTTAAATGAAGTGATGTGCCAGTGCCACTTAATAATTGATTTCTGTAACTGACCATCCACTGGACAATTGCTTATCAATAGTTAGGCGAACATTTAGCCACCTAGTGATCACTCACTATATTAAGGCATCAGAAAATTGAAAGCCACTTTTTTCAAAATAATTGCTTATCTGGAAAAGATAATTTGAAACGTTCACCTGTAATAGATCTGAATACTAACCACCTGAAAAAGAATACTTGAAATAAATTATTCAAAATGATTTTTATGTTTCCATGTATCTTATTACTTTGTGTTCTTTCAATAATTGCTGTTCATTGATGATCATTCTGTATTAACAATAAATCCCAAGTGAAAGTTTCAGGTAATTTTTAAACGAGCATAACATTCTGTAAATTAATACCCACCGCATAAATTACCAATAATGCTCTCTTGTACATGCCTTTCCTATCAAATGTCCCACCCACCCCATCCAATGCCTATAGTGATATCAACACATGCATATATCTTCCTAACGCACAATTTCAATGCAGTAATGTTATCAAAAAGCTAAACAAGGAATTACTGCAACACTTGTCGACTCAAGGGCTATTCTTCTTATATATTATGTCCTCTCAAATTAAAATCTGACATAAAGCATTATCAGAAGCAATTGCATTTGCGTATTATCTGTAAAATGATAAATTGAAAAGCTATGCAATAGCTGTACTTGCAACAGAACTGTATCTATTTTTGTGTCTTCTTTCATAGCAACACTATCATCACAATAATAAATGCCATATAAGTCAGAGTCAAAAATCAATACAAGGAAAACCTATAGCTAACTAGGTATTAATATCAGACTTTACATTAATCTGATGAAATGAAAAACAAAAATTCACATTCCAGGAATTCATGTCCCTGCTCCCACCCAACCCCCTTTAACTGTTACTGAAAGCAGGGGAGTGTTATATTTTGTTGATGAATGGGACGGGTGACATTGATGATATAGTACATAAAATTTAAGGTACATCAACAATCAAGCCCAGGTCTTGCTAATATGACACTGAATACAAACTGTGGATCCAATGTTTAGCAGTCATTACAGCTCTTCTTAGTAATGACATAAAAAGCTGATTACCAAAGACTGCACAAGTAATCACATATACTTGCTTATGAGACAAACTGCAAACTGCGGACTAGATCTACCATCACATAATATGCCAGCAGAACTAGGTCTGTGCAGTTTGTTAGGGGCAATCATTAGAACAAATAACATGGACCTGGATCTGCAGGTGCATTATGCTAAGGCAGATCAGGATCTTTGTTGTCTGCAGTGAGTACATATGGTACATCAATCTTGAGCTATCTATATAATTTTATTGAAATCCAATAATAACTAAGTGAATCGTTGTGTGGAAACAAAAGTGTGTGGGTCCAACAATCTGTGGCCACAAACCTGCAAAATGATGCAGACTGAACAATGAAAATTACAACTAAAACAAGGCCTTGTGAACATAAAATTGCACACTAAAATTGGTTGAAATCCAATAGAAATCAAAGACATTACTGTGCAGAAAGTGTGGCCATAGTTACTCTGCTACATGATGATGCTGGATGCTGAACATATACCTAAGCAACATAAAGTCATACACAGCCAGACTCTCATTAATACCAATATGCCTACTGTACATGCTTATAAGTCAAAATTTAAACAACAAAGATCTGCCATTGCATAACATGCTTGCTGATCAGGGTCTGTGATGTTTGTTTTACTGATTACTCCTAACAAACTGCCCAGACCCACATCTGTCAGCACATTATGTGGCAGCAGATCTGGGTCTGTGCAGTCTACAGTTGGGCTCATCTTGTAAGCAAGTATACATGGTAATTGATTCATTTAAAATCCCAAAATGGAGAATAGTTCAGAATAAAAGTGAGTGGGTCTGACAATTAGGGGCAAATAACCCTGACAAATGAAAGAGAATGCTGACAACTTAATGTCTCATCAATCTCAAGCTAGACTGGTTTGAAATTCAATGACAATTAGGGGCAAATAACTCTGACAAATGAAAGAGAATGCTGACAACTTAATGTCTCATCAATCTCAAGCTAGACTGGTTTGAAATTCAATGACAATTAGGGGCAAATAACTCTGACAAATGAAAGAGAATGCTGACAACTTAATGTCTCATCAATCTCAAGCTAGACTGGTTGAAATTCAATGATAATTAGGGAAGTATTGTGCAGAAATCAAAAGTGTGACAGATATTAAGTATGGACAGATATGCAGAAGACAGATGGATCATCCAGGACTGGTCCAATTTAATATCCTCAATTTTCTACAAAATGTGGGACACAAAATGAGAAAAGAATAATTCTGGGAATATATTAACACTGCCATGGATGTGGATAAACTATAATATGACTTGTAGGGAATTTTTTTGGTTTTCTAATCCCATCAAAATATGCAACGTTGTATCTGCAGAACCGTTTAATAAGTAAAAAAGTTTATCATATTTGCCTATATTCCTTAATGGTTCAAGAGAAAATACTAACTAATGTATTAGTAACTCAAAACAGATTTGATCACCAATGAATTCAAGCTGAAATAAGCACAATAGTACTATTTCATGATTTACCTGTATGAATTCATCTCCTGCAGGTGTGTTTTGAAGCCAAATAGAGTTGATTCCCTTGATAGCACTGTCAATAATTACATGTGATATAAAAAGTGGAATAACGCCATATGAAAGTCTTGTTCAAATAATGGCATATGAAAGTCACTTTGATATCAGTTGATTAAGTGAAAATATTTCGATTTTAAATTGATGCAAATTGATGAGAATCAGCCTCTAGGAGCAGACTTTTACTTGACGGATTCTGATGGAGAATTTTCTGGATTTTAATCAGACGAGATTGATAGTGACATCGAAAAAGCTGCTGAAAATAACAGCGGTAGTGACGAAAATGAGAATGTTGAAGAAGAAGAAGAAAATGAAAGTAGAGCTGATCGATGATCGTAAATGATAAAACACACATTGACAAGAGGCTATACCAAGGACCAGCAATGGATTTAGACCCTGATGCAAATGCATTTGATTTCGTGGAGCTTCTTTTTCTTTTGAATAATCGTTAAATAAATGTTTGGGAAATATACGTTGTTAATATGAGTGTTCATAGTTCAAGGTTTGTTAGGTGTTTTATTAGTTTTAAAAATTTCCAGTGAGAGTTCTTAGGAAGAAAAGTAAGTAAAGAGCAAGTAAAATATGCCCATTTGTGTACAGTATTCACAGGATGTTTAGTTTACAAGAGACGACAAGTGGAATTTTTGTGTACATAAAATATAATTATTTCATCTGTTGATGGTGTTAATAAATCTTTGTGAATTCATAATGGATTTTATGGATTATTCACGGCAAGAGAAGCAAATTGGCAAGTACATCATTTGTTTTCACCATCATGCATTAGTTTTATTTCTGCATGTAGCATAAAATTTATACCATTATGTATGTAAGTTTATTGAGAACTGCCATGCCAAATTTCAGCTGAATTAAATGAATACAAATAAAATAATAACAATTTTATTGCAAGTAGTCCCCTCTATAAAAATCTGCAATCCAATTGCTGTCAGCTAGTCTCAGGGATACAGGCACTGGAAAGGCTAACACTGCTCTAGGTGATCTCTGGAAGTATGCTTCAGGGGACTGCCTAACTGTTTGGCTCAGGAGTTAATGTGTTAATATAGGAAAGAGTCAAAACATCAGCCAACTACTGTTTTTATTCTAGTGCAAAGTCAAAACTACTGTTTTTAATATAGGAAAGAGTCAAAACATCAGCCAACTACTGTTTTTATTCTAGGGCAAAGTCAAAACTACTGTTTTTAATATAGGGAAGAGCCAAAACATCAACCAACTACTGTTTTTATTGTAGAGCAGAGTCAAAACTGCTGTTTTTACTACAGGGCAGAGCCGAAACTTAAGCCAACTACTGTTTTTATTATAGGGTGGAGTCAAAACATCAGCCAACTACTTTTTGTATTAAAGGAAGGAGTCAAAACATCATCCAACTACTGTTTTTATCATAGGGCACAGTCAAAACTACTGTTTTTATTATAGGGCAGAGCCAAAACATCAGCCAACTACTGTATTGATTATAGAGCAGAGTCAAAACATCAGCCAAATACTGCTGTTTTTTAAAGGGCAGAGCCAAATAATCACCCAACTACTGTTTTTATTGTAGGACAGAGTCAAAACATTAGCCAACTACTGTTTTTATTATATGACAGAGTCAAAACATTAGCCAACTACTGTTTTTATTATAGGACAGAGTCAAAACATTAGCCAACTACTGTTTTTATTATATGACAGAGTCAAAACATCAGCCAACTACTGTTTTTATTATATGACAGAGTCAAAACATCAGCCAACTACTGTTTTTATTATATGACAGAGTCAAAACATCAGCCAACTACTGTTTTTATTATAGGACAGAGTCAAAACATCAGCCAACTACTGTTTTTATTATAGGACAGAGTCAAAACATCAGCCAATTACTGTATTTATTATAGAAGGTATTTATTGGGGGG
This sequence comes from Sinohyriopsis cumingii, assembly GCA_028554795.2. Classification (NCBI taxonomy): domain Eukaryota; kingdom Metazoa; phylum Mollusca; class Bivalvia; order Unionida; family Unionidae; genus Sinohyriopsis; species Sinohyriopsis cumingii. Next base: position 167,144,868 of record CM068825.1, on the reverse strand, counting down.
GGGGCATAATATTTCTTATAGAGGAGAGAGTTTTAAAAAAAATATAAAGTACTGAATTTACTTTGAGGGAAGAGCACCCAAACATCAACCAACCACCATATTTATTATAGAATGGGTCAGTGTTTTCCTTTACCCTCATTTGCGCATCAGAGACCCCAAAATGTTTAATTTGACCCCCAGTTCTGACACCAAGCTATTTGTTTTACTAAGTCTGACCCCCTGATCAGACATCAAGGGGATATTTTACTCAGTCTAACCCCCTGATCTGACATCAAGGGGATTTTTTTTACTCTCAATCGCTCAACTCTAAAGTAAACAACTGGGGGACAGGGTGCCTAAACACCAGCCAACTATTATATTTATTAATGGAGGTGCTAATGCATCAACCAGCTATTATATTTATTAATGGATGTGCTAATACATCAACCAGCTATTACATTTATTAATGGATATGCTAATACATCAACCATCTATTACATTTATTAATGGATGTGCTAATACATCAACCAACTATTACATTTATTAATGGATGTGCTAATACATCAACCAGCTATTACATTTATTAATGGATGTGCTAATACATCAACCAGCTATTACATTTATTAATGGATATGCTAATACATCAACCAACTATTACATTTATTATTGGATGTGCTAATACATCAACAAGCTATTACATTTATTAATGGATATGCTAATACATCAACCAGCTATTATATTTATTAATGGATATGCTAATACATCAACCAGCTATTACATTTATTAATGGATGTGCTAATACATCAACCAGCTATTATATTTATTAATGGATATGCTAATACATCAACCAGCTATTATATTTATTAATGGATATGCTAATGCATCAACCATCTATTACATTTATTAATGGATGTGCTAATACATCAACTAGCTATTACATTTATTAATGGATGTGCTAATACATCAACCAGCTATTACATTTATTAATGGATATGCTAATACATCAACCAGCTATTATATTTATTAATGGATATGCTAATACATCAACCAGCTATTATATTTATTAATGGATATGCTAATGCATCAACCATCTATTACATTTATTAATGGATGTGCTAATACATCAACTAGCTATTACATTTATTAATGGATATGCTAATACATCAACCAGCTATTACATTTATTAATGGAGGTGCTAATACATCAACCAGCTATTACATTTATTAATGGATGTGCTAATACATCAACCAACTATTACATTTATTAATGGATGTGCTAATACATCAACCAGCTATTACATTTATTAATGGATATGCTAATACATCAACCAGCTATTATATTTATTAATGGATATGCTAATACATCAACCAGCTATTACATTTATTAATGGATGTGCTAATACATCAACCAGCTATTATATTTATTAATGGATATGCTAATACATCAACCAGCTATTATATTTATTAATGGATATGCTAATGCATGAACCATCTATTACATTTATTAATGGATGTGCTAATACATCAACTAGCTATTACATTTATTAATGGATGTGCTAATACATCAACCAGCTATTACATTTATTAATGGATGTGCTAATACATCAACTAGCTATTACATTTATTAATGGATATGCTAATACATCAACCAGCTATTACATTTATTAATGGAGGTGCTAATACATCAACCAGCTATTACATTTATTAATGGATGTGCTAATACATCAACCAGCTATTACATTTATTAATGGATATGCTAATACATCAACCAGCTATTATATTTATTAATGGGGGAGCTAATCAACTACTGTATTTATTGGGAGAGGGCGAGTGTGTCAAGACACAATCCAACAACTGTACTATATTTATTGGGGGTGGGGGAGAGTGTCAAGACATCAGGCAACTACTGTGCAGTATTTATTGGGGAGCTGTGAGGGTATCAAGACATCAGTCAACTGATGTACTTTTTAAAGGGGGAGCTACTGAGATCAGAAAAATGGGCACAATATTAATCTTAGAAAAAGCTGCTAACAAATTATTAAGACATTCAGTATCTGACAGAGCTTATTTAAAGAAAACTGAATATTATAAATAAAAAGCTGTCAAAGGAAATAACTTATTTATTTCATGTATAGAAAAAACAAAAATGTAACTAAAGGTAATGGGATATCAATGTCTAGCAACACAGGTGAGATATATTTCTATAAGAAACATGTCCAAAGTCCAGGACAAATCAAGAGTTATTATGTTACTACGACAAAACTGCTTTACAAGACTTGTGATCGCTACAGTCTGTGAGATACTGTGAATGCCAGAATGCAACCAAAAACATTCAAGTTCAAAACCTGCCAGTGGAACAGCCCAAGTTTAAGCCATTGTGGTTTGTCAGTGAACAAGGACTTTATTCCAAGTGCCTTAACACTATATAACATTCACATGTTGTTCTGCTGGAAAACTCCAAACCATGAAACTTTACCTATTCTTCTCCACACACAGGGATTATTGACTGTACACCTCAAATATTTTATTAAATTATTTTTTTCTTTCTGAGTTGACACAAAGTTCAAATGCACATATTTATAGAATAATTATTCTTTAATTGGAAAGGTTGTAACCAAAGGGTAAAGATTGAAGATCAAACAACAAGACTAAATCAACCCACTCTTGGCTCAAATATTTAATATTAAATATAATAAACGTATTCAGGTAATAAGTTATTTACTGCAATATAAAAATAGCAGCATTGATCTGCAAGATGAATATATGAATAGAAATGGCATGAATACATTTTCTACAAACCTGCACATAAAAGGGTTCTGCAAAGCAAGATAGAAGAGCCTTGTTCAAAGAGTTTTCAGGATCAATGATTGCAGGGTCTTCCTAATCATAGATATTCAATATTATTTTCACTCCAATTAAACATGAAATTCAATGTTAAGAACTGATGGTTAGGAGTGTTCATTGGGTTTTCAACATGTTCACTGACAACAGGGGGTCTTCCTAACCATCACTATATTGAATAGCATTTTTCTTCTCCAACTGAACATAAAATTCAATGTTAAAAATCAAAGGTGTGTGTGTGCATATGTGTGTGTGTGTGTGTGTGTGCGCACGTGCTTTTGTATTTGGTGTAAACTGAGGACATTAATGAGATTACACACCAACGTACTGAGGACACACCTCCTACCGAGGACGTCCTCAGTAGGTAAAATGGTAAAATCTTGCTTCTCCCAACTATTTTAGCCTAGAATAACATAAAATCATGATTTGTAGGAAGGTCCCCGTTTACACACTTGGTACTTGTTCGCGATTTTGGAGTGCATCTTTCCTCCTAAGTTGGTGATACACACACCCGAAACCATGTCCTCGACTGCCCGGTGGAAAACTTGTAGATAGATCTCCACTATCAAATTACACGTTGCAAAAACGTATTATCTCCCTTTAGATCCAAGCATCAGATACCAACTACTAAGCTAAACTATAAGAAAATAAGCTGGTGCATATAACAGTCCCTGGTATTTTTATTAATATTTCATACATGTGAGACAATAGTTTTGGGAAACTCACGATATATTCATAAAACACACGTTCAATCTAAGACATGTATGAAAGAAGTACATCAAAATGCTATTGGAAATACGCATGAATTCATTGTAGAGTTGGTTTGAAATTGCTAATTATCCAACCCATCTTTAAAGTTAAAACGTCCTGTGTGCGGTGAGATTTTACACACGTTAAGATATTGAAAAGACATCCTTGATATGCAAAATTTATTTTTTGATTATTAAATGAGCTATATCCTTCCCTATTTCATAATTTGTCTATTTAGTATTCAAACAGGATATAACATATGTGATTCAAGTAAAAAGTCCTGTCACAATGAGATCGAATTATCACTAACCAAATTTGGAAGTTACATGCACAGAACTTCAATAAATATACAGAAAGATAAATATATTATACAGAGGTCAAACATTTATCATCAAGATGATCAGTCCCAAAATGAAACATTTAATTACAGGAATATGTTTTTCATTATCATGCTCTTAAGACCTGCGACTAAACGTGCAAGCAATCATACACTGTTGAATGCATTAAATGTTCTCTTAAATGTATTTACTTGCTTCCGTTGATGATTGGATGACTTTGCTGAACATATCACGAATTATTGTATGGCTATTACTGTTGTAAACAAAGTCTTATTAAAACAACATACAACATGTAAATACAAGACGTCAATCTATACTGCTTTCCCAAATTTAAAGAGGTTTTTAACAATAGCCAAAACGCTCAGGATGTTCTACAGGACAAACTTGTATTTATAACTTAACAGAACATTTACTTAGAGCTGCATTAGACTGTAATATTCTTACTCATTTAGTCTTTTTTCAGTATGTTTAATACAGAAGGAAAAAAAACTGTTTAAAACTTCCAATCAGCGATACAAAACACCTTTACATGGTACAGTGAATTAGCAAATGTATAAACTAAATGATTCTGAAGGTGAACCAAGAGAGTGTTGTACCATTAAGGTATATTCTTGTTCATTCATGGCTCCAAAACAAAAAAACAGAATAAACTGTTTGTAAACAGGTATTAGACAAGTATCCCCATCCACTAAATTTATGCATACATCTACTCTCATAGAACAATGTTCTTCGCCTCTGCAATTACTTAACTTTAAAGCATTTTAAGAGGTTTCGATTCAGTTAACATAGATAAGTTGTTGTTGTTGTTGTTGTCGATGTTTTAGTCTATCATTATTCTTTGTCTTGAGGTTACAACAGAAATAATGTTGTATGAATCATCGATTTATTCAACCAAAGTTACTTGAAAAATAAAAAGTCTCCGTGAAATGCGCAATATGGCTAACACAAATATTCATTCTTACTTTCAACTTTACATCTGCACATGCCCGAGAGAGGGAGAGGGAGAGAGAGAGAGAAAGAGAGAAGATTTGTACGCGTATTATGCAACAAAGACATTACTATATTTTGCCAAAAAGTGAATAGTCATTGCCAATAAGGCAAGTTTCCTGCCATAAATGATCTAATCCAGCCAAATAATATTGCTATAATCCAGGGGTATTTGCTTGACTGAGCAGTATCAATCCCTGGCACAATTCCACTAGAAGTCATAAGTTTACCCCAAATTTCCAAAGACTTCATTACAACTTCGGTTATAAATTAGAAAGCCCGACATGTCCATTCTATACATACATTTTTCGCTAATCAATGCAAGACCACAGATCTCAAAATTTGCCAAATATCTATCAACCGCATATCTGCATGGTTTCTCTTCATCGACTTTCCGTACCGTCAGCAGTTCACGCCATAGAAACTATACAACTATCTTCTAACACAGGGAACTATTTTTCCTGCGCCACCTTAGGCCAGTCAATTCATGGTTTCAAGGCACATTTCGCCAGTAAAACTGCATCACATTTGCCACCATGGTGACATAAACGGTATCTGCCAAGCCCCTCCTTGTTTATTCTTTTTGTGTAATTTACCTGTCTCCTGCCACTGCAGTCACACAACCAATGTACACCATTAGGTTTTAATAGGGAAACCCATGCGGTTTTGACCTGAATTCACTAAAAGTCAACCATGGCATCATGGAAACTCACTAACACTTCAGTCCTTGACATTTGCTCCTACTCAATGGCTAATAATTTAGGCTAAGGAATGTTTCCATTGCATTGAGTTCCAATAATCAAACAAGTAATCACACAAATCTAAGAATTCCTTAAAACGGGGCGCCATAACCAAATGCATATATTCCAAATTTATTACGAGATGATCTCCAAAGCGATGGATTAGTCCGAAGCGTGTTATGTCGTACCAAAGTCTAATTGCAGGACAATCAATCAATAAATTCATCAGTCCGTCAATAACAACAAGATATATATTCAAACAATAATGTAATTGCCCTAAAGACCAGTTGCAGATGAAACCCTTATAGAGGTTACAGTTACTTAATACTAGCATGTGATTTAGATTTGATTTTAACGTAGCTTTAACAATCTTTCAGTCATATTGCTACGGTGTCTGCAGTGTGGCAGTTTATAGTGATGTCTATCATTGGGGCATTAAGCCACATACATGTAGCATGATGTCCCACGCAGTCACATTATTTTTACACCAGGCTGACTAAGTCATAACACTAACCTCCTAATGCTGAGCGCCTAATGAGGCAGCTGTTAGTACCATTGTCATGCCTTTGTTTCTTTCTCTGCATTGGTTCAAACCCGCAACCTCCCGCATCCAAGGCGGACACTCTAACCACTAGGCCATCTGCACGGTCGTACTGATTGATAAGACTGGATTAGATGTGCAAATATGTCCTTGTTGGTCATAATGTACCAATGTCCACGGTCTCCATGATTTTGTCAAATAGTATGCATCCTCAGTTTGTATGGATTATACAGAATATTTGTGTAAATGTGTGCGTCCCCGCTTGCATTGCTAAATTTCATATTCCTTATAAGTGATAATACAGTTCCCTCCTTGATACATCACCATTTGCTATTAATGTGCTGCCTCAAACAATATTTCTTTTTGCTCTAACATCACCAGAACAAATGACCTCGATATGCGGTTCCATACGCAAGTCCTTGATATCCACCAAATACAAGAATGTGTGTGTGTGTGTGTATAATATCTAGGATTCCAAATTTCAAATGAATCTATGGCTCTTTGACATTTATTCCTGAAAAGTGATGTGGTGGCCATATATCTGTGAAATTTTCAATAAAAACATTTAAAGGGAACATAAAAAGTTGTGACAAAAATGAAAAGATTAATATACAGAATTATTCAATGTCTCACGTCAGATTTGCTGAGACCCGCTTGATATTAACATTATAATTCTACGATTCAATGGTTTCCTCTCATACTAAATTTTTTAAATTTCTTGCAAAACACTATACTACAGAATTTCACTTAACAGTATTTTATTCCTCTCTACCGTTTTTAAAAATTGATTTTTAATTGGCAATTCATCCAATTTCATGACTCCCATAAAAACAGAACCAACTAAGTGACCTATAAACACTAAATTTTAAAAAAAGCACTGATGCATGAAACATTAAACAGAAATCTCTTTTTGCAATAAGGGTGTAGTGCTTATATGCAGTCCTGACTAATCTCCATTATTTTATGTAGCTGAGTATGCATATTTCATGCTGAAACTCATGTAATCAGCAAAATAAAAATGGACACCAGTAAAGCATGAAATATTAAGTCATGATGACCTTTATCTTTACTGTGATGGTGTGGTACTAAAAATGAACACCAGTAAAGCATGAAATATTAGTCATGATGACCTTTATCTTTACTGTGATCGTGTGGTACTAAAAATGAACACCCGTAAAGCATGAACAATTAGTAATGATGACCTTTTTCTTTACTGTGATCGTGTGGTACTAAAAATGAACACCAGTAAAGCATGAAATATTAGTAATGATGACCTTTTTCTTTAATGTGATGGTGTGGTACTAAAAATGAACACCAGTAAAGCATGAAATATTAGTTATGATGACCTTTTTCTTTAATGTGATGGTGTGGTACTAAAAATGAACACCAGTAAAGCATGAAATATTAGGTCATGATGACCTTTTTCTTTACTGTGATGGCGTGGTACTAAAAATGAACACCAGTAAAGCATGAAATATTAGTAATGATGACCTTTTTCTTTACTGTGATGGTGTGGTACTAAAAATGAACACCAGTAAAGCATGAAATATTAGTAATGATGACCTTTTTCTTTAATGTGATGGTGTGGTACTAAAAATGAACACCAGTAAAGCATGAAATATTAAGTCATGATGACCTTTTTCTTTAATGTGATGGTGTGGTACTAAAAATGAACACCAGTAAAGCATGAAATATTAGTCATGATGACCTTTTTCTTTAATGTGATGGTGTGGTACTAAAAATGAACACCAGTAAAGCATGAAATATTAAGTCATGATGACCTTTTTCTTTAATGTGATGGTGTGGTACTAAAAATGAACACCAGTAAAGCATGAAATATTAAGTCATGATGACCTTTTTCTTTAATGTGATGGTGTGGTACTAAAAATGAACACCAGTAAAGCATGAAATATTAGGTCATGATGACCTTTTTCTTTAATGTGATGGTGTGGTACTAAAAATGAACACCAGTAAAGCATGAAATATTAGTCATGATGACCTTTTTCTTTAATGTGATGGTGTGGTACTAAAAATGAACACCAGTAAAGCATGAAATATTAAGTCATGATGACCTTTTTCTTTAATGTGATCGTGTGGTACTAAAAATGAACACCAGTAAAGCATGAAATATTAGGTCATGATGACCTTTTTCTTTACTGTGATGGCGTGGTACTAAAAATGAACACCAGTAAAGCATGAAATATTAAGTCATGATGACCTTTTTCTTTACTGTGATGGTGTGGTACTAAAAATGAACACCAGTAAAGCATGAAATATTAAGTCATGATGACCTTTTTCTTTAATGTGATGGTGTGGTACTAAAAATGAACACCAGTAAAGCATGAAATATTAGGTCATGATGACCTTTTTCTTTAATGTGATGGTGTGGTACTAAAAATGAACACCAGTAAAGCAGGAAATATTAGTAATGATGACCTTTCTCTTTAATGTGATGGTGTGGTACTAAAAATGAACACCAGTAAAGCATGAAATATTAAGTCATGATGACCTTTTTCTTTACTGTGATGGCATGGTACTAAAAATGGACACCAGTAAAGCATGAAATATTAGGTCATGATGACCTTTTTCTTTACTGTGATGGTGTGGTACTAAAAATGAACACCAGTAAAGCATGAAATATTAGGTCATGATGACCTTTTTCTTTACTGTGATGGTGTGGTACTAAAAATGAACACCAGTAAAGCATGAAATATTAGTAATGATGACCTTTTTCTTTAATGTGATGGTGTGGTACTAAAAATGAACACCAGTAAAGCATGAAATATTAGGTCATGATGACCTTTATCTTTACTGTGATGGCGTGGTACTAAAAATGAACACCAGTAAAGCATGAAATATTAAGTCACGATGACCTTTTTCTTTACTGTGATGGTGTGGTACTAAAAGTAAACAGATGCACATCATTCTCAGTTTCATGATTCTGTCATGAGCAGTTTGTGGACATGAAATATTAGTCAAAGTGACTCAGACTTTGGTGGACATGAAATATTAGTAAAAGTGACTCAGACTTTGGTGGACATGAAATATTAAAGTGACTCAGACTTTGGTGGACATGAAATATTAGTCAAAGTGACTCAGACTTTGATGGACATGAAATATTAGTCAAAGTGACTCAGACTTTGGTGGACATGAAATATTAGTCAAAGTGATTCAGACTTTGGTGGACATGAAATATTAGTCAAAGTGACTCAGACTTTGTAATGTGGGTGTAGTACTAACAATGCTTTTAGGTATAGTAGTACGCATGCAGGGTGCAATAAACCTACATGAACATGAGATAAATGCAAAACCTTAACCTAAGCCAGTAAAATGTGATCATGACCCTCTTGTGTTATAATGGTGTGGTACATGGAAAGATGCAAAGGTAGATCATTACCCTCTTGTGTTATAATGGTGTGGTACATGGAGAGATGCAAAGGTAGATCATGACCATCTTGTGTTATAATGGTGTGGTACATGGAGAGATGCAAAGGTAGATCATGACCATCTTGTGTTATAATGGTGTGGTACATGGAGAGATGCAAAGGTAGATCATGACCCTCTTGTGTTATAATGGTGTGGTACATGGAAAGATGCAAAGGTAGATCATGACCATCTTGTGTTATAATGGTGTGGTACATGGAGAGATGCAAAGGTAGATCATTACCCTCTTGTGTTATAATGGTGTGGTACATGGAGAGATGCAAAAGTAGATCATGACCCTCTTGTGTTATAATGGTGTGGTACATGGAGAGATGCAAAGGTAGATCATGACCCTCTTGTGTTATAATGGTGTGGTACATGGAGAGATGCAAAGGTAGATCATGACCCTCTTGTGTTATAACGGTGTGGTACATGGAGAGATGCAAAGGTAGATCATGACCCTCTTGTGTTATAACGGTGTGGTACATGGTGAGATGCAAAGGTAGATCATGACCATCTTGTGTTATAATGGTGTGGTACATGGAGAGATGCAAAGGTAGATCATGACCATCTTGTGTTATAATGGTGTGGTACATGGAGAGATGCAAAGGTAGATCATTACCCTCTTGTGTTATAATGGTGTGGTACATGGAGAGATGCAAAAGTAGATCATGACCCTCTTGTGTTATAATGGTGTGGTACATGGAGAGATGCAAAGGTAGATCATGACCCTCTTGTGTTATAATGGTGTGGTACATGGAGAGATGCAAAGGTAGATCATGACCCTCTTGTGTTATAATGGTGTGGTACATGGAGAGATGCAAAGGTAGATCATGACCCTCTTGTGTTATAACGGTGTGGTACATGGTGAGATGCAAAGGTAGATCATGACCATCTTGTGTTATAACGGTGTGGTACATGGAGAGATGCAAAGGTAGATCATGACCCTCTTGTGTTATAATGGTGTGGTACATGGAGAGATGCAAAGGTAGATCATGACCCTCTTGTGTTATAATGGTGTGGTACATGGAGAGATGCATTTAATTTGACAATTCTAGCATCAACCCAGCTTGAGAAATAAACTTAAAACACAAAATTTAAGTAGAGATGGTAAGCATGAAATATGGGTCAGTGACCAATGTTTGTGATGAACTCATCAAGATACATCCCCTCACAATCAGTCACAATCCCTGGTATAATAATACATACACTGGGTGCAAAAAAAAAAAAGAGCTAAATGAAAGAACTAAAAACCAACAATGCACAACTAATGTACATGTATGTATACAAAATAGCTTCTCTATCCCCCTCCCCCAGAATTGATGATACGAAATCCAGTCCTAACTGTTGCCTAGGACCCAAGAAAAAAGAATGGTTGAGATGCATTGAGATTTTATAAGCTTTTATATTAGCACACATCAATGTCAATACCTACAAGAGTACAATATACCAGTATGTGCACATGCAGATGCCAAGAGTACAATATACCAGTATGTGCACATGCAGATGCCAAGAGTACAATATACCAGCATGTGCACATGCAGATGCCAAGAGTACAATATACCAGTATGTGCACATGCAGATGCCAAGAGTACAATATACCAGTATATGCACATGCACATACCAAGAGTACAATATACCAGTATGTGCACATGCAGATGCCAAGAGTACAATATACCAGTATATGCACATGCACATGCCAAGAGTACAATATACCAGTATGTGCACATGCACATGCCAAGAGTACAATATACCAGTATATACACATGCAGATGCCAAGAGTACAATATACCAGTATATGCACATGCAGATGCCAAAAGTACAATATACCAGTATATGCACATGCAGATGCCAAGAGTACAATATACCAGTATGTGCACATGCAGATGCCAAGAGTACAATATACCAGTATATGCACATGCAGATGCCAAGAGTACAATATACCAGTATGTGCACATGCAGATGCCAAGAGTACAATATACCAGTATGTGCACATGCAGATGCCAAGAGTACAATATACCAGTATGTGCACATGCAGATGCCAAGAGTACAATATACCAGTATGTGCACATGCAGATGCCAAGAGTACAATATACCAGTATGTGCACATGCAGATGCCAACCCCAAGAGTACAATATACCAGTACGTGCACATGCAGATGCCAACACCAAGAGTACAATATACCAGTATGTGCACATGCAGATGCCAACACCAAGAGTACAATATATGTACATATGACAATGCCAACACCAACAAAAGTACAATATATATGCACATGGCAATGTCAACAACAACAAGAGTATAACATATATGCCTACATTTATGGCAACATCAACAAGAGTACAATAGATGTGCACAGATCGATGCCAACATTAACATGAGTACAATATATGTGCACACGGCAATGCCAACACTGGCAAGAGTACAATAAGTGCACATGCTGATGCCAACTGAAAAGAATACAATAACTGTCTTGTACCTATGTCAAGGTCAGATACAATGGCTATCCTGTACCTAAGTCAAGGTCAGATACAATGGTTCTCCTGTACATGTTAAGGTCAGACACAATAGCTCTCCTTTACCTATGTCAAGGTCAGATACAATAGCTCTCCTGTACCTATGTTGAGGTCAGATATAATAGCTCTTCTGTAGTTATATCAAGGTTAGATGTCTGGCTGCTGCATGAAGATTATTTTCAGTACCACAAACAATGGAGAGTGCACACATATTAGGTCAAAACAGAATTCATAATTTTATAATCATGCAAGATTTTATCAAAACTAGTTGGTTTCCATCTTTCTATTCCTGAAGATGTGTAAATCTCAACATGCTGACATGGCTGTTTTTGTATATGTTTTTTTTTTTTTTTTTACAGTAGATTTTTGTACTGTGAGATAAATCATTACTATTTGCATTGTGTACATAGTGTCCAGTTCAAGATGAGAGAAGATAGTGAGCAGGGGGAGGGGGTCAAAAGCGACCTCTCCTAAATGTCCTACAATTTAATTAGGAAGGGATCCAACTTGTGGCAGGCAATCCCCAGCAAAACACTGACCTGCCAAACAAAGTAATTGATGGCCCAATTGTTGTCAGATAGGATTATGAGAGATTTAATATTTGGAAACTAATGTAATCTAACCCCTGTAGGAATGAATGCCATCTCAAGACCAGCCATAAGTAGGTCAGAAGCCATTTCTCAGATCTGCAGATGAGAAAGTATATGATAAAATCAAGTCATCCTATGTAATATTATTACTTTTACTAGTCTTGAAGACATGACAAAATCAAGTCATCCTATGTAATATTATTACTTTTACTAGTCCTGAAGACATGACAAAATCAAGTCATCCTATGTAGTATTATTACTTTACTAGTCCTGAAATTATGACAAAATCAAGACTCTTTAGACTCCCACTGTCAGTCTTTATTTTAAACCTGAAAGGCCAAAATACCATATATACTCACTGCTAAGTCAGGTCCAACTGCAAAAAAATAGACCTTGGCCTGCCATCACATAATCCCTCAGCAGATATGGGTCTGTGCTGTTCTACTATTTATAACATTGACCCTGATCTGCCAGCACATTATGTGATAGCAGATGTTGGTCTATGAAGCTGGCAGTTGGACTCAACTTATATATGGTACTACTAAATCCTCCTATGTGTTCCAAATGAACTCTAATACCATATATACTCTCTTAAAAGTTGAATCCAATCTGCAAAGAACAAAGACCTTGATCTGTTGAAGCATGATACTCCAAACAAACTGCACAGACCCAGATATCTTGTAGCATAATACTCCTAACAAAATGCACATACCCAGATATCTTGTAGCATAATACTCAAAATGCACAGACCCAGATATCTTGTAGCATAATACTCCTAACAAAATGCACAGACCCATATATCTTGTAGCATAATACTCCTAACAAAATGCACAGACCTAGATATCTTGTAGCATAATACTCCAAACAAATTGCACAGACCCAGATATCTTGTAGCATAATACTCCTAACAAAATGTACAGACCCAGATCTGTTGTAGCATTATATTCTGAACAAAATGCACAGACCCATATACCTTGTAGCATAATGCTCCTAACAAAATGCACAGACCCATATATCTTGTAGCATAATACTCCTAACAAAATGCACAGACCCAGATATCTTGTAGCATTATACTCTGAACAAATTGCACAGACCCAGATATCTTGTAGCATAATACTCCTAACAAAAATGCACAGACCCAGATATCTTGTAGCATAATACTCAGAACAAAATGCACAGACCCAGATCTGTTGTAGCATTATACTCTGAACAAAATGCACAGACCCAGATATCTTGTAGCATAATACTCAGAACAAAATGCACAGACCCAGATATCTTGTAGCATAATACTCCTAACAAAATGCACAGAACCAAATCTGTTGTAGCATTATACTCTGAACAAATTGCACAGACCCAGATATCTTGTAGCATAATACTCCTAAAAAAATGCACAGACCCAGATATCTTGTAGCATAATACTCAGAACAAAATGCACAGACCCAGATATCTTGTAGCATAATACTCAGAACAAAATGCACAGACCCAGATATCTTGTAGCATAATACTCCTAACAAAATGCACAGACCCAGATATCTTGTAGCATAATACTCCTAACAAAATGCACAGACCCAGATATCTTGTAGCATAATACTCCTAACAAAATGCACAGACCCAGATATCTTGTAGCATAATACTCCTAACAAAATGCACAGACCCAGATATCTTGTAGCATAATGCTCCTAACAAAATGCACAGACCCAGATATCTTGTAGCATAATACTCAGAACAAAATGCACAGACCCAGATATATTGTAGCATAATACTCCTAACAAATTGCACAGACTCAGATATCTTGTAGCATAATACTCCTAACAAAATGCACAGACCCAGATATCTTGTAGCATAATACTCCTAACAAAATGCACAGACCCAGATATCTTGTAGCATAATACTCCTAACAAAATGCACAGACCCAGATATCTTGTAGCATAATACTCCTAACAAAATGCACAGACCCAGATGTCTTGTAGCATAATACTCCTAACAAAATGCACAGACCCAGATCTGTTGTAGCATAATACTCCTAACAAATTGCACAGACCCAGATATCTTGTAGCATAATACTCAGAACAAATTGCACAGACCCATATATCTTGTAGCATAATATTCAGAACAAAATACAGACCCAGATATCCTGTAGCATAATACTCCTAACAAAATGCACATACCCAGATATCTTGTAGCATAATACTCAAAATGCACAGACCCAGATATCTTGTAGCATAATACTCCTAACAAAATGCACAGACCCAGATCTGTTGTAGCATAATACTCCTAACAAATTGCACAGACCCAGATATCTTGTAGCATAATACTCAGAACAAAATGCAGACCCAGATATCTTGTAGCATAATACTCAAAATGCACAGACCCAGATATCTTGTAGCATAATACTCCTAACAAAATGCACAGACCCAGATCTGTTGTAGCATGATACTCCTAACAAATTGCACAGACCCACATATCTTGTAGCATAATATTCAGAACAAATTGCACAGACCCAGATATCTTGTAGCATAATACTCCTAACAAAATGCACAGAGCCAGATATCTTGTAGCATAATACTCAGAAAATGCACAGACCCAGCTCTGTTGTAGCATAATGCTCCTAACAAAATACACAGACCCAGATCTGTGTACCATAATACTCCTAACAAAATGCACAGACCCAGATCTGTTGTAGCATGATATTCCTAACATACAGCACAAACCCAGATCTGTTGTAGCATAATGATCCTAACAAACTGCACAGACCCCGATCTGTGTAGCATGAAACACCTAACAAACTGCACAGACCCAGATCTGTTGTAGCATAATGCTCCTAACAAACTGCACAGACCCAGATCTATGAATCATAATACTCCTAACAAACTGCACAGACCCAGATCTGTGTAGCATGATACTCCTAACAAAATGCACAGACCCAGATCTGTTGTAGCATGATACTCCTAACAAACTGCACAGACCCAGATTTGCCGTTGCAGTATGTGACAGATCTGGTTCTGTGCAGTTTGCAGTTAAACTTATCTTATAATTGAATATATATGGCAGATGGAAGAACAAAAGAAAAATTAAATATAATACACACCAGCATGTTCAACATTCACAAGGCCCAAGTATTTCAAGGTTTCTTTAGGTTTTGTACATTTGTCCATGTCTGATAGCACATCAGCACCAGTTGTCTATATCTGATAGCAAATCAGCATCATTTGTCTATATCTGATAGCAAATCAGCATCATTTGTCCATTACTGAAAGGTCTCATGGCCATGATGTTTTCTACTATGGTTGGTCAAATTATCTGAGCAGGTTTTTTGTTGTACAAATGTTTCTCTATTTTTAGTAATGTCTGCCATATTTTATGGCAAATCAACATCACTGGTAACATTCCAAACAGCTTTCATCCTTGGATGCCATCTTTCAAATTTGGTCACATTCTGAATGACCTTTAACCTTGGATGCCATCTTTCAAATTTGGTCACATTCTGAACGACCTTTAACCTTAGATGCCATCTTTCAAATCTGGTCACATTCTGAACGACCTTTAACCTTGGATGCCATCTTTCAAATATGGTCACATTCTGAACGGCCTTCAACCTTGGATGACATCTTTTGAATCTGGTCACATTCGGAACGAACTTCAAACTTGGATGCCGTCTTTTAAATGTGGTCGCATTCTGAACGGCCTTCAACCTTGGATGCTGTCTTTCAAATCTGGTGACATTCTGAATGGCCTTCAACCTTGGATGCCATCTTTCAAATTTGTTCACATTCTGCTGAGCAGTTTCTCAGAGTTTTTTTGTAAAATTTCATATATTTTTAGTAATGGTACCCATTTTTATTGACAAATCAGCATTGTTTACAACAATTTGAAAACCTTCCAAGCCATCATGCTTTCTGTAAAATTTGGTCAAATTCTATTAAGCAGCTTTTGAAAAGAATTAATTTAAAGGTACTTTAATTTGTAATGTAATATCTGATAGCATAAATGAATAATTTATACAAAAATACCTTCGTGCCTGGATGCTATCAAATTTGGTCAAATTCAGTATAGCAGTTTGTTTTAAAGTCATGGATCAATACTTAGTACAGCTGGCCATGTTGATGGCAATCAGCACCAGTTGAACAATTTTAAAGTTTGTTATGCCAGCATGCTTTTCTGTCAAAGTTTGTCAAATTTCGTTAAGTAGTTTTTGAGAAGTAGTTACATTTTTATTTCTAATTTAGGTAATGATGGCCATATTCTAATATGGGACGATTCAGTGGCACAAGCCAACATTATAGGCTTACAACTAGTAACTTTTGTTTTTGAACTGGTTAGTCAGTGGTATCATGCACACAAAAGTGATGTCTGTCCCATAACAGTGTTTTGGAAACATCCTCAGAACTGGACTTATTGGTTTATAGTTTCATAATGTCACAGTCCTTCATGGGTAAAAAGCAAAGATTCCATACATTCACATTGATCTAATGTTATCTGTGGTTCCATAAGCACCTTAAGTGTGACACTTGTCATTGGTAAGGAATGACATATCAACATCCACTAAAGAAATCTGATGGACTGTGATACAACTATTATAGTGCCAGATTTAATTATTTCAGGTGCGATCATAGTTATCTATGTCCTATTTGTGAAGATACATTTGTATTTAATTCTATTTATTCTTTTGATAAATTTAATTATTGTCTGGTTATGATACATCTGTATTTACTGCTAATGTTATTGACAGCTGATTCCTGTTTAAAGGATATTAACTGTAGACACTCTAGCCCAGTGAGGAATGTTACATTCAGGCTGTCAGGCCAAACAGTAGACACTCTATAGAATCCAATGGGGGATGTTACATTTAGGCTGGCAGGCCAAACAGTAGACACTCTACAGAATCAAGTGGGGGATGCTGCATTCAGGCTGGCAGGCCAAACAGTAGACACTCTATAGAATCCAGTGGGGGATATTGCGTTCAGGCTGGCAGGCCAAACAGTAGACACTCTATAGAATCCAGTGAGGGATGTTACATTCAGGCTGTCAGGCCAAACAGTAGACACTCTATAGAATCCAGTGAGGGATGTTACATTCAGGCTGGCAGGCCAGTGAAACAAAAAAACTTATTATTGGCAGATATGGTGTGTTTGTAGACTTACAATAAATCACCGATAATAAGTTTGACTTAATAGTCAAATAATAAGATTTGTGACCATTTGTTGCAAAATTTGTGGCTCATTATGTAGCTGTAAAGTGCTTTAAATGGAGTTAAGTAGCTACAGTGTAATTTATAATTAATTAGGTCATAAGGAAATATTTTACAAGTAATTTTCCACTAAATATTACATTTTTGGAAATTCTGTTACACATTAAATCTTACCAAGGAGTGTGACTGGAGAGTCACAGTATAAATGGCCATAAACAGGTTACAGAATTTAGGCTTTGTGCATTTTTAGGTTTGCATACTTGAGTTAGATAAATATCTGCCATCAACACAATCTCACTCTGTTGTCAAGCCAAATGTTATAGCTAGTCACTTATTACAAGTGGCAAAAGCACCCCTAGAGAAACAACACCGACGTCAAGTACAAAAAGAGTGGCGACAATACTGCTATCGGAAGTCAGATGAACTAGATCAAAATACTCCAGAGGCATTTACAACAACAGAACTTGAAATGGTGCTATGCAGCATCAAATCATGCAAAGCAGCAGCGTGTGATAACATCCTGCCTGAGTTCCTGAAGCATCTTGACCCGAAGGCAAAGGAATGGCCTGCTGCATTTTACATCTGGGTTGTTTGGGAAAAGAGCATGCTGACTTTGTGGAACCAGGCAAAGATTATTGCGATCCCAACGCCTGGCAAAGATCCCAACAATGTGGCAAGTTATTGACTGATCTCCTTGCTTTCAATCTGTTTTAAGGTAATGAAGCACCTGGTTCTCCTATGAATTGGTCCTGACTTGGAGAATATCATAACTGTTAAGCAGGCAGGCTTCATGCATGGCCGTAGCACTTGAGATCAAGTCCTTGTTCTGACCACATTTGTTGAAAATGGGTTTCAGAGGAACCTTAACCTGGAGTTGTTTATCTGGATCTAACAGCGGCATATGACACAGTCTTGCATGCAGGGCTGTTGTTGAAAATTTCCAGAGTATTGCAATGCTGGATAGTTGAGACTATTGAACTGTTCCTTCACAGCAGGTGCTTCAGAGTGCACACCAGAGAAAACTGTAGCTTGATAAGGGACTTCTTCAAGAAATGGCACCTACAGCCAAGCGCAACAAAGACAGTTTCCAGCTTCTTCCACCTGAACAATGCAAATGCGAACCATGAGCTTTGCATCCTCCTCAATGGGCAGCAAATAAAACATGACCTGACACCAACATCCCTTGGTGTGACTCTGGACAGATCAATGACATTCTACAACCACCTGAAGCAAACTGCAGCAAAACTTAGCACTCGAAACAACCTACTCTGCAAACTGGCTAGTTCAACCTAGGGCACTAGTGCTCAGACACTCAAGACATCAGCACTGGCCCTCTGTTATTTGACAGCCAAGTATTGCACTCCTGTCTGGGCTTGATCATCCCACACTAATTAACTGATGTCCAGCTCAACACAACAATGCGCATTATCTCTGGAACACTACACGTAACTCCTTTATCATGGCTGCCAGTACTCAACAACATTCCTCCTTCACAGCTGCATCGCCAGGAAGCAACCACAAAAGTGTTGGCTAAGGTCTATGCCATTGAGAAACTTCCACTGTGCATGGACATCACCTCACATCCAGCAGTCCGCCTGACTTCGAGATGTCCAATCTGGTTAGGTCCATTGCCAGAGGAAATGACAGCTATTTCGGCATGGAGTGTTGAGTAGTCTTCAAAAGATGTTGTAAACCGCTCCCTCTTAGCTGAGCCATTTGTCTGCCCTCCTGGTTTCAACCTTCCATGCCATCTGTGGACCACACTGAACTATTTTCGTACAGGACAGGGTCGTTGTGCAGTCAGCCTTGTCTGATGGGGCCAGGCCACTAGCTCTTCCTGTTGCTGTGGAGCTCTT
Organism: Sinohyriopsis cumingii; assembly: GCA_028554795.2. Lineage (NCBI taxonomy): Eukaryota > Metazoa > Mollusca > Bivalvia > Unionida > Unionidae > Sinohyriopsis > Sinohyriopsis cumingii. Next base: position 167,125,120 of record CM068825.1, on the reverse strand, counting down.
CAGATCATGTCACACATTGTGAACAACTGTCCACTGACAAAGTTCCCCCATGGACTGCAGGCTCTGCACACGATAATAATATCAACACAATCTGACCATAAGTTTAGCTCAGCATCCAGTCCAGAAAGGTCTTCTGGGAATGCTTTCTCTGAGGTTAGCTATAAGCTATGGGACAAATACAGTCCAAGGGAGTAAGACAGTATGTATAACTAGAAGATTTCATAAAACAAAACCCCTCTTACTTGTCTAAATCACTCTTTAGACGTATCATCTGTAACATTTCGAGAAAATTGCACTATCTTTATGGCATTTCATTTTTTAATATTTCTAGATCAATGCAATTATCTGGGGAGGGAGGAATGGATGGACAAATTCTGATGCCAAAAGGTGGAATGAATTTTGGTTTCTGAATGTTTGGTATTTGGGTCAGAACATTATATGCATGGTTAGAAGATACTCTGGTAGCATACTCTAGAGCCAGTTGACTGTCCGTGATAAAATGATGGTTCTGCATTTACCTGAACACAGTGGCTTTCTGAAGGGAGAATTTCTAAATGCACCCTGATTCCCTGATTCCATGTCATTAGCTGTGTATCAAATCAAGCATCTGTAGGTAAGATATGCAAATTGATCCATACAAATCTGAGCAATAGTCCAAGTCTACATAGCTACAGAACTTCCAAACAATGCTAATACTATAAAATTACATTTACTACATGAAACTGAAGAAAAAAAGCCTGTTCTCTAAAATTAAAGCATGAAACTGGAAAAAGCCCATTCACTAAATTTACTGTATGAAACTGAAGAAAAAAAGCCTATTCACTAAAATTATTGTAAGAAACTGAGACAAAAAAAAAAAATTCTCCAAAAGTACTGTCTGAAACTGAAATATTGTCATGCCTTGGCATGATTGTCAATATAACCTCAAATTTTTTGGGTAAAATTCAGTGATATGATATGCACAATATTGGTCTAAATTAAATTGTACATTTATACTCATTGAAAGCGAATGCATGTATTAATGAAGACAGAAATGAAGATTTTTTTTCTTAAAGTTTAAATGTTGAAAGCTCTACTATATATTTCTGGCATCTGAGATTCATACAAAGAACTAATAAAGTTTATCTGAGATTCATACAAAGTACTAATAAAGTTTATGAGATTCATACAAAGTACTAATAAAGTTAATCTGAGATTCATACAAAGTACTAATAAAGTTTATTTGAGATACATACACAGTACTAATAAAGTTTATATGAGATTCATACAAAGTACTAATAAAGTTTATAAAAAGTCTGCAGCAGTAGGTGCTATTTTTGTCTGCAATGTTGAACCAGTGGTTAAGGCATTCAACTCACAAACAGGAAAGGACAGGTTCAATTCTACCCTGGTGTTTCTGTTTGGGTTTTAGTACCACACAAACTAGAACAGATTAGATACAGTATTTCAATAAGCACCCCACCCCAAACAAAAATATATGCAAGTAAATGCTGTTTTCTTGATGCATTTTATATTTAGAAATTGGCTGAAAATAAAATGTATCTGTGCAAAATAAATAGGAAAATAACCAATGTTATAGAAATGTGTGTGTGTGATTAGGATTTCTGCTTTAACAATTGTAGTCATATCACTATGTCTGCAATGTGGCAGTTTTAGTGATGTCTGCACTGGGGGCATCATGCTGCAGATCTGTAGGATCATGTCCCACCCAGTATGTATGTATGTGTGATTTGGATTTTTATCATACATTTAACAATTTGAGTCAAATTGTTATGATTTAACCAGGGTTCAAACCTGTGACCGCCTGCATGCAAGGCGGACATTCTAACCACTTAGGTCACTAGAGAAGTTTTAATGTATGTAAGAGTGAACCTTGACCACTAAGACAGTGGGGTACATTCTTGCTGACCTCCATCTTATTAAACTGAAGTTTATCATGCAAACTCAGTTGAGCTTTCTGTTGATGCTCCACCAGAAAAAATCTCAGACTCTGGAGGTAATGCAGTTTATATAACAAATTTCAACACTAAAATTGAAGGATTGTGTAATTTACCATTATCTTTAATTTTACATACATTTTACAGAATTTTAACATCATTAACTTTTATCTTGTATCAGGCTGTACTTCTTATATACATTTACTTGGATCGGTATATCTTGATATAGTTTATAGGAGTTTTCTATATTTAAACATTTATTTAAACTTCATGTTTATCTTGCTCAACCTTTTGTACAATTCTTTCTATTCCATTAATGAAATTTACCTTTAATTAACACTATGTAGCCAATATTGTGCTGATGTGCTAGTTAACTTTATATATACATATACAAATAATTAATAAACATATATATATATATATATATATATATATATATATATATATATATATATATATATATATATATATCCCGGGGCCCCGAGTAGCCGAGTGGTCTAAAGCGCTCTCCGTTACAGATCACTGCCATCTCACCTCTGTCTGCGTGGGTTCGAGTCTCCAATTCAGCCAATGTGGGTATGTGAGAAAGCTTGCCAGTAGCTTCTCGTGGGTCAGTGGTTCTTTCCAGGGGTTTTCCTGGATTCTTCCTCCACCATTTATACTGGCCCCAATGTATAGCCTATCGTGTGCTGAAAAATGGCGTTAAACCCTACAACTACAACAACAACTATATATCCCCTTTAATGAAAATTGCACTGCTTGAGATTCAGCCTTTCCAATGATTATCAATCCACCTCATTCTACATCAAGTCTTTGTAAGATGAAATGGTAACTATGGTAACTCATCCACTATCTGACTGGATGAAACTGAAAGAAACTAACCCAATTAGATCCCTTCTTACAAATAAATTGGGAGATTGTTAGGAATAATCACACACTGTACACAATGACACATATCACACATATGTTCTCCAAGCAACTTTTAATTCCAAGTTAATGCTGGAGACATAATAGAATTTGCTTTTTGAATGCATAATAGGGCATATAATAAACTCTCTTTCTGGTTAATTGATTTTTGAATACATAAAAAGTCATTTTTCAGCACAAGACAGGCTATACAATGTCGCCAGTATCACTGGTGGAGGAAAAACCCTGAAAAACCCCAAGAAGAACCACCAATCCATGAGAAGCTACTGGGAAGCTTTCTCAGGTACCAACGTTAGCCAAGCCTAAGACTCGAACCAACGCAGACAGCAGTGTGATGGCAGTGAACTGGAATGGTGAGCACTTTGGACCACTCGGCCACTCTGGACCCCAAAAGGACACTTTGTAAGCTTAACATCAAATAATTAAGTGCAAGAAAGAAACCATTACAGATGAATTTGAGGGAAAGGATGCATTTCGGCAAACACAGATCAGCAGTTGAAAATTGCTTATTTATAAGTTCATTCCAACTGTGTGCTCCCCTTGACTCGATCGTGCAGGAACAGTGTTCAAATCTGAACAACTTGATTTTGATTGGATGCAGTCGCTGCCACTGCATTTTATGAAATTCAGACCTGAAGCACTGAACTATAAAAAAAAAAAAACTAAGAAAAATAAACAGCACAATATTATTAAGCAATAATGATACAAGATTTATTCATTCTGGATAGACTCGTGAAGGCTCACATCAAAAATGGGTACACTGAACATCGTAGAAGCTTAACTAGACCTCACAGCTGATTGGTCAGTTGACCAGATGAGCTGCTTCTTTAAATAAAGTCATTATTATTATTATTAGCTTATCCTCACTCAGTAATGTAAAAAGACCTTATCACCTCTCCTTTTCTTCTGAGTAGTGCCAATGATCAAAGACCTTGGTACATGAAGTCAAAAAGTCTGACATGTCAGAATTTCTCTAATTTTCATAAATATCTGTTGTTGTTGTAGGGTTTAATGCCATTTTTCAGCACACGATAGGCTATACATGGTGGCCAGTATTAATGGTGGAGGAAGAACCCAGGAAATCTATGGAAAGAACTACCGACCCTCGAGAAGCTACTGGCAAGCTTTCTCACATACCCACATTGGCCGAATCCGAGACTCGAACCCACGCAGACAGAGGTGAGATGGCAGTGATCCATAATGGAGAGCACTTTAGACCACTCAGCCATTCGGGGCCCCCTAAATATCCTGTCCTTAAGGCTTCAGCAACCATATGATCTGCATGCATAAGAAAAGATAAGCTCTGTATTCCTCAATGTATGTGGACTAAATAAAGCATTAATTTAAACAAGCAAAGAAATGCATACATATATCTGTTTTTTACTGAATCAATATTTTGGTTTCCATATAAAAAGATGTAGATTTTGTTATGTGATCTTAATACATGATTGGTTCATCGTCATGAACAAAATTAAAAATGGCTGCCTCTGTGAAACATCAAAGGTTTTTCTGGTAGAAAAGGCCAAGAATGGTTTGGCTGGCATTTTGATACCCATGTAGCAAGGAAAGTAACCATTCCAAGAATGGCTTGACTGGCATTTTGATACCCATGTAGCAAGGAAAGCAACCATTCCAAGAATGGCTTAAGTGGCATTTTGATACCCATGTAGCAAGGAAAGCAACCATTCCAAGAATGGCTTGACTGGTATTTTGATACCCATGTAGCAAGGAAAGCAACCATTCCAAGAATGGCTTGACTGGTATTTTGATACCCATGTAGCAAGGAAAGCAACCATTCCAACAAATTTCAGTTCTGTCCCAGTTTAGCATGAAAAGCAAACTGCTAGGGTATATTATTGGACATCTTTACTAACCCTCCTCAAATAAAACTACCTGGTGTACACCTATTACACAAAAATCAGTGTGTTTGAAAAGGTGATTGCATAAACATGGTTTATTCACAATGGTTCTGTTGACTCAGTTAAGAAACCAGATTAAAGACTACTACTCTGGTCATTGATTCCTAAAAGGCCTCTTGATAATTTCCACATATGGTAAAGATTAGGGTCATCAACTGTACTCAACTTAAGGCATACATTCAGTGCAAACTTAGTCAAGTGGAACATGAAGGCTTTATGCTTGTCTTGTTCTGGAACTCCTTGATTTTGTACAGATTACCAGTGAGGAACCTTCAATAGATTATTCATACACATGTTACCTATTTGTAAGTACAAGAACAGACTAATTAACAGATCTTTTAATTATAAATTTGTATGGACAAAGTTTTACGTTTTAATTACCAACAGTACCACATCTAGTGCCACAATAATTCCTATCAAAGACTGTCTTATGAATCCAGCCTGCCTTCACTCGCACCATCCAACTATCCTTTAATTACTTTTGATATTTCTTTCTGTTAACAGACATGTTTTTCAACAACCAAAATCATTTCACCCCTTCATTTCCCCATTTGAGAAAAAGGCACTGGACAGTGTCAAATGATTTTCTCATTTGTGAAGAGTACAATGTACAGGATCTACTGATTTCCTCACCTGAGAAGACTGCACTGTGAAGGGTCTAATGATTTTCTCATCTGAGAAGATTTCAATTTACAGGGTCAAATGATTTTTCATCTGAGAAGGCTTCAATGTGCAGGGTCTAATGATTTCTCATCTGAGAAGACTTCAATGTAGAGGGTCTATGATTTCTCATCTGAGAAGATTTCAGTGTACAGGGTCCAATGAGTTCTCATCTAAGGAGACTTCATTGTACATAGTCTAATGATTTCTCATCTGAGAAGACTTCAATGTTGCTGTACAAGTTCTAATGATTTTTCATATGAGAAGTTTTCAATGTACAGGGTCTAATGGTTTCTCATCTGAGAAGTTTTCAATGTACAGTCTAATGATTTTCTCATTTGAGAAGATTTCAATGTACAGGGTCTAATGATTTTCTCATCTGAGAAGACATCAATGGGCAGGGTCTAATGATTTATTATCTGAGAAGACTTCAATGTACAGGGTCAAATGATTTTTCATCTAAGACTTCAATGTACAGTGTCTAATGATATTTCATCTGAGAAGACTTCAATGTACAGGGTCTAATGATTTTTCATCTGTGAAGACTTCAATGTACAGGGTCAAATGATTTTTCATCTAAGACTTCACTGTACAGGATCTAATGATTTTTTCATCTGAGAAGACTTCAGTGTACACGATCTAATGATTTTTCATCTGAGAAGACTTCAATGTACAGGGTCTAATGATTTTTCATCTGTGAAGACTTCAATGTACAGGGTCAAATGATTTTTCATCTAAGACTTCAATGTACAGTGTCTAATGATATTTCATCTGAGAAGACTTCAATGTACAGGGTCTAATGATTTTTCATCTGTGAAGACTTCAATGTACAGGGTCAAATGATTTTTCATCTAAGACTTCGTTGTACAGGATCTAATGATTTTTTCATCTGAGAAGACTTCAGTGTACAGGATCTAATGATTTTTCATCTGAGAAGACTTCAATGTACAGGGTTAAATGATTTTTCATCTAAGACTTCATTGTACAGGATCTAATGATTTTTCATCTGAGAAGACTTCAATGTACATGGTCTAATGATTTTTCATCTGAGAAGACTTCAGTGTACAGGGTTTAATGATTTTTCATCTGAGAAGACTTCATTGTACAGGGTCTAATGATCTCTTATCTGAAAAGTCTTCAATGTACAGGGTTTAATGATTTTATCATTTAAGAAGACTTCAATGTATAGGGTCTAATGATTTTCCATCTGAGAAGATTTCAATGTACAGGGTCTAATGATTTTATCATTTAAGAAGACTTCAATGTATAGGGTCTAATGATTTTTCATCTGAGAAGATTTCAACGTACAGGGTCTAATGATTTCTCATCTGAGAAGACTTCAATGTACAGGGTCTGAGAAGACTTCAGTGTACAGGATCCTATCTAAGCTGCATGACTGCAGTATTCATGCTGGTGTCTAAATTAATCATAACAAAAAAATGAACAAAATGCACACAGACCACTTTGGTAGCCTAGTGGTTAGCGAGTCTGCCTCGGATGTGGGAGGTTGTGGGCTTGATCCCCGGTCGAGTCATATCAAAGACTTTAAAAAAATGGTACCAACAGGCTGCCTCACTTGGCATTCAGAATTAAGAGGTTAGTGTTACGACTGGTCAGCCTGGTGTCAGGATAATGTGACTAGCTGGGACATCATGCTACATGTCTGCATCATTATGCCCTAGTGCTAGACATCACTATAAACTGTCACACTGCAGACATCATAGTGAAATGACTGAATTTTTTTTAAAGCTAAGTTAAAAATCCAACACACAAACACACACAAATAATGCACACAAACTGACCATTATATTTTCAAGCGCTACCTTTATTTCTTCTGTAAACCTCACCTACATTCAAAATGGAAAAGATGAATTCTCCTCACCACTTTCAAATTTTCATTTCAAGAATAGACCCTGTCTATACAGCACATGTGTGCCTATTTTTCCAAATTCCTTTGCCTTGGCATCTTCAAAAATTTTGATGATAAAATCCTCCAAAAAGAATACAGAGGCATGTATCTGAGGCAAAGATGAAGCTAATATATGGGATGGATCCTTTGGTAACTGGCAGCACTGTCTTGGAGTAGGACACAAGGACAAATCACAATAATAAGTGTTAGTTTCCTAGGACAGTGGAACTAAATATCATGTGTTTCCTCAAATACCAATATGGAAAGAAATGTATTTAAAGTGAAGCAATTCCCTTTGTAACTTATTGGAGGATGGCATGTAAGTTCAACATAGAACAAATCACACTACACTGACAAACATCTAACCCCTTGACACTGTACCAAGATAATACAATTAATGGCCGATTCTTAATGGTAAGCATGGTAAGCAGACAGAGCCTTTCCTAACTGTCAAGTCCGATTCTTAATGGTGAGCATGGTAAGCAGACACAGCCTGTCCTAACTGTCAAGTCCGATTCTTAATGGTAAGCATGGTAAGCACACAGAGCCTGTCCTAACTGTCAAGTCCGAGTCTTAATGGTAAGCATGGTAAGCAGACACAGCCTGTCCTAACTGTCAAGTCTGATTCTTAATGGTAAGCATGGTAAGCAGACAGAGCCTGTCCTAACTGTCAAGTCCGATTCTTAATGGTAAGCATGGTAAGCAGACACAGCCTTTCCTAACTGTCAAGTCCGTTTCTTAATGGTAAGCATAGTAAGCAGACAGAGCCTGTCCTAACTGTCAAGTCCGATTCTTAATGGTAAGCATGGTAAGCAGACACAGCCTTTCCTAACTGTCAAGTCCGTTTCTTAATGGTAAGCATGGTAAGCAGGCAGAGCCTGCCCTAACTGTCAAGTCCGATTCTTAATGGTAAGCATGGTAAGCAGACAGAGCCTGTCCTAACTGTCAAGTCCGATTCTTAATGGTAAGCATGGTAAGCAGGCAGAGCCTGTCCTAACTGTCAAGTCCGATTCTTAATGGTAAGCATGGTAAGCAGACAGAGCCTGTCCTAACTGTCAAGTCCGATTCTTAATGGTAAGCATGGTAAGCAGGCACAGCCTGTCCTAACTGTCAAGTCCGATTCTTAATGGTAAGCATGGTAAGCAGACACAGCCTGTCCTAACTGTCAAGTCCGATTCTTAATGGTAAGCATGGTAAGCAGGCAGAGCCTGTCCTAACTGTCAAGTTCATCAACTATCAAATGAAATGGGTAAAAGCTGTAACATTACCTAAATGACTATTTTTAAAACACGTGTCAATGTAATTTATTTCAACTGGATGAATGTCAAACTTATGGCAGTGACTTTCCAAATACAAGGCAGTCCACTAGGCTTCCATGAACTGCACTATAGTGTGAGAAATACTTCAATATAAGATGACCCCACCAATAAGAGGTCCACTAGACTTCCATGAACAGTTTTATGGTGAGAGAAATACCTCAATAGAAGATGACCTTGCCAATAAGGCAATCCATCAGACTTCCATGAACAGTTTTATGGTGAGAGAAATACCTCAATAGAAGATGACCTTGCCAATAAGGCTATCCATCAGGCTTCCATGAACAGCATGGCGAAACAAAGACCTCAATACAGTAATGCATGTTGAATAGGACCTGCATTTGTTCTGTAGTAATAATGAGACAGTAATGCATGTTGAATAGGACCTGCATTTGTTCTGTAGTAATAATGAGACAGTAATGCATGTTGAATAGGACCAGCATTTGTCTATAGTAATAATGAGACAGTAATGCATGTTGAATAGGACCAGCATTTATCTATAGTAATAATGAGACAGTAATGCATGTTGAATAGGACCAGCATTTATGTGTAGTAATAATGAGACAGTAATGCATGTTGAATAGGGCCAGCATTTGTTTTGTAGTAATAATGAGACAGTAATGCATGTTGAATAGGACCAGCAGTTGTTTTGTAGTAATAATTAGACATTAATGCATGTTGAATAGGACCAGCAGTTGTTTGTAGTAATAATGAGACAGTAATGCATGTTGAATAGGACCAGCAGTTGTTTGTAGTAATAATGAGACAGTAATGCATGTTGAATAGGGCCAGCATTTATGTGTAGTAATAATGAGACAGTAATGCATGTTGAATAGGACCAGCATTTGTTTTGTAGTAATAATGAGACAGTAATGCATGTTGAATAGGACCAGCATTTGTTTGTAGTAATAATGAGACAGTAATGCATGTTGAATAGGACCAGCATTTGTTTGTAGTAATAATGAGACAGTAATGCATGTTGAATAGGACCAGCATTTATGTGTAGTAATAATGAGACAGTAATGCATGTTGAATAGGGCCAGCATTTGTTTTGTAGTAATAATGAGACAGTAATGCATGTTGAATAGGACCAGCAGTTGTTTTGTAGTAATAATTAGACATTAATGCATGTTGAATAGGACCAGCAGTTGTTTGTAGTAATAATGAGACAGTAATGCATGTTGAATAGGACCAGCAGTTGTTTGTAGTAATAATGAGACAGTAATGCATGTTGAATAGGGCCAGCATTTATGTGTAGTAATAATGAGACAGTAATGCATGTTGAATAGGACCAGCATTTGTTTTGTAGTAATAATGAGACAGTAATGCATGTTGAATAGGACCAGCATTTGTTTGTAGTAATAATGAGACAGTAATGCATGTTGAATAGGACCAGCATTTGTTTGTAGTAATAATGAGACAGTAATGCATGTTGAATAGGACCAGCATTTATGTGTAGTAATAATGAGACAGTAATGCATGTTGAATAGGGCCAGCATTTGTTTTGTAGTAATAATGAGACAGTAATGCATGTTGAATAGGACCAGCAGTTGTTTGTAGTAATAATGAGACAGTAATGCATGTTGAATAGGACCAGCATTTGTTTTGTAGTAATAATGAGACAGTAATGCATGTTGAATAGGACCAGCAGTTGTTTGTAGTAATAATGAGACAGTAATGTATGTTGAATAGGACCAGCATTTGTTTTGTAGTAATAATGAGACAGTCATGCATGTTGAATAGGACCAGCATTTGTTTTGTAGTAATAATGAGACAGTCATGCATGTTGAATAGGACCAGCAGTTGTTTGTAGTAATAATGAGACAGTAATGTATGTTGAATAGGACCAGCAGTTGTTTTGTAGTAATAATCAGACAGTAATGCATGTTGAATAAGACCAGCATTTATGTGTAGTAATAATGAGACAGTAATGCATGTTGAATAGGACCAGCATTTATGTGTAGTAATAATCAGACAGTAATGCATGTTGAATAAGACCAGCATTTATGTGTAGTAATAATTAGACATTAATGCATGTTGAATAGGACCAGCAGTTGTTTGTAGTAATAATTAGACAGTAATGCATGTTGAATAGGACCAGCATTTGTTTGTAGTAATAATTAGACAGTAATGCATGTTGAATAGGACCAGCAGTTGTTTGTAGTAATAATGAGACAGTAATGCATGTTGAATAGGACCAGCATTTATGTGTAGTAATAATGAGACAGTAATGCATGTTGAATAGGACCAGCAGTTGTTTTGTAGTAATAATTAGACATTAATGCATGTTGAATAGGACCAGCATTTATGTGTAGTAATAATGAGACAGTAATGCATGTTGAATAGGACCAGCAGTTGTTTTGTAGTAATAATTAGACATTAATGCATGTTGAATAGGACCAGCAGTTGTTTGTAGTAATAATGAGACAGTAATGCATGTTGAATAGGACCAGCATTTGTTTTGTAGTAATAATGAGACAGTAATGCATGTTGAATAGGACCAGCAGTTGTTTGTAGTAATAATGAGACAGTAATGAATGTTGAATAGGACCAGCATTTATGTGTAGTAATAATGAGACAGTAATGAATGTTGAATAGGACCAGCATTTATGTGTAGTAATAATGAGACAGTAATGCATGTTGAATACGACCAGCATTTATGTGTAGTAATAATCAGACAGTAATGCATGTTGAATAAGACCAGCATTTATGTGTAGTAATAATGAGACAGTAATGCATGTTAATAGGACCAGCATTTATGTGTAGTAATAATGAGACAGTAATGAATGCTGAATAGGACCAGCATTTATGTGTAGTAATAATGAGACAGTAATGCATGTTGAATAGGACCAGCATTTGTTTGTAGTAATAATGAGACAGTAATGCATGTTGAATAGGACCAGCATTTGTTTTGTAGTAATAATCAGACAGTAATGCATGTTGAATAAGACCAGCATTTATGTGTAGTAATAATTAGACATTAATGCATGTTGAATAGGACCAGCAGTTGTTTGTAGTAATAATTAGACAGTAATGCATGTTGAATAGGACCAGCATTTGTTTTGTAGTAATAATCAGACAGTAATGCATGTTGAATAAGACCAGCATTTATGTGTAGTAATAATTAGACATTAATGCATGTTGAATAGGACCAGCAGTTGTTTGTAGTAATAATTAGACAGTAATGCATGTTGAATAGGACCAGCATTTGTTTGTAGTAATAATTAGACAGTAATGCATGTTGAATAGGACCAGCAGTTGTTTGTAGTAATAATGAGACAGTAATGCATGTTGAATAGGACCAGCATTTATGTGTAGTAATAATGAGACAGTAATGCATGTTGAATAGGACCAGCAGTTGTTTTGTAGTAATAATTAGACATTAATGCATGTTGAATAGGACCAGCAGTTGTTTGTAGTAATAATGAGACAGTAATGCATGTTGAATAGGACCAGCATTTGTTTGTAGTAATAATTAGACAGTAATGCATGTTGAACAGGACCAGCATTTGTTTGTAGTAATAATGAGACAGTAATGCATGTTGAATAGGACCAGCATTTGTTTTGTAGTAATAATGAGACAGTAATGCATGTTGAATAGGACCAGCAGTTGTTTGTAGTAATAATGAGACAGTAATGCATGTTGAATAGGACCAGCATTTGTTTTGTAGTAATAATGAGACAGTAATGCATGTTGAATAGGACCAGCAGTTGTTTGTAGTAATAATGAGACAGTAATGCATGTTGAATAGGACCAGCAGTTGTTTTGTAGTAATAATTAGACAGTAATGCATGTTGAATAGGACCAGCATTTGTTTGTAGTAATAATTAGACAGTAATGCATGTTGAATAGGACCAGCATTTGTTTTGTAGTAATAATGAGACAGTAATGCATGTTGAATAGGACCAGCAGTTGTTTGTAGTAATAATGAGACAGTAATGCATGTTGAATAGGACCAGCATTTGTTTTGTAGTAATAATGAGACAGTAATGCATGTTGAATAGGACCAGCAGTTGTTTGTAGTAATAATGAGACAGTAATGAATGTTGAATAGGACCAGCATTTATGTGTAGTAATAATGAGACAGTAATGAATGTTGAATAGGACCAGCATTTATGTGTAGTAATAATGAGACAGTAATGCATGTTGAATACGACCAGCATTTATGTGTAGTAATAATCAGACAGTAATGCATGTTGAATAAGACCAGCATTTATGTGTAGTAATAATGAGACAGTAATGCATGTTGAATAGGACCAGCATTTATGTGTAGTAATAATGAGACAGTAATGAATGCTGAATAGGACCAGCATTTATGTGTAGTAATAATGAGACAGTAATGCATGTTGAATAGGACCAGCATTTGTTTGTAGTAATAATGAGACAGTAATGCATGTTGAATAGGACCAGCATTTATGTGTAGTAATAATGAGACAGTAATGAATGCTGAATAGGACCAGCATTTATGTGTAGTAATAATGAGACAGTAATGCAATGCATGAGAAAAAAGACAAGCATTTGTGTTATAAGGTGCTGAAATGAAAACAAGACTGACACAGATTTACCATCACATAATACACACCCCTGCAGATCAGAGATAGCACTATTTGTTTGGAATAATAATGTGAAAGTATAGACATCACCTACTGTTTTATCATTAGGTGGCCTTCTGGCTTTATCCCAGTTGAATACAAGTAATACTTGTAGCTGAGAACATGTAATACTAATATGTGAGCAATTAAAATTCTTGTTCAAATACACACTGTCATGGCGTGTTGGATCTATAAGACAATTTGCATGACATTTCCATACAGAGGTTTGAGAGATGTGTCTTACAGGGACAAATGTCTTTAAGTGGCCCAAATTAAACCAAAAAAAATATTCAAATCTGTAAAGCAAAGCAGTACTTAAATTACATTATTTCTATTGTAACCGGAAAGTGTTTTATTTTTTAAATACACTAGTCTACTTAAATTATTACCAGTCCCTTTCCTGTGTCTTTATTACCAGTCCCCTTTATGTGTCATTATTACCAGTCTCCTTGTTGTATCATTATTAAATTCCCCTTGCTGTGTCATTTTTACCAGTCTCCTTGCTGTTTTGTTATTACCAGTCCCCTTACTGTGTCATTATTACCAGTCCCCTTGCTGAGTCTTTATTACCAATCCCCTTGCTCTTTTGTTATTACCAGTCCCCTTGCTCTTTACCAATCCCCTTGCTGTGTTATTATTCAGTCCCCTTGCTGTGTTATTATTACCAGTCCCCTTGCTGTGTTATTATTAACAGTCCCTTAGCTCTGTTATTATTACTAGTCCCCTTGCTGTGTTATCATTAACAGTCCCTTAGCTGTGTTATTATTACCAGCCCCCTTGCTGTGTCATTATTACCAGTCCCCTTGCTGTGTCATTATTACCAGTTCCCTTGCTGTGTTATTATTACCAGCCCCCTTGCTGTGTTATTATTACCAGTCCCCTTACTGTGTTATTATTACCAGTCCCTTACTGTGTTATTATTACCAGTCCCTTAGCTGTGTTATTATTACCAGTCCCCTTGCTGTGTTATTATTAACAGTCCCTTAGCTGTGTTATTATTACCAGCCCCCTTGCTGTGTCATTATTACCAGTCCCCTTGCTGTGTTATTATTACCAGTCCCTTGCTGTGTTATTATTACCAGTCCCTTGCTTTGTTATTATTACCAGTCCCCTTGCTGTGTTATTATTAACAGTCCCTTAGCTGTGTTATTATTACCAGTCCCTTAGCTCTGTTATTATTACCAGTCCCTTTGCTGTGTTATTATTACCAGCTCCCTTGCTGTGTCATAATATGCATTATGGAAACTTACTAATAGCATTTTAATTTTGTTACACAATATTCCAAGTATTAAATGAGAATGGCTACTGTATTTTCTAGAATCCAAGAGGGCTACCAAAATCCTGACACATTATAACCCGCAGGCTGGTTGACTACTGTTTAGTTTGATCTTTAAAAGACAATGCAATTTTCATGGGATAAAACCTCTTCTTCCTAAACCAACCCATAATAAATTGATCTGTATTTGTAAAGTTAATGACAAATAATGCATATTTGTAAAGTTAATGACAAATAACCTGTATTTGTAAAGTTAATGACAAATATCACACCTTTCAAGTTCAGCAATGTACGAGTTACACTGATGGCAAAAGACTTAATCTTATAAAAAGAAAGACAAAAACAATGGAAAAAAAACCTCTTGAATGAAGTTTTCTAGTCCATGTGAAATAATAATGTCTAAATAGTTAATTAACAATGCAAGTTACAGATGGAACAAGTGATTGACCGGAACATAAATGATTAATTGACCATACTTTCATAATGGACAGCAAAGGTACGAAATCCTGCCATTATGTAAGCAGTACATTCTTATTTGAGAAGTTGGGTAAGGTAAAAGTTAATGTAACTTGAGGAAAACAGTATAGATATAAATCAGGTGTAAATTAATCATTTTGGAAATACGTTGGAATGTGTCTGGGTGCACATGACAAAGACAACAACTACCATATATACTCTCTTATAAGTACAGCCCAACTGCAAAGTGCTCAAACCCAGATCTGCTGTTGCATAATGCATGGGAAGAGCAGGGTTTGTAGTTGATTAGGAGTATTCTGGAGAACAAACAAAACAGACCCTGATCTACTGGCACATTATGGAACTTTAGATCAGGGTCTATGTTATATTCTGTTGGACCGAACTGATACTGACCATAAGATTAAGTCCTAAAAAGTAAGCTTGACATGGAGTGAGAAAACTCAAAGAATGGCAAGGGAAACTTTAGTATCTGACCATATAATCAACCGAATAAGATATTAAAAATGAGAATGGACCATGCAGAGTATTTTACAAACAAAGACATAACTAGCTATGGCAGTAAATAAGCTGTGTAATTGTAAAGAAAATATTTTCTCTCCTTTGGTATTGGAATAATAGTGCAAGTACAGTACTGCCTACAAACTGTATGCATGTTTACGCTAATGAAGAAACCCCACTGACTAAGCTTACATTAAAAACCAATAATGGAACATAATAACACAGGCATTATTTATAATGGCATAATAACAAAGACATCAGAATACATTCTTCAAAAAAACATTTAAAACATGAAGTAACTTGACTTTCAAATTAACTATCAATCTTCCTTTATATTTCATCCTGCAATATTAATTCTTCGCTTAACACCTTTTGTACTTAAAAGTATTTTAAATGCATATTTACTTCCTCCTCCATTACTTTTCATTAGCTGTCTGACTAACCAGAATGCATGTTATTGTTATTTCTGCAACACAAATTTTAATTTCTATACTGAGCACTGTAATATTATCCATGACACACTGCAGGAGATCAACATGCAGCCATGATACTGCTGGAGTACCAAATACTGCCATGACACTGCTGGAGTCCCAAATACTGCCATGACACTCTGCTGGAGTACCAAATACTGCCATGACACTCTTCACAAGAACCAAATACTGACAAGATACTCTTCACAAGAACCAAATACTGACATGACACTATCAAAGAGGACCAAATCTTGTTATGACACTCAAAGGGGAACCCAAATGCTGCCATGATCCCCTGCAGGAGAACCAACTACTGCTATTATCCTCTGCAAGGAAGACCAAATACTACCGTGACAATCTGCAGGAGGACTAATTACTGCCATAGCAACCTGCATAAAGGACCAAATACCACCATGACACTCTGCATGAGAACCGAATGCTGCCATGATGATCTGCATGAGTACTAAATACTGCCATAACCCTCTGCAAGAGGATCATCTACTGACATAATACTCTTAAGGAGGACCAAATACTACCATGACAATCTGCAGGACCAAATAATGTCATAAAACTGGGAGGACAAAACAATGCCACGACACTCAGCAGGAGGACCATCTGCTGCCAAGACACTCTGCATGAGGACAAAATACTGACACAGCCCTCTGCAGGATGACTATCAACTGACATGACACATTGCAGCAGGAACAGCTACTGCCATGACAGTCTACAAGGAGGACCAAATACTGCCATGATACTCTGCAGGAGGACCAAATACTGCCATGACCCTCTGCAGGACTAAATACTGCCATAAAACTGGGAGGACAAAACAATGTCATGACACTCAGCAGGATGACCAAATACTGCCATGACTCTCCAAAGGAGGACCATCTACTGCCATGACACTCTAAAGAAGTACCATCTACTGCCATGACATTCTGCAAGAAGACCAAATACTGCTATGATGCTCTGCAAGGATGATCAATTACTGCCATTATGATCTGCAGAAGGACCAAATAATACCATAACACTATGCAGGAAAAACAAATACTGCCATGACACTCTGAAGAGGACCAATTAATGCCATGACCCTCTAAAGGAGGACCAAATACTGCAGTGACACTGCAGAAGAACCAACAACTGCCACACTCTAAATAAGGACCAAAAATTTTCATGACATTCTGCAGGAGGACCAAATATTGTCATGACACTCTGCAAAAAGACCAAATATTGCCATGGCACTCTGTAAGGAGACCAAATATTGCCATGACAATGCAAAAGGACCAAATATTGGCATGACATTCTGCAGGAGGACAAAATATTGCCATGACACTCTGCACGAAGACCAAATATTGCCTTGACACTCTACAAGAAGACCAAATAATGCCGTGACATTCTACAAGAAGACCAAATATTGCCATGACAAATAGAAGGACCAAACACTGCCATAACACTCTGCAAGAAGACCAAATATTAATGCAGAAGGACAAAATATTGCCATGACACTCTGCAAGACCAAATATTGCCTTGACACTCTGCAAGAAGACCAAATAGTGCCATGACAATGCAGAAGGACCAAATATTGCTATGACACTGCAGAAGGACCAAGTATTGCCATGACACTCTGCAAGAAGACCAAATATTGCAATGACACTGAAGGACCAAATATTGCCATGACACTGCAGAAGGACCAAATATTGCTATGACACTGCAGAAGGACTAAATATTGCCATGACACTGTAAGAAGACCAAATATTGCCATGACACTGCAGAAGGACCAAATATTGCCATGACAATGCAGAAGAACCAAATATTGCCATGACAATGCAGAAGGACCAAATATTGCCATGACACTGCAGAAGGAACAAATATTGCCATGACACTCTGCAAGAAGACCAATTATTGCCATGACACTGCAGAAGGACCAAATATTGACATGACACTCTGAAAGAAGACCAAATATTACCATGACACTGCAGAAGGAACAAATATTGCCATGACACTCTGCAAGAAGACCAATTATTGCCATGACACTGCAGAAGGACCAAATATTGACATGACACTCTGAAAGAAGACCAAATATTACCATGACACTGCAGAAGGACCAAATATTGACATGACACTCTGCAAGAAGACCAAATATTACCATGACACTGCAGAGGGACCAAATATTGCCATGACACTGCAGAAGGACCAAATATTGACATGACACTCTGAAAGAAGACCAAATATTACCATGACACTGCAGAAGGACCAAATATTGACATGACACTCTGCATGAAGACCAAATATTACCATGACACTGCAGAGGGACCAAATATTGCCATGACACTGCAGAAGGACCAAATATTGACATGACACTCTGAAAGAAGACCAAATATTGCAATGACACTGAAGAAGGACCAAATACTGCCACTTTAGCTTTGATTGGATGAATACTTAAAATCTGACTTTACTTTCTTTCTAACAACCCTTTTTGTGATACATTTTTTTAATTTTAGGAACACACACACACACACACACACACATATATATATATATATATGTGTGTATATACAAGTTTATGTCCAAGGAATTACATGCATGCATGAATAACTTCAATAAAGATGCAACATTTAAAAATGTCTAACAAGTACACAGCACACAAGAATCAGAACAGTGTCACTTAACTGGGTTGAAATTCAACATTTCCCAGTCTGCACCTTAGTAGCAACTGAAAACTATTTATACGTAAGTCAATGACAATGTGCATGCCAAACCTCATTCAACTTGCAAATGTTTCATTTTCTGTGTTTTTTTACCTCTTGTTATGATAGGATGAAGTTTTGTAGACATGTCTTTTGTTGAACATATCTCCAAAATTTGACAATTTAAGTAAAACAGCCTTGGGATCATTGTGATAGTGTTTCATACTACTAAATATATGTACAGGATGTACTAAATATACATACATGATGTACTAAATATATGTACAGAATGGACTAAATATATGTACAAGATGAAAAAATACTGCAGCTGGCCCGACTGCATGGACACATGTGTTATGCATTGGACCATTAATGACTAAGAAACTATGCAGCATCTTGCAAATTTTAAATGGTGTTTACCTTCACTAAATTTTAAATGGTGTTTACTTTCACTAAATTTTAAATGGTGTTTAAATTCACTAAATTTTAAATGGTGTTTACTTTCACTCAGTTTTAAATGGTGTTTACTTTCACTTAATTTTAAACAGTGTTTAGATTCACTAAATTTTAAATGGTGTTTACCTTCACTAAATTTTAAATGGTGTTTACTTTCACTCAATTTTAAATGGTGTTTACTTTCACTCAATTTTAAATGGTGTTTACTTTCACTCAGTTTTAAATGGTGTTTACCTTCATTCAATTTTAAATGGTGTTTACCTTCACTAAATTTTAAATCGTGTTTACTTTCACTCAATTTTAAATGGTGTTTACTTTCACTCAATTTTAACTTGTCAAATGACCTGTTAATGAACAAGTTTTTCAGAGGTACATGATTCAAATTACATAAATTTTGTTTGCATTTTCAGTAAATATAGCTGGTGTAAATTATTGTGTACCATGCAGTATGACCAACAGTAAATATAGCTGGTGTAAATTATTGTGTACCATGCAGTATGACCAACAGTAAATATAGCTGGTGTAAATTATTGTGTACCATGCAGTATGACCATCAGTAAATATAGCTGGTGTAAATTATCG
The DNA here is from genome assembly GCA_028554795.2 of Sinohyriopsis cumingii. NCBI lineage: Eukaryota > Metazoa > Mollusca > Bivalvia > Unionida > Unionidae > Sinohyriopsis > Sinohyriopsis cumingii. The sequence continues at coordinate 167,105,416 of CM068825.1, read as the reverse complement.
TGTACCATGCAGTATGACCAACAGTAAATATAGCTGGTGTAAATTATTGTGTACCATGCAGTATGACCAACAGTAAATATAGCTGGTGTAAATTATTGTGTACCATGCAGTATGACCAACAGTAAATATAGCTGGTGTAAATTATTGTGTACCATGCAGTATGACCAACAGTAAATATAGCTGATGTAAATTATTGTGTACCATGCAGTATGACCAACAGTAAATATAGCTGGTGTAAATTATTGTGTACCATGCAGTATGACCAACAGTAAATATAGCTGGTGTAAATTATTGTGTACCATGCAGTATGACCAACTATATTAAACTCTGGCTATTTCCTAGTGATACCACATTCAATATGAAAATCAGCCATAATTTCAGAAAAGAATGAACAGACAGCAATCCTACCAGTCAATACAGTGATGTGGAAATTATCATTTTACCTATGTGGGTAGAATCTGTGCTTCTGTGCGCCAAGTCCAGATTCATTTTCACAGTTACCACTTTGGTAAATATTTACATATAACGTAACAGACTTGTAAAGGACACTAGACATGAGAGCAAGTATGTATGGAAACCAGACCATTCTTACTTCATTGAATCATTTACTTTTAAAGTGTTGAAAGTTAACATGTCCTGATTGCAGCATATATATACATACATACAGACAGACAGACATAGCCAGAGACAGTGTGAGAGAAAGAGTTATTGAGAACATTATTCAAGCTTATTATTTGTTGGGCTGTTTGGCATTGATCTTTTAAGCAATAATGCCAATAACTATTATGCCTACACAAGGTTAAATTCCAATATTTATATCTATATCTGCTAATGCAGCATGTGCCATTCTATCCTGGTCTATGCATTTAAAATATTTTCAAATTTCACTTGCATACCAAACCTAGGTACTGAAACTGACCAACTGTCCCTTGTCCAACAGTTGGGCCTGGTCTTGCAAGAAACATATATGGTACGAAGGCAGTAATTTCATGTTGCCAAACCTGTAGGTATCTGTTACCTTCAAATCTATTTGTACCAATTGAACTAGACCCTTTGTGTTTGTTCAACGGCTTTAAACTAAAATACTGACAAGCATGGGCATAATGAAGCATTGTCTTTTGAGAGCATAACAGACTTGCTGTTGTGTGTGTTTATTGTCCTCTCATGAACTGTTTCAAAGTCATTATTACATCATTTCAAAGTTCCATTTTAAAAAATCAGCCACCCTGTAAAAGGAACAGAGATACAACTGTATATGTGCATGTCTTGGTAAAGACCCTGGTGATAAAGTCAATATTCAATCCATTGTCATTAATGACTATTGTTTATTCAACATTCTGCCTCTCTTAACAGAAAGATTATCCAGCAAGTTCAACTGTTCCTCTCCGCTGTACAAAAGCCACTTTCTGGGTTCAAGCAAAACAAGCCAATTCCAACAAAGTCCCCTCCATCTTGTTCAGGGAAGGGATTTACAGAAGAAAGGGCTCTCTGACAAACCCAGACAAGGCATATCTATGGGTTTGAGACAATGTACTGCATCAGAATATATTGAAAGGTTCCTATGCTGACCATGGTTACATGGGTCAGAAAAATAACTTCCATCAAAATTTAACCTGAAAGAATGAATCTACATGTAATAGGCAATTTACACCCTAATATGACATCCAGTTATATGTAAGAGTTGATTAAATTTTGGACCTATTCATAATTATATTAATGTCATGTAAGTATTCCAATTTAAGCACCTCCATGATTTTATCATCATGCAGTGCACAATACATTATGTCCATGATTTTATCATCACGCAGTGCAGAGTAACTCCATGATTTATCATCATACAGTGCAGAGTTATTAGTACCTCCATGATTTATCATCACACAGAGCAGAGCACAGAGTACCTCCATGATTTTATCATCATATAGTGCACAGTAGAGACCTCCATGATTTATCATCATACAGTGCAGAGTTATTAGTACCTCCATGATTTTATCATCATATAGTGCAGAATAGAGACCTCCATGATTTTATCATCATATAGTGCACAGTAGAGACCTCCATGATTTATCATCATACAGTGCAGAGTTATTAGTACCTCCATGATTTTATCATCATATAGTGCAGAGTAGAGATCTCCATGATTTTATCATCTTATAGTGCACAGAAAAGTATGTCCATGATTTATCATCTCATTGAACAAGATAGTAACCTCCATGATATATCAACACATGAAGCATTATACAGTACTTCCAAAGATTTATCAAAACATGAAGCAGTATAGAGTACCTCCATGATTTATCAACACATGAAGCAGTATAGAGTACCTCCATGATTTATTTTGGTTTTGTGCAGAGTAGAGTACCTGCATGATTTAACATCATATTGTGAGCTCTCACTCCTCTCGCAAAGAAATAAGTACTCTTGTTGTCAATTGTGGGATTTATGACAGTTGGTATGAGGTACAATAAAAAAAAACCTAAAACAATACAAAACACATACTTAGAATACAAGACAAACATAATACATAATATAACAAATACAATACACATTATATAACCCACCCACCGGCATTTATAATTTTATCACAAAAATAAAAACAATCCCTTACCAGACTCGAAGACAATTACTTTCCCGAAATATATTAACATATTCAATCCCTTTGTCTTTCACTTGCGTGAAAGACAAATCTCCGCACTGCTCGAGGTGTTGTATGACTCTCTCTCTCTCGCCTCGAGTAGTAATTCCCTAGCCTTTTATTAGTATCGCAGAGAGGTGGTTTTCATACACGTGACGCACGGGAATCATGCGCCGCAATCGATCGCTCACTCGTTCGCTCACTCACAACAACCACGCACATTAGCACACGACACAAGTCCCAGGTCACATATTGTGCAGAGTAGAGTACCTCCATGATTTATCATGGTTTAGTGCAGAGTAGAGTACCTGCAAGATTTATCATCATACAGTGCAGAGTAGATTACCTGACACAGTTTGGATCATTTCTCTTCAGCTTGTGATAATTTCGGTCATCAATCAGTATCAAGAAGACAGAGGTGATGCACCAACCTGCACCAGGAAAGCCTTATATAAAACCTACCAATACAGTAATAACCAATCTCATTAGCACACTGTCATGTACAGTCAACAATGATGATGAAATCAAGCCAGATTTGCTAAATCAGTGAGATACTCACGACTGTGCACTAAATGATGATACAATCATGGAGGTACTCTGCTGTGCACTGATGATAAAATCATGGAGGTACTCTGCTGTGCACTGATGATAAAATCATGGAGGAACCCTACTCTGCACTGTATGATGATAAAATGATGGAGGTACTCTACTGTGCACTGATGATAAAATCATGGAGGTACTCTACTGTGCACTAAATGATGATAAAATCATGGAGGTTCTCTACCATGTTTTATGAGATGATAAATCATGGAGGTACTCTACTGTGCACTGATAATAAAATCATGGAGGAACCCTACTCTGCACTGTATGATGATAAAATCATAGAGGTTATCTACTGTGCACTATATGATGTTAAATCATGCAGATGCAAATATGGCATTCAGGGAACAGTCATTAACAAATAAGAGATCATGAACAGTCACTTCAGGTTTGTCTAAATTGCCTCAGAGTGAACAGCTTGCCATCAGTTCGGTATCTAAAATGTCAATCTCAGTGTCATGGTCACAGAAGGCATCAGTAAGCATGGCAGAGGACATCATACTGAAGATGGTTGGAGCCAACACAGCCCTGCTTGACTCCACTAGTGACTGAGCATGGTTGAGATGACTTACCATCATCCATGACATAAGCGAGCATGCCATCATGGAATTGCTGACTCATCACAATGAATTTCTCAGTATGGCTGTAATACTTTTGCTGAGATGTATCCACATATAAACTTTAACAAGTAGGTGCAATACAGTTGAAGATACTGACACTGTCAAATGAGTGCAATACAGTTGAAGATACTGACACTATCAAATGAGTGCAATACAGTTGAAGATACTGACACTATCAAATGAGTGCAATACAGTTGAAGATACTGACACTATCAAATGAGTGCAATACAGTTGAAGATACTGACACTATAAAATGAGTGCAATACAGTTGAAGATACTGACACTGTCAAATGTGTGCATCAAAATACAAAAGTTGCTCAAGCATAAAAATTAAGTCAGCAACCAAGTTTTGGTAAGGATGAATTATTCTCCCCAAGATGCATCCATATACCAATACAAATAAAATATGGTTAAAGTCATTGTGGGTTTAACAAAAGAATGAATGAAAACATGAAAACAAACACGTTAAGCATTTGCATCAAAGGCATTCCTCATTTTTATTCAATGAAAAACTCAATCTACTGTTACCTGAATGACCAACTAACCTCAATGAAAAACTCAATCTAATGTTACCTGACTGACTAACCTCAATGAAAAACTCAATCTCATGTTACACGACTAACTAACCTCAATGAAAAACTCAATCTCATGTTACCTGACTAACTAACCTCAATGAAAAACTCAATCTCATGTTACCTGAATGACTAACTAACCTCAATGAAAAACTCAATCTCATGTTACCTGACTAACTAACCTCAATGAAAAACTCAATCTCATGTTACCTGAATGACTAACTAACCTCAAGGAAAAACTCAACTAATGTTACCTGAAAGACTAACCTCAATAAAAAACTCAATCTCATGTTACCTGAATGACTAACTAACCTCAAGGAAATACTCAACTAATGTTACCTGAATGACTAACCTCAATAAAAAACTCAATCTCATGTTACCTGAATGACTAACTAACCTCAAGGAAAAACTCAACTAATGTTACCTGAAAGACTAACCTCAATGAAAAATTCAATCTCATGTTACCTGAATGACTAACTAACCTCAATGAAAAACTCAATCTCATGTTACCTGACTAACTAACCTCAATGAAAAACTCAATCTCATGTTACCTGAATGACTAACTAACCTCAAGGAAAAACTCAACTAATGTTACCTGAAAGACTAACCTCAATAAAAAATTCAATCTCATGTTACCTGAATGACTAACTAACCTCAAGGAAATACTCAATCCACTGTTACCTGAATGACTAACCTCAATGAAAAACTCAGCTAATGTTACCTGAATGACTAACCTCAATAAAAAAACTCAGTATACTGTTGCCCGAATGACTAATATCAATGATAAACTGAATCTACTGTTGCCTGAATGACTAACTAAACTTATTGAAAAACTAAGTCCAATTTTTCCTGAATGATTAATTTCAATGCAAAACTGAATATAATGTCACCTGAATGACTAAACTAACCATAATGAAAACTTAAGGCTATGTTTTCTCAATGACTAACTAACCTCAACCTAACTCTTACTATCTATAAAGAATCAACAAGCTGATTGAAAAGAAGTTATAAAGTTTAGTATTATGCGCTTTCTTGCTGTTTTCTTCTTTCACAATAATAACCCATTACCAGTTTTCCTGGATGATAAATAAAACTCAAATTCCACCTTCCACAAAGATCAATTACTTTTCAAAACATGATCACTGGATTATGTTTTGCCTTTTTCTGAGATAACATGTAATTGTGACAATATCAGTATAGTTGAATTGCTTTGATTAACTACTATAATTCCACTCAATGGGTGACACTATCAGCTAGTGGTATTGGATAGTTTCAGAATTTCACCATTACATCAATCCATGAATTGTCTTCTGTTGGGAAGATAAAAATCCATTATTCAAAATAAGAAAGTATTTTATTGTTCCAAAAAAGAAAACTGATAAGAACTAAAATGATATACTACGTCAACAACAAGAATAATATACTGGCTTCCTGAACTGCTGTACCGTAATGTCTGTCATTTTTGTAGGTATATTTACTAAATATTTTTCAGGATGTGGTGCAAAAATGATTTTTCTCTTCAAAGACTCTGTGACTATGATGACCTTTTATATTTTTTAAATCAATTGGTCTCTTTCTTATCTCAAATGCAAACCATTTACAAAGTTTGGTCATGGTACACAAGATAAGTTGTCATGTGGAAAGTCTTCCTTCTTTTGGTCCATAAGACCTTGACTATTGGTCTTTCAAGCCTGTAATCGATTAGTTTCCTCCCCACAACAAAAGCATGCCAGCACTGTATGAAGATAGGAAATGGCAATAGATGAAGATTTTGAATTATTGTGTGGCAACAACAAAAAATATGGCAAAAATAGCCAGACATGTGGACAAGATAATATGATTGTGATGAGTGTATAAAAAGTCCATCATCAATGGACTCATCATACACACTGTAAAGCATGTATAAAAAGTCCATCATCAATGGACTCATCATACACACTGTAAAGAGTGTATAAAAAGTCCATCATCAATGGACTCATCATACACACTGTAAAGAGTGTATAAAAAGTCCATCATCAATGGACTCATCATACACACTGTAAAGCTTTAAAGCCAATTCAGTTGCAAGCAATCAACACAGTAAGTACAAGAACTGCAGTGTTCATATCTCATGCAATGCTGAAGTCAATCATCACGGGATTTAACTCTGTAAAACAAACTGTCAAACTTGATCTACATACAACTGCAGCTTGGCTTCCTGAGATCATCCTAAACAAGAAATTTATTTGGAACAAAAACTTATAATGAATGTTAGAATGTTAACAAACCAGTGGAATGCCCTTGTCATGTCCAAAATAGGCTGTAACTCTGTGAAGTATGAACACAATGTGATCCATCATGCAATTCAGGCATTTTAGTCATTGCTGTTGTTGTTGTTGTTTTGGTTTAATGACATTTTTCAGCACATGATTGGCTGTATTTGGGGTCCTGTATAAATGGTGGACGAAAAACCCAGGAAGACCCTGGTAAGAACCACTAACCCACAGAAAGCTACTGGCAAGTTTTCTCGCATATCCACATTGTCAGTGTCGAGTCTCAAACCCCTGTGGACAGAGGTGACATGGCAGTGATCAGAAAAAGGGAACACTTTAGACCACTCAGCCAAAACAGGGATCTACCAATTACATGGGATCAACCCAGAGAGTATTATAAAAGCTTTCTGAGCAAGCCCTACCATGCATTCTAAACTTTTTCAAAGCCTATTATAAGCAATCAAATCATCATAAATTTTCTAAAAATTTTAAATAAGGATTTAAACATATAATCCAAGAAAACTTCACAAAAAGATCACAGAGAGAAAGTCAGGGGAAAAGAAAAGAAAATTACTGAAAATTATCATGTACCCTTTCAAAAGGGTACATAAATGTGAACTGCAAAAATATATTAAACCTTTGCTTTACTGAAAAGAGAGCACCAAATATCAAGTAGATGGCAAAACAGTATGCCAAGCAACACGTGGTTACTGTTATCAATATCAATATTGTACACTTACTTTTGTCCATGATCATTGTTGTGGAATTAATGCCTACCTGATTTTTGTTATCATTCTAAGAAGTAAACAAGATGTTTACTTGAAGTTCAGTTCAAGACCAGAATTTATCCATTAGAGGACATCCATTTAGCATGTATGCAAAAATCTGGCGAAGCTTGACCCTTCCCCCTTCACTGTACACATGCATACTTTTTATACACACACACCCACCTGCGTATGTAAGTTTGATACCCCCTCACACACACACCCAAATTATATAGAACGGCCTATATTTAATCCATGCAGAAACCATAAAGGATTAATAATATTGATGTGTTTAATAAAACAGACAGTCCACCAACATTGAATGTCTGGCTGCATCAAAGAAATAAACTGCATAACTTTAAACAGTTTGTCTAGTGTCTGCTAAAATTCAAATGCCAACTGAACAGGTTATGCAATAGACAAATTATTATCAATGTTTCACCCCACCCCGCCCGTTTCCTATGTGTACGTACATTATCAGTAGACACACACCCCATATGCAAACGTATGCATTTGGGTTACCCTCCTACCCCCTCCATGCCTACATACTAAATGTATGGCCCCTTTTAGGGAATTCCAGAGCAATTGTGTCTTAGTGAAATAAGTATATATAGGATTCAGTAAACAATTATTCATTCCTATTGCATATCCTTCTGAAACTATGACCAGAATTTATAGGTGTGTTTTGATACAACTCTAGTGAATTATATATGTAAATGATTCATTGGAATTACAAAATGCTCATTGACTTTTTGGACAAAAACAGTACTTTGGGGCTCAAAAGTAACCTAAGGCTGTTCTTGACTTTTAGTCTAGTGGTATGTGTACCAGACAGTGAGAAAACTGAACCCTAATCAATTATTGACAATTTGTCTGGCCCACCTGTTACATTTGGAAGCTTGGCGGTCTCTCACTAGCTAACAGTCAAGACAGGAATGGGGTTCAACTGCTTTGACAGGTGACATTCAAGGATGAGTGTTGCATTCTATATATATGAGGCCACTTGCAAAGCAGCCTAAAGCTCAGGTCCAGACCTTTTAGTCTAGTGGTATGTGTGGCCACTTGCAAACCAGCCTAAAGCTCAGGTCCAGACCTTTTAGTCTAGTGGTATGTGTGGCCACTTGCAAACCAGCCTAAAGCTCAGGTCCAGACCTTTTAGTCTAGTGGTATGTGTGGCCACTTGCAAAGCAGCCTAAAGCTCAGGTCCAGACCTTTTAGTCTAGTGGTATGTGTGGCCACTTACAAAGCAGCCTAAAGCTCAGGTCCAGACCTTTTAGTCTAGTGGTATGTGTGGCCACTTGCAAAGCAGCCTAAAGCTCAGGTCCAGACCTTTTAGTCTAGTGGTATGTGTGGCCACTTGCAAAGCAGCCTAAAGCTCAGGTCCAGACCTTTTAGTCTAGTGGCATGTGTGGCCACTTGCAAAGCAGCCTAAAGCTCAGGTCCAGACCTTTTAGTCTAGTGGTATGTGTGGCCACTTGCAAACCAGCCTAAAGCTCAGGTCCAGACCTTTTAGTCTAGTGGTATGTGTGGCCAACAATGAGACAGAAGAACTGGGCTCAATATCTAACCACAAATTAGAGCTTTGAGTGAAACCCCATGCAACTAAATAATTTTTATCTAGATCAAACTTTCAAGTTTTTCCTAAATTTTGTATTCCTTGCTACAGTATTATCACTTTTCCCCCAATATATGCCTGAAACTCCTCTTAAACTCTGAAGAAAGGTTTTGGTCCCATACAGTAAAACATGAACAATATAACAGCATAAAACTGAAACTCACTTCAAACATGGAAACGTATTTTAGCTAATAAATTCCATAAAACATTGACATTTATGGTCAAGAGATTGACATGAGTGATGCATGCTGGGCTAGAGTATTTACCATTAGCAAATACTGTTGTAGGCTTATTGAAAAGTCAAAATGACAAAAGGGTATGCAAGGTAAAATCAATTTTCATCACGTGCTCCAAATGGATCAACATTAGGTAAGAATTCATTGCTCCTTTAAGAAAGGCCAACTTTTAAACTAAACTGTTAATAACAAAATGCTTCAAATAATTCAATTCTGAAGACTGTTTATTTGCTGATTATCAAAACAGCACTGATGATAACAGGACTCTCACAAGTTATCAACAGAATATCAAAACAGGACTGATGATAACGGGACTCACACAAGTTATCAACAGAATATCAAAACAGGACTAATGATAACAGGACTCATACAAGTTATCAATGGAATATCAAAACAGGACTGATGATAACAGGACTCATACAAGTTATCAATGGAATAACAAAACAGGGCTGATGATAACAGACTCATAAAAGTTATCAATGGAATATCAAAACATGACTGATGATAACAGGACTCATACAAGTTATCAATGGAATATCAACACAGGACTGATGATAACAAGACTCATACACGTTATGAATGGAACCTTATTAATTTCATTAACTAAAATGGCTTTAATAACCAGGACGGTTTCATCTTTGATCAGATGTAAACTGACAAAACAGCAATCTAAAAGTCAGATACACTCAAATGATTTTTAAAGGAGAAAAAATATACATGTAAATTAATAATTACTGTCTCCACTTGTCAAGGTGTCAGAGTGACCAGCTAAGCCTCATAGAATCAGTCTAATTAAATAGTACAATAGTACAGTCTGATCAAATACTATATCAGTCTGATTAAATAGAAAGAATATACAGTCTGATTAAATAGTATAAATATGATGACAGTCTCCAATTGTCAGGGCATTAGTGACCAGGTAAGCTCACAGAATCAGTCTGATTAAACAGTACAGTAGTACAATAGTCTGATTAAATAGTGCAATAGTACAACAGTCTGATTAAATAGTATAAATCTGTGCCAAAAACTACAATGTAGAAACTAGGGTCAAACTTTAATGATGATGTGTTTTACATAAGCTTATCGAACAATTCCCTCAGTAAACCAAAACCTCCAAAAACAAACAAATTTGCTCCAAGGAGTTTTTAGTTTTGAAGGTTTTTACTGTCTGTGGGTTTGAGTGTGTGTGTGGGTGTGTGATTCTGAAACACGTGTATTACAGGACAAGTCCATGAGTAGATCAAACATTTTCACTGGCACATATCATCAGCAGCCAAACATTAGAGTTCTCAAAAATAATTAGATCAATGTGTCTTTGATTTATCCATTTAACTGCCAAATAAACACCACAATGAATAAACACCACAATGAAAAAACACTACAATGAATAAACACCACAATGAATAAACACCACACCACAATGAATAAACACCACACCACAATGAATAAACACCACAATGAATAACACCACAATGAATAAACACCACAATGAATAACACCACAATGAATAAACACCACAATGAATAACACCACAATGAATAAACACCACAATGAATAACACCACAATGAATAAACACCACAATGAAAAAACACCACAATGAATAAACACCACAATGAATAACACCACAATGAAAAAACACCACAATGAATAACACCACAATGAATAACACCACAATGAAAAAACACCACAATGAATAAACACCACAATGAATAAACACCACAACACCACAACAAATAAACACCACAATGAAGTAAAAATTAAATGTTCACTAGGTCTAGTTTGCAGATTGAGACTATCAAATAAAAATGTTGCCAACTAAGCTCAATTAAAATAGTGGCATAGCTGATTTACACTTTTGTCAGAAAACAAAGATGAATGTCAACTGTTTGATCATTATGTTTTCCCAATTATTTAAATGCTCTATAACAAAAACCACAAGACTAAAAAGAGATTTCAAAGTATATATATTTATGTCATGGACATATAAAAATCTCTTTATCTGAACAACTGGCCCAAGGTCAGTACCAGCAGAAATTTATATCAGTCTGTTGCACCATGTGGTTTGTGTTGACAAGTGTCCACACATAACATTTAGATTAAAATATGCAAACCGAAGTCCTAAGTTATGGAAAGATATAGACCATTCTCAGAATATATTCATGTATTCATGTGACCCTAGGTCAACGAATCCAAAACGAGGCTAAGCTAGGCACCAGCTTCATTTTACCTCGCAACCATGGCTGCTACAATTGATACTGGCAAGGGGAAAAAATAGTGACAAATATTTTTATGTTCCGTTGTGCAATGGCAATGGTAGAATTCGCATAGATTTAAGCTTCCACTATATTCCATCAGTAAGGAAGATGTATCGTCATAGAAAATGGATTGTTGCAATATGTCGTGATGAGGGGCCGAATGTTAAGATTATAAACTGGATGAATGTTGGTGAGTTTATTTTTTCTTCTGAATGATGAAATAAAGAGAAATCAAAATGCAAAATAGGTTCTGTCATTGAAGTAAATGAGTATGTATGTGTGTTATATAATGGTAGGTTTCTAAAAATGTTACCCCTAGTCCCATTCCACAAAACTGGGTCATCGAAATCTCTGCGTACCTCCACGCAGCGCATTCATCTCAGCGATTATGAACTGATATACGAGTAGTAATTACAGAAAAAGTGAATTTTGTTATCTAGTTGAAAAAATAAATAGAAATAGTAGAATGAAAATGACCACGATAGAGAAGAGATATAGCACCAGTAAAATGAAAACAATGAGAGGCCAAGTTGAATAAAATTAAGAGACAGAGAGAGAGAGAAAGAACGTGACTGGATACAAATTAATGAAACTGTTGATAAAACCTATTGATTTGTGTAAACATAAGGAAAAGTTCACACTTATATCACAGGCCATTGAAATTCTATCATTGTGGTAAGTTAATGTCAGAGAAATCATCCGTAAGGAAGCAATATATATATATATATATATATATATATATATATATATATATATATATATATATATATATATATATATATATATGTGTGTGTGTGTGTGTGTGTGTGATTTTTCCTCCCTTTTGTTCTTGCATATTTTGGCTTTTTTTTTTTTTTTACTACAGTGATATAATTTTAATGGCATGTGCTGAAAAAATAGTTTGATTTTTTTTGACAACTAATTATTGCAATTAACTCATAGTTGATTTTTTTTATTTGGAGACACCCATGATGAAATTCTCAACAAATGCAAAAGAAATATCTGGCGAACAGCTTAGATCGTTACTCGATGTACAGTAGGACGCCATATTTTTTCTCGATCTGCCTAGCTTAGCCTCGTTTTCATGATACATTAATATTCATGAGGATCTCATTAAGAATGGTCTATACTACCCTTGTATCTACAACAACTTTCTTGCATTACCATCCTCCAAGGCTTATTTGGGGACCTGATCAAATAAATTGTCACCGTTGGGGACCTAATTAAAGAAACAGGTTACCATCAAGCTTTTCTGGAAATGTATGTAAACTAAGTGACATGCATTTCTAACTAGGTGTCTTGTATTTTTAATTAGGTGTCAATCATTGTGTTTTCAGCTAGGTGTCATGTGTTTTGAACTAGGTGTCATGTGTTTTCAACTAGGTGTCATGTGTTTTTAACTAGGTGTCATTTATTTTTAACTCAGTGTCATGTGTTTTTAACAAGGTGTCATGTATTTTAACTAGGCATCATGTATTTCTGAGGCAGCAAGACAGTTGGTCATTAATTATTAATTCTGAAAACAGCCGAATGAAAAAGAATAATGTTCTTGGTTGAAATTCTATAGTCAGCTTTTCACAAAGAAAAAAATACAAGTTGTAAAAGTAATTAGTTTGAGGGGAAACCAATCAGTCATAGAAACACTAAAAAGCTGCCAATCCTCATTGAAAATGACAGTTTCCAGTACATTTAATAATTGGGTATATCAATGTCTTTTCTTTACTCATATCTGCTTTGAATGTTTCTGTATCAAGTTTCACAAATATATGCCTGCCAGGTACTTCTGGAGTAAACATGTCAGGTAAGACATTAAAATTTCAGGATCACTGTTCTCCCTCCCTCCCTCTCTCTCTCTCTCTATATATATATATATAAAAAAAAAAAATATATATATATATATATATATATATATATATATATATATATATATATTTTCCCTAAGATTGAAACTTTATATAACCAATATTCCTTTGAAACCGAATCACATTTTTCTGTGTACCCCAAATTTTTGGGTTTGAATTTAAAAATAAATAATCTCAATAACAACTGTCAGCTTTGTTCATACCAGAGGAAGGTTTGAGTTAGATAGTTAAAAAGTGTGAAGCACAAATGATCAAAATATTGCTGCTAATTGATGCATGAAGTAAACATGGAAGCAAGATTCCAATAATGAAGCAGGGGTCCAGAGTGGCCGAGTCGTCTAAAGCGCTCTCCGTTACGGATCACTGCCATCTCACCTCTGTCCGCGCAGGTTCGAGTCTCAGATTCAGCCAATGTGGGTATGTGAGAAAGCTTGCCAGTAGCTTCTCGTGGGTCAGTGGTTCTTTCCGAGGTTTTCCCGGGTTCTTCCTCCACCATTAATACTGGCCACCATGTATGGCCTATCGTGTGCTGAAAAATGGCGTTAAACCCCACAACAACAACCAATAATGAAGCAACTGACTAATCCTTCTTGTGTGCAGTAAGTATAGTCAAAGTCAGCATAATATCAGTTTAAAATACATTTACAAATTAAATATGTTAACATGAAATCTTGTTTTTGAATTTCATTTAATTAAGCCTAAATTTGCTATTATTTCACTCTCTGTTTTAAATCTAAATCTTTCTTACTGCCCTTCTTATTGCCATCTTAAGATTTCATTTCATTTTTCAATTTTCATTAAACTTTTTTGTTTGTCGCATATTTATCTGTCACAGAAATGACAACTGGTGGAAATGCTGAACACGGAAATGCCTGTCACAGAAATGTCTGATGTGGAAATGCCAGTCACAGAAAAACAGGCATACCATTAGAACATGTAGTCAGCCAATAGTCATTTAACAGGTTAACACAGAAACATAAATAGATGCCAAGAAATCTTAATTATCTAAAATATCAATTAAAAAGTTGATTAGCAAATGATCTTTTGTAAAAAGATATACACATGTCCTTGTATGTGAGGACATATGACCACAACTCATCCTAAGGGTGAAAAAAGAAAACCTCAGTAAATAGAAGAAAACCCTTAAAAACCAAATATTTAATTTGGCCCCAAGGGATTCTGGACTTGAGAAGTTTTACTGTATGTACACATAAACAAACCTTGCAGCTATGGGCACAAGACGGGCAGAGGGTCGGCGGGTTGGTGTTGTGTTGGTGGTACGATCCGGGTATCCAATTTTTACAGGAACATTTGTCCTTGGACTTAATCCCACTATCTCCAGATGCAGCATTCTCAAAATATCATTAACTGTTCTTTACCATGTCAACATTACACACTGTTTATTTCAGAAATATGGAACACATTTCAGTTACACAATGAAACTAAATTCTAGAATGTTTTCATCAGCCACAGTAAGTCAATTAGCTAAATGCATGCTCCACAGTAAGTCAATTAGCTAAATACATGCTCCACTGTAGACTAGTATATAGTAGTTATTGATCAATAGGCAAGGTTGTTTGCGTTTTTTATTGCCCTTACATTTTGACAACAATTATTGGTACTCTTTTTGCATAACACATCAGTACCTCAGTTTAGCGTAATCTTAGTTTCCCTTACTGGAAATCAAATATGAGACATGCCTCCCCGATAATCAATACATAGTTGAGAATAATCAAATTCCTGTAGAAAAATAAGCACTTGAATACTCTGACAACTTCTAATCCAAAATAATTACAAGAGAAGCAGTAAAGTACTGTGTGCCATCACTCCGATCCACTTGAGGAATACCACTAACATTGTTACCACCTGAATGAGGTCTCCGGGCCATCACTCATATCCACTTGTAGAATACCACAACACTGTTACCACCTGAATGAGGTAATGATTATACCTATGAACAAAATGCCCAAAGTTTCCATTCACAAGGTGAAATAAATCATGGAGTGTAATTTAGATTCCAGATCCATTTACTAATGGTATGTATAAATACATATATCCATCAATATAAATACATATATCCATCAAGATAAATACATATGTACATGCAGATTCAATGTCACCATGCAATGCAATCCCAATGGTTGGATGATCACCTTTGAGACAGTCACTATACCAAACTTTCCATATCAGTGCAGTGCTGTTAAATGAAGTGAATACACTAATCCTGTCCTACCCAGTGTTGTCAGGGCTCTATTATTCCTCTACCATTTAGGCTTTGTCCTCTAAAGTTACTCTGCTTTGTTCCTCGGCAATTACAACTGCTAAATGCAGTGCTCCTGATCACAATGAAGGTTACCTTTGGCAAAAAACTCAATACACATTCGTCATGATCAGATTCAACCAAACCTGTACATAAGGCCTGGTATCTAAAACTTATTTAAACCTAAACAAGATTAATTATTTGTGTAATTCTATCCTAATATCGTTTATCAGAGACAGGACCCATACACTTGAAGACTTTATCCCCACTGACAGGTACCCTCAATGTAACTTATCAAATACTCTGGACAAGGTTCTAATATTTGATTTGATTTTGCTTGCAAAAAGTACACAAGGTCGACTCAAAGCTGTTATTGTCCTGGCCCAAAGCTACCATGCCGCTTCCCTATTGAGATATAGATTGATCCAACTACACTATATGCATCTGGATTACGGATATTGACTCGTGTAATATATCACCTATCAAATGGAACTGGAATCATTTACTAACCCAGTATGTGACAGGTATGCATAAATAAATCATCTTAAGTCCATAGTTCCCTTGATCCCATTTACCTAATATATGGTAAAGTTTAATCAAAATCAAAGTTCTACTGATTTCTGTAATAACACTCAAAAAAGTTTACAAATCCAACTAATATCTATCTATCTATCTATCTATCTATCTTCCCATGTTTTGAGGGACTTGAAGTATATTAGTTCAAAAGCTAATTGTGTAACCCTCTTGAAATAAAACCATTATTCTTCTGATTATTGATCACATGGTGCAATTATTCTTTGACAGATCTTGTACCCTTCAACACTCAGTTTTCTGGACCAGCATGAAATCATGAAATTATCACACAAAGCAATTACACAAGGCAGTTATTAATACTGTGATGCATCTTTATAGTGTCAAGCACCATTATTATGGTATTGTCAAGCACCATTATTATGGTATTGTCAAGCACCATTATTATGGTATTGTCAAGCACCAGTATTATGGTATTGTCAAGCACCATTAAAGTACCAGTATTATGATATTGTCAAGCACCATTATTATGGTATTGTCAAGCACCATTATTATGGTATTATCAAGCACCAGTATTATGGTATTGTCAAGCACCATTATTATGGTATTGTCAAGCACCAGTATTATGGCATTGTCAAGCACCATTATTATGGCATTGTCAAGCAACATTACTGTGGCATTGTCAAGCACCATTATTATGGCACTGTCAAGCACCATTATTATGGTATTGTTAAGCACCATTATTGTGGTATTGTCAAGCACCAGTATTATAGTATTGTCAAGCACTCTTATTACGGTATTGTCAAGCACCATGATTATGGTATTGTCAAGCACTAGTATTATGGTACATGTATTGTCAAGTACTCTTATTATTAATTGTCAAGCACCATGATTATGGTATTGTCAAGCACCATTATTATGATATTGTCAAGCACCTTTATTATGGTATTGTCAAGCACCAGTATTAAGGTATTGTCAAGCACCAATGTTATGGTATTGTCAAGCACCAGTATTATGGTATTGTCAAGCACCAGTATTATGGTATTGTCAAGCACCATTATTATGGTACTGTCAAGCACTCTTATTATGGTATTGTCAAGCAGCATGATTATGGTATTGTCAAGCACCAGTATTATGGTATTGTCAAACACCATTATTGTGGTATTGTCAAGCACCATTATTATGTCATTGTCAAGTAGCATTATTATGGCATTGTCAAGCACCAGTATTATAGTATTGTGAAGCACCAGTATTAGGCCAAACAAACAAATATGTGGTTTCAGTTGGCCAACAGTTCCTGTTTCTCACTGCCATTCCTAGCACTTTTTCCCCAAAAAAGAACATCAAATTTATATAATGTTTTTTTTTGAAAAATCCACATGCCTATCCTAATTTTAAAACAATTGCAATAGGAAACACATATTATTTTGTTTTGGTCTTATGGCATCTTCAAAGTCTATCTGTTAGTGCACCTGTGAGATACTGAGTACAGCCCCACAAATGAACACTTTTGTTTTCTGATTGAGCAGGGATGCACAACTTAATGTTTACATGGGACAGATTGGGCCTTAATTGGAACTAAGCTGCACTGTGCAAGTTTTGTGTCAATATTAAAAGCATAAAAACAGAAGTGTAATGTAAGGACACAACCCATGGGTGCCACAAAATGAGATGATTTGAACAAAGTGTGGATATGTAAAATGATACTCAATTTTCTAAAAGTATGCTAATGATCCTCAAAGTGTCAAAATGTATAAAAAATATGCAAACAGCTACCCAGTGTGGATATGTCAAACTGTGTCTAATTTCCGACCAATATGCTAACAGCTACCCAGTGTGAATATGTCAAACTATGCCCAATTTCCAACCAATATGCTAACAGCTACCCAGTGTGGATATGTCAAACTATGCCCAATTTCCAATCAATATGCTAACAGCTACCCAGTGTAGATATGTCAAACTGTGTCTAATTTCCAACCAATATGCAAACAGCTACCCAGTGTGAATATGTCAAACTGTGTCTAATTTCCAACCAATATGCAAACAGCTACCCAGTGTGGATATGTCAAACTATGCCTAATTTCCAACCAATATGCTAACAGCTACCCAGTGTAGATATGTCAAACTGTGTCTAACTTCCAACCAATATGCAAACAGGTACCCAGTGTGGATATGTCAAACTGTGTCTAATTTCCAACCAATATGCAAACAGCTACCCAGTGTGGATACGACAAACTGTGTCTAATTTCCAACCAATATGCAAACAGCTACCCAAAGTGTGGATATGTCAACCTGTGTCTAATTTCCAACCAATATGCTAACTGATATACATGTCAAACTTGACTGAATTTTCCTCAAAAATACATTAACAGATACCCAAGTGTAGACAGGTGAAACTACTCAGTTTCCCAAAAATATCCTATGTCATGTATATGCTGGGTGCTGCCATTTATATGGACTAGTCATGTCCATGCAGGGGGCTGCCATTTATAGGGGCTTGCCATATCTATGCAGGGATCTACAATTTATAGGGGCTTGTCATGTCCATGCATTTATAGGCTTGGCATGGCATTTATAAGGGCCTGCCATGTCCATGCAGGGTTCTGCCATTTATAGGGGCTTGCCATGTCCATGCATTTCGAGGCATGGCATTTATAGGGACTTGCCATGTCCATGTAGGGTTATACCATTTATAGGGGCTTGCTATGTCCATCCAGGATTCTACCATTTATAGGGACTTGCCATGTCCATGCATTTCTAGGCATGGCATTTATAAGGGCTTGCCATGTCCATGCAGGGTTCTACCATTTATAAGGGCTTGCCATGTCCATGCAGGGTTCTACCATTTATAAGGACTTGCCACGTCCATGCAGGGTTCTACCATTTATAGGGACTTGCCATGTACATGCAGGGTTCTACCATTTATAAGGGCTTGCCATGTCCATACAGAGTTCATTGAGTTCTACCATCTATAGGGGCTTGCCATGTCCATACAGAGTTCATTGAGTTCTACCATCTATAGGGGCTTGCCATGTCCATACAGAGTTCATTGAGTTCTACCATCTATAGGGGCTTGCCATGTCCATACAGAGTTCACTGAGTTCTACCATCTATAGGGGCTTGCCATGTCCATACAGAGTTCATTGAGTTCTACCATCTATAGGGGCTTGCCATGTCCATACAGAGTTCATTGAGTTCTACCATCTATAGGGGCTTGCCATGTCCATACAGAGTTCATTGAGTTCTACCATCTATAGGGGCTTGCTATGTCCATACAGAGTTCATTGAGTTCATACAGAGTTCATTGAGTTCTACCATCTATAGGGGCTTGCTATGTCCATACAGAGTTCATTGAGTTCATACATAGTTCATTGAGTTCATACAGAGTTCATTGAGTTCTACCATCTATAGGGGCTTACCATGTCCATACAGAGTTCATTGAGTTCTACCATCTATAGGGGCTTGCCATGTCCATACAGAGTTCATTGAGTTCTACCATCTATAGGGGCTTGCTATGTCCATACAGAGTTCATTGAGTTCTACCATCTATAGGGGCTTGCCATGTCCATACAGAGTTCATTGAGTTCTACCATCTATAGGGGCTTGCCATGTCCATACAGAGTTCATTGAGTTCTACCATCTATAGGGGCTTGCCATGTCCATACAGAGTTCATTGAGTTCATACAGAGTTCATTGAGTTCTACCATCTATAGGGGCTTGCCATGTCCATACAGAGTTCATTGAGTTCTACCATCTATAGGGGCTTGCCATGTCCATACAGAGTTCACTGAGTTCTACCATCTATAGGGGCTTGCCATGTCCATACAGAGTTCACTGAGTTCTACCATCTATAGGGGCTTGCCATGTCCATACAGAGTTCACTGAGTTCTACCATCTATAGGGGCTTGCCATGTCCATACAGAGTTCACTGAGTTCTACCATCTATAGGGGCTTGCCATGTCCATACAGAGTTCATTGAGTTCATACAGAGTTCATTGAGTTCATACATAGTTCATTGAGTTCATACAGAGTTCGTTGAGTTCTACCATCTATAGGGGCTTGCCATGTCCATACAGAGTTCATTGAGTTCTACCATCTATAGGGGCTTGCCATGTCCATACAGAGTTCATTGAGTTCTACCATCTATAGGGGCTTGCCATGTCCATACAGAGTTCATTGAGTTCTACCATCTATAGGGGCTTGCCATGTCCATACAGAGAACTCATTGAGTTCTACCATCTATAGGGGCTTGCCATGTCCATACAGAGTTCATTGAGTTCTACCATCTATAGGGGCTTGCCATGTCCATACAGAGTTCATTGAGTTCTACCATCTATAGGGGCTTGCCATGTCCATACAGAGTTCATTGAGTTCTACCATCTATAAGGGCTTGCCATGTCCATACAGAGTTCATTGAGTTCTACCATCTATAGGGGCTTGCTATGTCCATACAGAGTTCATTGAGTTCTACCATCTATAGGGGCTTGCCATGTCCATACAGAGTTCATTGAGTTCTACCATCTATAGGGGCTTGCCATGTCCATACAGAGTTCATTGAGTTCTACCATCTATAGGGGCTTGCCATGTCCATACAGAGTTCATTGAGTTCTACCATCTATAGGGGCTTGCCATGTCCATACAGAGTTCATTGAGTTCATACAGAGTTCATTGAGTTCTACCATCTATAGGGGTTTGCTATGTCCATACAGAGTTCATTGAGTTCATACAGAGTTCATTGAGTTCTACCATCTATAAGGGCTTGCTATGTCAAT
Source organism: Sinohyriopsis cumingii (assembly GCA_028554795.2). Lineage (NCBI taxonomy): Eukaryota > Metazoa > Mollusca > Bivalvia > Unionida > Unionidae > Sinohyriopsis > Sinohyriopsis cumingii. The sequence continues at coordinate 167,084,444 of CM068825.1, read as the reverse complement.
GCAGGATACTGCCATTTATCCTCCAACTAACATCTGGTGTAAGAAAATAAAATACATTTCTCCAAAATGCACAGTTAGAATTTTTTTAAATATTATCTTTACCTGATACTCATAATTTTTACATGATTTACACTACATTTACGTGTTTCTTTGATTTGTTTTTCATGTGAGTGCTCCACAACACAGACTGGTTAAACACTGGTAAGTAAAATACTGAAAACAGTTTTGGTATGCATACACTGTTACAACTCATCATACAGCAATTGGTATTCACACACTGTTACAACTCATCATACAGCAATTGGTATTCACACACTGTTACAACTCATCATACAGTAATTGGTATTCACACACTGTTACAACTCATCATACAGTAATTGGTATTCACACACTGTTACAACTCATCATACAGAAATTGGTATGCACACACTGTTACAACTCATATAGCAACTGGTATGCACATACTGCTGCAACTCATCATACATCAACTGCTATGCACACACTAATGCAACTCATCACACAGCAATTGGTATGCACACATTGTTTTAACTCATATAGCAACTGGTATCCACACATTGTTACAGCTTATCATACAGCAACTGGCATGCACACACTGTTACAACTCATCATAAAGCAATTGGTATGCACACGCTGTTGCAACTCATATAGCAACTGGTATCCACACATTGTTACACCTTATCATACAGCAACTGGCATGCACACACTGTTACAACTCAAACAGCAACTGGTATCCACACACTGTTACAGCTTATCATACAGCTATTGGTATGCACACACTGTTACAACTCATATAGCAACTGGTATCCACACATTGTTACAGCTTATAATACAGCAACTGGTATATACACACTGTTACAACTCATACAGCAACTGGTATCCAGACATTGTTACAGTTTATCATACAGCAACTGGCATGCACACACTGTTACAACTCATACAGCAACTGGTATCCAGACATTGTTACAGTTTATCATACAGTAACTGGCATGCACACACTGTTACAACTCATACAGCAACTGGTATCCACACATTGTTACAGTTTATCATACAGCAACTGGTATGCACACACTGTTACAACTCATCATACAACAACTGCAGCACACACTGTTACAACCCATACAGCAACTGGTATCCACACATTATTACAGTTTATCATACAGCAACTGGTATGCACACACTGTTACAACTCAAACAGCAACTGGTATCCAGACATTGTTACAGCTTATCATACAGCAACTGGTATGCACACACTGTTACAACTCATACAGCAACTGGTATCCAGACATTGTTACAGTTTATCATACAGCAAGTGGCATGCACACACTGTTACAACTCATAAAGCAACTGGTCCAGACATTGTTACAGTTTATCATACAGCAACTGGTATGCATACACTGTTACAACTCATACAGCAACTGGTATTCACACATTGTTACAGCTTATCATACAGCAACTGGTATGCATACACTGTTACAACACATCATACAGCAACTAGCATGCATACACTGTTACAACTCATACAGCAACTGCAGCACACACTGTTACAACCCTACTGATACAGGTGTAATCTCTAACCCTTTCTGTTTCTGTCTCTCAGGTGGTTGAAATACATAATACATTATTAACTTGACTTTAAAAACTAATTCATTTGAGGCAAGGCTAAATAATCTGAGTTGAGCTGGCGATGTTATTAATTTGAGCATGGGGAGTCAATTTGGTTACCTCTAAATCAAACACTGGGAAAATATGAAGTCCTGCTTACTGAGAAGACCATACAGGGAAACACTATGACAAAAGTATCTTTCATGTTTTAGAACTCATGCTGTCTGAAAACTTTTTTAAACAATAATGTCTTTAAATTCAGTTTGCACAGTCATTTGGGTTAATTTTCAAGTAAAGCATTCAACGAAGAAGCATAAAGTGTTAATAAAGAATGTACTGCTACTTTGAATCAACTTTTTGTTGCCTGTGGAAAAAGTTATTGACAGAATGTTTGAGAACTTGAAAAGCCCAGTAACGCTTTAGTCATTAGTTAGGTATGTTGACAAGATCTCTACATAGTGGCATTGTAGTATGAAACTGAACTAACAAGTTCTGTATTGTATCCATATGCAGTTAGCCAACATCAAAGAACACTTAACAATGGTCAATACACACATGACAATTGTCAAATAAGGCTGGGTAATAATGACAGAAGACTGGTAGGGCATTCAATGAATGTGTTGCCCTGTCCAAAGTTTGAACAGTACCACCTTGGTACACACCAGAATCAATGGAATGGAAAATAAAGTCACCATGTACACTTGCACCAAGAAAAACTTACGGTAAGAAAAATAAAACCCTAACTACAGTGGATTACTGTATGTGCCAGAGATGAGAGTCCCAAGAATAATTTTCACGAAACAATGACCGTGAATGGCTAGCACAATAAGTGACAACATAGCTGGGTCAAAGTTTACAGCTGAACCATCTACACGATAACTGGTTTATTCACCACTCGAGCAGGAAAAATACATTAACGATATTTTCATAAAGCATCTCAAAAAAGAATATGGTATCTAAGTAAATGTTACAACAAAATAAAAAACAAACAAGCTGAACTTAGTACACACCACAGTTTTAAAAAAAAGAAGTTGCCCAAGCAAAATACAGGGGTAGTTGGCCAAACAATCTTGGTATAATTTTCAAACCAGTATGCTTTCATCAACTTTATAAGCAGATTTTTTTTAAAGAATCTTTTTTTTGTTGTTGATTATTCTGATTATATTTAGCAATACAATCCAATTTAATGGCAGACAAACATTATTATACAAACTTAAAAGGCCTTCTTGCCTGAATGCTAACAAATTCAGTAGCTTTTTGTATATGAAGCCATTTTACACATTAACTCCTGGTGATGAGTTTACGTGGCAGGAGGTAGTAGCCTACTGTTGAGCTACGTAGCTTTAAGGTCATGTATGATACACTAAAGTGGTGGCATTTTGGAAAGGTAGACAGATGTAACTCTACAATGACACCAAATAATCTGGAAAATCTAGTTGCAGTACAAAATACTGGGGGAAAAACTTTATTTTGGACTTGATTTTTTTCCACCCAAAATTTGCCCATGGTCGGAATCTGATTTTGTGTCTGGGTTTTGGACTTTTTGGTCCCAGATCTAAGGCAGACCAGTATGAACTGCAAACTGACAGATGAACCTTTGCAAAAGTAGGATAAGATGGGCATTGGGAATAAAAAGTGGTCTCGATAACGGGTCCGATAAGCACAAAAAAAACACTCCAACTTTTACCCTTCTGCTCATGCACGAGCCAAATAGCCAATGAAAAACGATGTTTCTAACACAACTAGGCATTATGTTATTGGAAATCACCTGGAAGTTGCATTCTTAGGATTATTTCAGAAATAGCTTTCAAAATGTGTTTCTACTCAAATTTGAGGTGAAAACAACAAAAACCTTCAGGGGTTAATGTGTTAAAGGTGTGTCTATTTTTAGTAATGGCAGTAATATTACTAGCTGATAAGCATTATTTGTAATAAAAAAAAACTCAAAGGCCTTCATACAAGAATGTTTTCTGTTAGTTTTTATCAAATTCTGTTTAATAATTTGTTAAAGTTGTTGTTTCATGTTGTTTTTCTCTTCTTACAAATGGTGGCCACATTTGATGTACAAATGTCTAATTTGTTAGGATTTTTTATGTCAAAATAATGGCAATAATGGTCAAATTCTGTTGAAACAGCTCGAAAGAAGAAGTTGTTTAAAGTTTAGTTTTTTCCCCAAATTTTAGTAATTGCTACCATAATGCATGATTTGTACACGTTAATAAAACTTATATGCTAGGATACTTTCTCTAAAATTTGGTAAAATTCTGAAGAGTGGTTTTTGGAGACATTGTTTTAATATTTTTCTGTTTGTATCAACAGTGTCCATATCTAACTCTGGATCTGCATAAATTTTATACATTTAAATTGCCTTTATCCTGTACAAGGATGTTTTCTGTCAAATCTGGGCTAATTCTGTCCTGTGGTTTTCAAGACAAAGTTATTTCAAGGTATTCCTGTTTCTAGCTATTATAAAAGTGGCCATGTTTGATAATGAATAATGCCATCATTAGTCTTTATAACCATAGTGGCCATGTTTGATAACGAATAATGCCATCATTGGTCTTTATAACCACAGTGGCCATGTTTGATCATGAATAATGCCATCATTGGTCTTTTTAACCACAGTGGCCATGTTTGATAATGAATAATGCCATCATTGGTCTTTATAACCACAGTGGCCATGTTTGATCATGAATAATGCCATCATTGGTCTTTTTAACCACAGTGGCCATGTTTGATAACAAATAATGCCATCATTAGTCTTTATAACCACAGTGGCCATGTTTGATAATGAATAATGCCATCATTGGTCTTTATAACCACAGTGGCCATGTTTGATAATGAATAATGCCATCATTGGTCTTTATAACCACAGTGGCCATGTTTGATAACGAATAATGCCATCAATGGTCTTTATAACCACAGTGGCCATGTTCAATAATGAATAATGCCATCATTGGTCTTTATAACCATAGTGGCCATGTTTGATAACGAATAATGCCATCATTGGTCTTTATCGCCATACTGGCCATGTTCAATAATGAATAATGCCATCATTGGTCTTTATAACCATAGTGGCCATGTTTGATAATGAATAATGCCATCATTGGTCTTTTTAGCAATTGTGGCCATGTTTGATAACAAAAAATGCCATCATTGGTCTTTATAACCATAGTGGCCATGTTCAATAATGAATAATGCCATCATTGGTCTTTATAACCATAGTGGCCATGTTTGAAAATGAATAATGCCATCATTGGTCTTTATAACCATACTGGCCATGTTCAATAATGAATAATGCCATCATTGGTCTTTATAACCATAGTGGCCATGTTTGATAATGAATAATGCCATCATTGGTCTTTTTAGCAATTGTGGCCATGTTTGATAACAAAAAATGCCATCATTGGTCTTTATAACCATAGTGGCCATGTTTGATAACAAATAATGACATCATTGGTCTTCATAGCCATAGTGGCCATGTATGAAAATGAATAATGACATAATTTTTCTTTTTAGCATTGCGGCCATGTTTGATAATGTACAACTGCATCATTGGTCTTTAAACCAGGATGCTTTCCGTCAAATTGGGAAATAATTTATTTTGGTGGTTTCTGAGAAAATCATTTCAAAGCTTTTTCTACTCTTAAAACAGCAGACAAAATTAATGACAGTTTGGCTTTGTTTTAAATGAATGGTCTTCTTGCCAAAATGCTTTCTGAAAGTTTAGGTCGCATTCTGTTTAGCAGTTTGTATGAAAAACTTGTGTTGTTCTATCTTTAGTAACAGTAGCACAAACCATAATCATTTGTACACAGTTAAAAGACCTTTATGTCTTCATGCTTTCTGCCAAGCTTTTGGTTACAAATGGTCCAGTGTTCTTTTACAGAGAATTTTAAAACAGAAATTATTCATGGACAACAGATGCAGTCCCATACCATTAAGTTCACTGGTCTTATGGTCAGATAATCTAATAAAAAAAACTGGATAATATTTGAATCAGAATAAAATCTGAGAAACTATCAGGCCTGATCATCTGTGCAGACTTGGAAATGGAATGACCAAGCCATGGGATATGACACATTTCAAGATGTTATGACCAGAACATTGACAGATTTGGAGAAGGAATGACCTGGTCATGAAATACAGCAATTTTGGAGATGGAATGAACAGATCATGAAATATATGGCAACTTTGGAGATGGAATGACCAGGTCATGAGATAAGGCACATTTGGAGATGGAATGACCAGGTCCTGACATATGGCAGAATTGGAGATGGAATGACCAGGTCCTGAGATATGGCAGATTTGGAGATGGAATGACCAGGTCATGAGATAAGGCACATTTGGCGATGGAATGACCAGGTCCTGAGATAAGGCAGATTTGGAGATGGAGTGACTAGGTCCTGAGATATGGCAGATTTGGAGATGGAATGACCAGGTCATGAGATATGACAAATTTGGAGATGGAATGATCGGGCCATGAGACGTGCAATTGTAAGATATAGCAAGTCATGACCAAGAGATAAGGCAACTGAATTGGGCTGGAGAAAGATTCAGGCATGTCAGGACTGCCAAATCAGGAGATTGACCAACTGATATTCTATCCAAGCAGAGAAGACAACTGTTCCTTTCATAGCTGTGATGATCAATGCTGACTACAAATGCAGTTACAGAACAACATTCTTTGATAAAGAAATGGTTAAAAAATGTATATTCATCACTCCATCCAGTGAAGTGAAAGACAATGAATAATGATAATTTGGTCCTGCTTCATCCACAAGATAAGGCTGTAAGTATTATTGATTTTCACTTGTACAGCAATATTTAATTATTGATTTCACGTACGTAACTCATAGCATCCAGCTGATGATCATGAAGTATTACTGGTTCCAAAGCTCTCATCAACAGTCAAGGAGCCTCCACTCCCACTCTGTCGGCGGATTCCTCAAGAGCCTCCTTATTGCATATAAACCCTTTGGTAAAGTTTTGGTCCTTCGCTGGAGTAAAGTAATAACATCCTCCATGCCAACATCAGCATCGAAAGCAGTATATGGGTTACACAAAACCCCTTTGAATTCTACAACTACTCTTTCAAAGACAAACAGCTCTAGAGCTGGAGATTGCTCCCAAAATTTCCCTTGTTCTGGTGATGAAACCCCACAGCCAGAGAACTTGAGGTAATCTGGTTTCTAACTGCAGGCACTCGATCTGCACAATGGGTAAACCAAACTCAGTATTCTGAAATAACCACAACTAACAATAAACCAATCTCAGGGAATGCTGTACACATAAATAAAACTGAATACATTTTGTTCCTATATAATCCTTAAATATTTTACAATACACAATTCCTTGACAACATATATAAAACAAGCATGCTATTTTTACTTATTTCATTAACTTTCACAGATTAAAAGTGCAATTTATATTCATTTTTCAATGTAATTACCCTTTATCTCACATAGGTACTATTGACTTTTACCCCGTTATATTATACTCAAAATATTTTACCTGACGTATACCTGCTCCTCAAACATCAACCTACACCAACACTTTAACATTAAAGATGTAGCTTGATTTGGTTTGGTGTTTTATGGCACAGCAACACAAATAGGTTATTTCATGCCAAGGCAACTGGATTAAAGTGAATTGCCTAAGGACACACTACAGTACCCAACCCAGGCTGATCCAAATGTATGATTCAACCTGAACCCTCTTGATGACGAGTCTGGCATGCTAGCCACTAAGCCACCACGATTCCCTGTTTCCATTATTTGCCTCTAACCACAAGCAGTAGAGTACATCAGGTCTAAATGGAGAACTGTACAAGAGGTCAAACCGTAAGCATTTACTGTATACTCTTGTTACAATTAATGAGTTTTAAATTTCAACTTCCTGCAGTTGACTAATTGTCAAGTAATTTCCATACTGCATGGAGTACATTCCTTTGACATCAATTTATTTATATATAAATAAAGTATTTATCTTTAAAACTACAGATGTATATATGAATCACAACTGGCACTGCTATCGAACTTTGAAACTGGCTTATTTATAATCCATGTTGAAATTACAGTCCACACTATTGTAGAATATCAATAAATCTATGTATTTGCTTAGTCCCAAGAAAGAAATTAGAAAAGTCAATACATAAACATGCCTAAGTTTGTTGATACAAAAAAAGAAAAATCAAGATCAAAGGAAAACAGAATCAGTCAGCTGGTCCTCATTACACCAGTTGATCTACAACGACGATAAGTAATGGACATAATGCAGGTAGCTGTTGCAACAATTCCAGGTTTGCATTGAAATTTAACCAGTTCGAGTAACTCATTATGAAGCTAGTTTTCAGTAGATTTAAATAAATAAAAAACTTTAAATGGTTTTCTTGCTAATTTTGTTGCATTTTATGCTTTTGACCTAACTGGTTTTCTCTGAATACAACTCAGTGGAAGGACTGATACGCTGTTGTTTGCTATTTTGGTACATAGTTTATGGGGGGTATTTTTACTGATTCAAGGCACACTTAAACATTCTCTAAGGGCAGATAGAGAACAGAACAGAACAGGCTTCATTTATTTTTCTATGTATTTTATGATTTTCTTGAATTGGTCTAGACCTACTGACATTCTCTGAAGGTAAATGAATAGAAGCACTGAGATCGTTTTGACTGCCATAGTTTTAGGCATTTTATGATTTTCTTGAATTGGTCTAGACCTAGTGACATTCTCTGAAGGTAAATGAATAGAAGCACTGAGATCGTTTTGACTGCCATAGTTTTAGGCATTTTATGATGTTCTTGAATTGGTCTAGACCTATTGACATTTTCTGAAGGTAAATGAATAGAAGCACTGACATCGTTTTGACTGCCATAGTTTCAGGCATTTTATGATTTTCTTGAATTGGTCTAGACCTACTGACATTCTCTGAAGGTAAATGAACAGAAGCACTGAGATCGTTTTGACTGCCATAGTTTTAGGCATTTTATGATTTTCTTGAATTGGTCTAGACCTACTGACATTCTCTGAAGGTAAATGAATAGAAGCACTGACATCGTTTGGACTGCCATAGTTTTAGGCATTTTATGATTTTCTTGAATTGGTCTAGACCTACTGACATTCTCTGAAGGTAAATGAAAAGAAGCACTGACATCGTTTGGACTGCCATAGTTTTAGGCATTTTATGATTTTCTTGAATTGGTCTAGACCTACTGACATTCTCTGAAGGTAAATGAATAGAAGCACTGACATCGTTTGGACTGCCATAGTTTTAGGCATTTTATGATTTTGCAGAACTGGTCAAGACCCACACATTTTCTCTAAAGACAAACAGAAGAACTGAAATGGTTTTACTTTATATTTTTGTTCATATTTTATGCTACTGCTGTCAATTAGTCTAGACCCAATGACTGTCAGTGAATTGATCTAAACCCAGTGACTACTACTGAATTGGTCTAGATCCAGTGACTACTACTGAATTGCTCTATGATCCAGTGACTATCACTGAATTGGCCTAGACCCAATGACTATCACTGAATTGGTCTAGACCCATTGACTATCACTGAATTGGTCTAGACCCATTGACCATCACTGAATTGGTCTAGATCCAGTGACCATCACTGAATTGGTCTAGATCCAGTGACTATCAGTGAATTGGTCTAGATCCAGAGACTGTCAATGAATTGATCTAGACCCACTATCACTGAATTGGTTTAGATCTATTGACTATCAAAATTCGTTTAGATCTATTGACTGTCACTGAAATGATGTAGATTCACTGACTATCACTGAATTGATCTAGACCCACTGACTATCACTGAATTGGTCTAGACCCAGAAACTCACTGAATTGGTCTAGATCCAGTGACTGTCACTGAAATGATCTATGATCCAGTGACTATCACTGAATTGGTCTAGATCCAGTGACTATCACTGAATTGGTTTAGAGCCAGTGTCTATCACTGAATTAGAAAAGACCGATTGATTTTTTGTGAAGGCAAACAAAAGTGGAATATATTTGTAGGTATTTTGTGCTTTTTTTCTACTAATCCAGACCAACTGATTTTCTCCAAAGACATTGGAAGGAGTAAAATGGCTTCTGCTTGCTGTTTTGGCAGTTATTTTATGCCTTTTTTTATTCATCAGATGAATGAACAGAAGGGCTAGTTTTCTCTGAAGACAAAATGAACTGAAGAACTGATTCAAATGGTTTAAATGCTTGCTATTTTTGTTGGAATTTTAAGCTTTTCATGAATTGGTTTAGATCAATCTACTCTGCCTGAAGGTAAATGAATTTGAAGGACTAAAATGGGTTTTGATTGCTATTTTCGTTCCAATTTTATATGACCTGGTTTTCCAAAGACAAAGTTGTACACTGGACCAAAATGGAATGACTTGCTATGTTTGTTGATATTTTATGCTTTTGCCGAATTGGTCTTGATACCAACTTTCTTTAAAGTTTTCATTTAGAAAACAAGGCTGAAATCATCCTGCTTGTTATTTTTGTTAATATTTAAACTTGTTAAATTGGTGTGGATTCGTTGACTTTCACTGAATTTTTCTAGACTCACTGACTTTTACTAAATTGGTCTAGGCTCACTGACTTTCACTGAATTTGTCCCAACTCAGTGACTTTATCTGAATTGGTCTAAACTCAAAGACTTTCACTGAATTTGTCTGGACTCACTGACTTTCAATTAATTTTTCTTGACTAAAAGACTTTCACTGAATTTGTCTGGACTCACTGACTTTCAATTAATTTTTCTAGACTCACTGACTTTCACTAAATTGGTCTAGACTCATTGATTTTCACTGAATTTGCCTAGACTCAAAGACTTTCACTGAATAGGTCTAGACTCAAAGATTTTCACTAAATTTGTCCCGACTCACTGACTTTCACTGAATTTGTCTAGACTCACTGACTTTCACTGAATTTATCCAGACTCAAAGACTTTCACTGAATTTGTCCCGACTCAGAGACTTTCACTGAATTTGTCTAGACTCACTGACTTTGACTGAAGGCAAATTAATAAAAAAGGACTGAAATAAATGTGCTTGCTAATATTGTATGCTTTAAATGAATTGGTCTAGCTGTACCGACCTTAAATGAAGCTGCCTATAACATATTCTGTTACATTATGTTGTAATTAAGAATTAAGAATGAAATAGATTTCTTGATGCAAGCACAGCTGTGGGTGTCACATAAACATTTTGTTTTTGGTGATACATGTACTAAATCTTAATTGCAACTGCATGCAACTAACTAAAAAATGGTGAAATTTGAAGCGAGTCTTGGTCTTAAACAGCTTGAAATGCTTGTTTCAGCGCACAAAGAACAAAACACTCAGTTTATTACAGATCTATGTATAATGGCTTCAATCTGAACATGTACAAATAACAATGTCCCTGCCCAAAAAAAATTTGTTTTCAGACCAATTCACTAACACAAATGTTGTCTTGCCGAAATACTTGTATCACTTCTGACATCTAGCCAGCATCACAGTTATGGTGTCACAAGACGATGACTGCCAGGGTTAAATATAGATATAGCTACTCACTGTAACGTGTTTGTTATATTTTCACTAAAAGACATCCAACCAAATGTAGCCCTAAATAACAACGATGAAAATCTGACCTCCTCAAACACATGTGCTAAAGGATTTTCATCTGACCTTTGTTTAGTTTCATTTTTGAACAAACAAGTTGAATGTCTGCACTCTGAGATTAATTTCAAGGAAAAATGGTTGTACCTCCTGATTTTATCTGTTAATGGTATGCGCACATGATAAACAAGCAGAAATAGATTGTTATCAATACTGGATTTATCTGAAGATTACCTTGAATGGGTGCCAGTTTAGTACAGCATGCCGCCACAAAAGGTAGCAAAGACCAGCAACTACAGCAAAATATTCCAATAACAGTCGTAACTCGTTATGTCTGATTCTTCAAGTTAATCGTTATTACATCTATACTGTTTACAATCAGCAAAACAATCAAGTGTTCTTTATTATGTAAATCCAAATAAAATCTTTCCATGTTCATATATAACTTGTGCTCTGAATTATACTGGCTTGTAAATACAACAATTCAGGTAAACTAATTTGAAATTTCTCAAAAATATCTCTTAAGGTTTTAGTAGTCAGCAATTATAAAGAATCAGAAGTGCAGAAATGGATGTCCTGTGGATTCCTAGTTATACATTTTTTTCATCCATATAAAGTCTACCCCTTCAGTGTAATCTTGATCATTTTGATTTAAATAACAGCTAAACTTGTTAATAATGGACACTCAATGGACCATACAACTGCCCTTTCTGGATGGCTGTTCTTTTTTTATATGGATGAAATATGTAAGTTATGGACGGCTGTTTTTCTATAATGATAAAATGTAGATGTTTTAGATGGATGTTTTTCTATAATGAAAAAATGTAGATGTTTTAGATGGATGTTTTTCTATAATGGTGAAATAAACAAGTTTTATATAGTTGTTCTATTTTATTCTGTACAAGCGAAAACCACGTACTCTGGATAGTTTTTTATATTTTAAAAAAAACGGCAAAATACATGTACATGTAAATTCATTTAAAGTGAACTGCTTTTGTAAAATTAGCACTTACTCTGCTCCTCAAAATGGTGTAAAAATTACATTTATTTAGCACTAACTAAATATTTTGAAAAAGTCTTGCAGTGAAAACCGAATGTCAATATGGCTACCCATTCAGGAAGAGCAGAAATAACAAGATTTTCAAGACAGCTGCTGTGTTGGCCACTCTAAAGGTGAAATGTGCATCATTTTCATTTAGGACCAACTTTGAATCATAAAACATGGGTGAGAGAGATCCTTATGGCCATTTGTTCAGGAGGACAGTTGCTGTGTTGGCCACTCTAAAGGTGAAATGTGCATCATTTTCATTTAGGACCAACTTTGAATGATAAAAAGTGGTTGAGAGAGAAACTTATGGCCATTATAATCATAAGACGTGGTTGAGAGATAAACTTATGGCCATTATAATCGTAAGAAGTGGTTGAGAGAGAACCTTATGGCCATTATAATCATAAGAAGTGGTTGAGAGAGAACATTATGGCCATTATAATCATAAGAAGTGGTTGAGAGAGAACCTTATGGCCATTATAATCATAAGAAGTGGTTGAGAGAGAACCTTATGGCCATTATAATCGTAAGAAGTGGTTGAGAGAGAACCTTATGGCCATTATAATCATAAGAAGTGGTTGAGAGAGAACCTTATGGCCATTATAATCATAAGAAGTGGTTGAGAGAGAACCTTATGGCCATTAAAGTCATAAGAAGTGGTTGAGAGAGAACCTTATGGCCATTATAATCATAAGAAGTGGTTGAGAGAGAAACTTATGGCCATTATAATCATAAGAAGTGGTTGAGAGAGAACCTTATGGCCATTATAATCGTAAGAAGTGGTTGAGAGACAACCTTATGGCCATTAAAGTCATAAGAAGTGGTTGAGAGAGAAACTTATGGCCATTATAATCATAAGAAGTGGTTGAGAGAGAAACTTATGGCCATTATAATCATAAGAAGTGGTTGAGAGAGAACCTTATGGCCATTATAATCATAAGAAGTGGTTGAGAGAGAACCTTATGGCCATTATAATCATAAGAAGTGGTTGAGAGAGAAACTTATGGCCATTATAATCATAAGAAGTGGTTGAGAGAGAAACTTATGGCCATTATAATCGTAAGAAGTGGTTGAGAGAGAACCTTATGGCCATTATAATCGTAAGAAGTGGTTGAGAGAGAAACTTATGGCCATTATAATCGTAAGAAGTGGTTGAGAGAGAACCTTATGGCCATTATAATCATAAGAAGTGGTTGAGAGAGAAACTTATGGCCATTATAATCATAAGAAGTGGTTGAGAGAGAACCTTATGGCCATTATAATCATAAGAAGTGGTTGAGAGAGAACCTTATGGCCATTATAATCGTAAGAAGTGGTTGAGAGAGAACCTTATGGCCATTATAATCGTAAGAAGTGGTTGAGAGAGAAACTTATGGCCATTATAATCATAAGAAGTGGTTGAGAGAGAAACTTATGGCCATTATAATCATAAGAAGTGGTTGAGAGAGAACCTTATGGCCATATGTTCAGGAGGAGTAACTAAGCAACATTTCTAAGCTGGTCTGAACTTGCGGCCAATTTGGAGATCAGGTTGGCACTAATTTTATTTAAAACCATAAAACAAATCCATTTCAATATAAGACTCAGTTCTGGAACAAAATTGTTAGACTGCTAGATTTAAACTGGGTCCTGAAGAACAAGATTATATTTTAATCATTTTGCATTTACCTATGGTAAACCACAGTTCCATGACGCACTTGTATTACATTTAGAAACAACCTTGTCAATATCAAACAACAGCGTGGTGATAGCAAATATGCACTCTGCATCTAATTACTTGACTAATTTGCATTTATATTATTACAGCTTGTAAATCTGAAGCTTATCATAATTAATAGACATAAAAGTGCATGAAATCATTAGTCTATGTCCAGCAGGTGCTTAAAAATATTTGGATATGCATGTACATATACTAAACATAAATGAAATCCAGACTAGTCACAATATTTAAAAATCCAGACTAGTCACAATATTTAGAAATCCAGACTAGTCACAATATTTAGAACCCCAGACTAGTCACAATATTTAGAAATCACTAGTCACAATATTTAGAAATCCAGACTAGTCACAATATTTAGAAATCCAGACTAGTCACAATATTTAGGAATCCAGACTAGTCACAATATTTAGAACCCCAGACTAGTCACAATATTTAGAAATCCAGACTAGTCACAATATTTAGAAATCCAGACTAGTCACAATATTTAGAAATCCAGATCCCTTTTTACACTTCATTTCTATAACACTATTAAGGTCAATAGGCAAAAATTTGGGTCGACCAGTCCAAGCCTTTTTTTTCTTGTAGGCATTAATTAAATATGACTATTCATCCTTCATTCAAAAGTAGCATTAACAAGATGTTCAAGATGACCACTGTGGTGGGCCCCATTTTCGACCGAGTACAGTAAGTGGGATGTTGAGGAGGAGAGCAAAATAACAAGATTATTAAGCCCCCAAAAGTAATGGCCATTATAACTGGATGATGTAGAGGCACCATTTTCATTTATGACATTTTCAAACCTCAGGTTGAAACTGCAAAGTTTCAGGACTTTTCTCCAAGTCATACAGGATGAGTAGCAACAATGAACACTATCAATGGATGAAGGACTGATATAAAGCTCTACTTTTTAAAATGTAGACCTTAGGGACTTACCATTTAAGTTTTGAAAGAGGGGTATTTGGACCAGGACACGTTTCCTTGTACCTTAAGATAACCTTTTTAGCTAATATAATGTATATATATATATATATATATATATATATATATATATATATATATATATATAATTAGTTACTGTCTTATACCAATCAAAGCAAAATTAATTTTATTAAAACTATTCAGGAGCAGAATTTTTTTTTTAAAAACATCTGACACATCCCACCCAGAAAATCAAATGGAAGATCCCTTCATATTGTTTTGGCTCTCCTCCAAGGTTATGATGAAATGACCAAGAGTGGTTGTCAAGCATTCACTTATTTGATGAACTTCCCTGAAATGACATTAATCTGTACACTGTTCAAGAGTGACTGGCAAGTGTTCAACTGGTCATTACTGAGTGATGAACTTCCCTGAAATGACATTAATCTGTACACCTGTTCCCAACCATTCCTGAGAACCAGATTTGGGAATGTGAACAAAGTACATGCATAACCAACACAAGTTCTGCACTGACAGAAACAATTCTGACATCAATAATAGAAAAACAAGTCTGATATCATCAATAGAAAATAATTCTGACATCACTGATAGAAACAAATCAACATAATAATAATAATAATAATAATAAAGACTTTATTAAGAGAAGGTAACTCAATTAGTTACAGAACTAATCTACCTTGAGGCATTCTAGCTGTTGTGTACAATAATATACAGTATATACAACATGATGTGAAAAATCTGGCTTGACACTAAATAATTAATCAAAATATCAAGTCTGGAACATATGCACAGACAGTGGTGAACACACAAACATATATATAATATAAAATATCATCCAGCATGGAAAAATTCAACTTGAAAATGATGCAAAAGTACAGAAAAGCAGGCGATGTTAATAATACTAGAACTATTCAATTGTCCAAAGATTTCATCCATTTGTTGTTGTTGTTGTTGTTGTGGGGTTTAACGCCATTTTTCAGCACGATAGGCTATACATGGCGGCCAGTATTAATGGTGGAGGAAGAACCCGGAAAACCCCGGAAAGAACCACCGACCCACGAGAAGCTACTGGCAAGCTTTCTCACATGCCCACATTGGCTGAATCTTAGACTCGAACCGCTGCAGACAGAGGTGAGATGGCAGTGATCCGTAACGAAGAGCGCTTTAGACCACTCGGCCACTCGGGGCCCCCTCATCCATTTGTGTATATGTGTGTGTGTGATTAGGATTTTTAATGTAGCTTCAACAATTTTTCAGTCATTTTGCTATGATGTCTGCAGTATGGCAGTTTATAGTGATGTCTTAGGCACTGAGGCATCATGCCACAGACATGTAGCATGATGTCCCACCTAGTCCCACTATCCAGACACCAGGCCGACCAGTCCTAACACTAACCTCTTAATGCTGAGCGCCTAGTGAGGCAGCTGTTAGTACCCTTTTTGTAAGTCTTTGATATGACTCAGCCGGGGTTCGAACCCATGACCTCCTGCTTCTGAGGCAGACACTATAAAACCAGAGCGGTTTCATCCATTTGAGACAATGATTATGAAAAGAAAAGCAGCAGAGGGGGCGAATCGGACATTTTGTCCAATCGTTATTTTGCTTAATTATTACTTTCTGCACTCAGCGGATCCGGTGTAGTCAGCGCTGGTAAAAAAAAAACGACGTCGGTCCATCCTACACGATGGTGACGTCATTTGGTTTAATTAATACTTTCTGCGCGCCGATCCCAGCGTCGTCAGCGTCCGGTAAGCACAGCGACGACCGCGTCGATGTCATTGCCCCCTGCTGCTTACAATGATCTTACAAACAGAGTGATTACTAACTCCTCCTCTTGTAGATCAATTAGGTTATTTGACTGATCGGTAAGTCTAAAATTAATTCTTGTTAAAAACCGATTATGGCATCGCATATAGACCGGATTAATCAGACTCTCAACGATTAAAAATCCGGGAGGGGCTGTTGGTGAAAATGAATAAAGGATATACCCCTGTTGAGCTTGATTTGATTGCTTGGTATCTACCTGGTAACTCCCTTCGATAACATCGCACACTAGATTGATTGCTATCACCAATGCGATATTTACGTTGTACGGGGCAATATGCCTACCACCATCTCCGTTATCGTGTTTGAGGAAATAAGTTGATGGACCGAGAAAATCATTAAGAGACTTTCTTAGTTCTGGCGCGTTGTATCCTGGAAACTTGAAATAGGGTAAATCGGCTTCTGTGATATTATACTCGGTTAGGAATTTTTGTTTATTATCATCGCTGTTAGCGAATATTATCCCGACGATTCGTTCATTGATATATTCCATGTCTGATATGAGTTGATTTAACACCTCAACGTGTTTCCGTGCTTTTGTTTTCCGTAGTTGTTCTAGTTGCAATTGGTAATTACGATTAATCTCGGCAAAATATCTATTAATATCATTTAAACTAACTGTGACCACGGCGGATGATTCAGGAGTTTCCTTATACGGAAAATACCATTGCATGGCATTTCCGTCTTGAAATATAAACCAACTGGGTAATAACGTGTTTTTTATAATAGACAAATCATCTCGATAACTGGGATTAATTTCATGATACGACTGCGCATTTGTGTGCAAGTCCGCGGGGATTTCATGAGGTGGATTCTTGGGCCATCCTAGTATGGTTCTTATTGAACTGTTATAAATATCAACCATATACCCCGGTGTGCTTATTTCAATCGTCGACGATAACGTCGGTTCATGAGCCGTAATAGCGATTTTTGATTCTTTTCCTGTGATCGATTTTATCCTGCGTTGAAATTCTTTATTGATTTGTTCTATTTGGTATGACCCAGTTGGTATTGTAACCTCATTCCAGTCTGGGGTCCCATCGGGTTTATTTGTCCATGCAAAAACCAGCGAGTTATTAGGTTGTCCGTTAAATGCGTTCGCTCGGATATTAGGCCAACTGTGATATACTCGCAATTTTGCCAGCGCTATTTCCTTTACTGGAACCGGCGATGGGAAGTTCACACTGAATTCGGGTTTCGTTGACGTTATTGATATCATATTTGTTTGTACCGGAGTGGTGTTCTCCGCGATCCGCTGAAGTAATTGAGACCCTTCGGGGTTCAGCGACATTATTATTATTCGTTGTCTTTAGTGTCTAATTTCAACAACCAGGTGGTTCCGGCTTCCAGTTGAAAATCCTCGATTTTTGACATCGCGGAGCTATACAACTGGACCATCGTGGAGAATTCAACATCGGATACGAACAAATTATCAATTGACAACGAGATCAACCCGGATAATTTCGAGTAAGCGTCGGATACTATTTGATGTTTTACTGTATACTCGTTGAGTTTTTTCTGAAAACACGATGATATCTTCCTAGTGATTGCGTTGGCGACTCCAGCAATTGTTGTCATCGCGGAGACGGCGATTGGAACAGCGATCGGGGCTATCGTGGTCACCGTGGATAAAACGACGCCGGTACCGGCCACTATACCCGACACCGAGTACACGACCGCGTCGATGGCGGTTATTTTACGACGGTATTTTTTTATTTTTGCGCGGTATTGTTCGGAAAGCGTTTTCAAGTTCGCGGAGAATTCTTTTGCGGTATCGAATCGATATTGATGTGACGTTGGTGATACCTCTGATTCAATTACCCTGGTGGTCATTTTATTCTAAAAGAGCTAGCGTTTTTAATTAATTACTTAGATCCACTATAAATTCCACATACCATGTGATGTTTGTCCTAAATAGACTGCTATCAACGGCCTTAATCACAAACCGTTCAATTGTGTCCTTGTTAATGATTGTTGACACTGTATTGTTAAACCCGGATGAACTCGACGATGATATACTAAACTGCATCGCCGAAATCAATGTCAATCGATAAATACCCTTAACAGTTGCGGTGATATCTACTGTATTCTGTGTAGGAGTCCAATCGAATGATCCATGCCGAATTGTGTATACTATGTTGATGATGTTCTCATGAGGGATTTTTATTTTTTTGAATTTCTCTGCTATTCTCGGTAGTCCGTCTTTAATCGCTTCAATAATAGATTTGAGTATTTCTATTTTCCCTTCATGCACGTCTATACTTTTTTTGTTCGCTATAACATTATCGCCGAGTATTTCTATTTTCCCTGCATGCGCGTCTATACTTTTTTTGTTCGCTTCAACCTCGGTTTTGAGCGTTACTATTTCCTGTCCATACGCAGTGATATCATTTATAGTTGTTGTAATCTCATCCAGCTTGGTATTTTTTTTACCAAAGAATTTATCGAAGTTGTTATCGACCCTGTTAAAATTTTTTCGCAACGTGTAAAATTGACCCGACAGCGTTGTAAACTCCGAAATAGTAGTTTTTATCCCCGCAAGATTCGGTTCGGTTACCGTCGGGGTCCCGAAAAAACTAGCGGTAGTGAGCTGTATATCGGTGATAGATTTTTTCACCTGCGCGTCAAGTTCGGTCACCGATTTATCCAACCTTGTAAAACCGTCTCGGATTAATGTTATCGTCGATAGATGTTCACCCGGTTTGAGTCGTCCGTCGCCGGTATACAACGCGATAGTGCCCTCGGCGGCATCACGCTGTCGTATTAAAACGTCATTCAGCGACACATTACTGGATTTCAATTTACCCTGGCGGTCTTGAAACACAACTATTTCACCTGGGTCAACACTGGTTAAGTTCAACGTATCAGCGATTTCATCCTCAATTAGTTTTTTTATGTCATCGGTGGCGGGCGTTTCCGTGGGCTTTTTCAGCGCCGAAACCGGTCGTCCCCAGATATCAATCATTATTATTGTAAATGTTATTCTCTAAAATCCGTTGAGCTTCTACGACCCCACTAGTGTATTCGTTTACAACCACATGAGGTGGTTTCCGCGATGATGAAATCGCCGCGAGTACGTTTAATACCTCACGGCCACATATCGGTGGGTCACTTAATTGCTGTGTTGGCAGCGTGGAATAAAAAACCCGGGCTGAACACGCCCGGGCTGAACACGCCCGGATATACCGCATGAACTCTTTCGGCGGGGCTAACCCGTATGAATCAAAATAGACGATTGCACGCGGATCAATCGCGTATGCAACCCAATGAGTCCCCGCTCCGGAGGACCCATCGAGGTTAATTATGCCTGTTTCAGTATTCCTTGGGGCCGCCGGTAATTGATCCCTCATAAAAACACCTCTGAAGTTTTTTATCGCTAACGCGTTTGCGGCGTCTATTAAATCAAAATTAGACATTGGAATCATAGACTCAGGAGTCATTGACTCCCGAGTCAATAAACGGTTCCCGGTAGTCTTAGACCCCTTCCCGAGTACCATGAATACGGGGTTCCCGGTAGTCTTAGACCCTTTCCGGCCACGGGTCGTTTTTTCTTGTAGCCTTTCCCGGTTGCCTTCTTTAATGCCATTCCCGCCGCGGTACCAACGGCTCCTAACGCCGCCGCCTTAGCCACTGCTGGTGCGGCCGCGGCAATCAACGCTGGAATCGCAGCTAACAGCGGAAATATCCCACCGGTCTTTTCCATGTTTTTAATTGCTGCGGCTGAAAAATCTATTTGAACACCCTTTTTATTCTTCATCGCATCATTGAAATGTTTTATTTGACGCGCCGTCAACGATATCTTATGATTACCACCTGCCATCTGTGACGGCTTCAGCGTTATTGTGGTCCCGCATTGTTTAGCCGACTTTGATCGTAATTTCTTGACTTGACCATCGGTCAACTCTACACTGACGACACTATACGACATTTTATTGTAAACGCGTTTTGTGCTTTCAATTACATGTTTTCCACTGGTGCATCAACGATTCTCATTCGTCCACCAACACCTTCTAGCAGCATTGATTTATCGCTGAGAATGACAGCAATAGCTCTATAATTAGCAATAGCGCCGCGAGTTACATTAGCTCGGAAGTGTATATCAACGACGGATTGTCTTGTTAAATCAAGATGTTCCAGCGAAAAGTAATAGATCGGATATAGTTCTTTGAAATCATGTTGTGATATTTGCAAACCAGTGTCGACGTTTTGATCACGACTCATATATGACAGCAACCGATGGTACACACGTGCGACATGGTTTTGACCGTAATTAAGTTGTATATCCTCGGATGGTTCCTGCTGGCCGTTTATTCTCAGCGAGACGTCAGTAACGCCTAATCGATCAAATATCATATGGCTGAATAATTGATTATCAACTCTCGTCATATCCTGCAACGCAACAAATATATGACGCGGAGCCGAAATGCCTTGTTGTGATGCCAGGTTCCATGTGAATATACCATTGATATTTGATTGCTTAGTATCTGTTGTTGTTGTTAGCCAACTTAGTAATGATTTTCCTCCTTGCTCCATAAAGGATAGCAATCGTGCCTCTGTGGTAATGGATGGAGTCATTACTGGCATCCACAATGACATTTTAGTTAAAACGACTTTACCAGGGTCATTATTTGGATTCGCAAGATCCGCTGGAATCCTCCAAATTGCATTTCTATCATCACCTTTTCGCACAAGCACCACGGTATGCTTTGCTCCGTAGATAACTTTTCGCACGTTCCTACAAAATCCAAATATATGATGCAGTGGAATCGCGCATGAGAAAGATCTACGCGGTCCTGTTAACATTGATATGCGTGTTGCAGCTCCGATGTTAAAATTAGGATCGCTGTTTATAATCATATTCTCAACATCAGCATCAGCGTTATTAGCATTATTTCTTGGTCGTCTTACCACAAATTGCGAGTTTCCAGCAGTGTTTCTAGTATCCTTTGCAAACATCATAGATGGACCCGCTGATCTTGTATAATCGTCGGAATATCTTGCTAGCCCGATTATTGTTGTAGCAACATCAACATCGCGTTCTATAGACTCGATCTCTCGCCCGTCAATGAGATATTTTGCGCTCTCAAATAGCGCCATTACGCCGTTATTGACTAAGCCAACTTTGGTACCATCTGGATACGGTGCTGGTACAGCAGGAGTATCGGCCTCTGTTACAAGTTCTCCTTCGATTTCAATAAACGCTTCACACGGTAAAAAATATTTACTGGTATCATGGACTTGAAGTTCAATTCGCGATCGTATGTCGGGTTGTACTGCATGATAGGAATAAAATTGATAATTACGGACAGAATCATCCTTGTGCACTGGTGCGTCCATATCAAACGCCGGGTCAGCTGTTTGTTTAAACATTTTATTTAATAATACGCTGATGCATCTAAATCATCGTCGTGGTTTTAAACCACTTCCCGCTATTATGTTTGCGATGTCATCTTGATTATTGTTTACCAATGACGCTAGTTTTTCTTCCACGGCGTTATTTATTACTTTACTGACATTCGCAGGCATCACTGTCGTTGATGGCATCACCGGTGGTTTTTGTTTTTTTCTCCGTGAAAATCCCCTAGATTTCACCAATGACATTAGTTTGTCCTTTGCAGCAGAAAGCGCCTTTCCGGCAACATCTCCAATGGCACTAATACCCTTATCACGAATAACATCAATAGCCTTCATTCCTAATTGTTTGGCTAACGGCGCTACTTTTGGAGCCATTCTTGTAAATAACCCCGCAATGGTGCTACCGAGACCATCTCCATAGTACGCGCGGTAAACAGGCAATCGCGAGTTTACCACGTAGACGAGTACTGGTTTATCGTGGTTGTAGTGTATGATCATCTTTATTATAAAAACACCGGTTTTTCAATTAATCATCCACGAGTTCGTCTATGAGCGTTCGATATGCATTAATGTCCATAATACCGCCTGCAAATAACCACTTGCAAATATCAGCGGCCTCATTGATTATTTCCGGAGAGTTATTTCCGGCTCGTTTTCCTCCAATTAGTACCTCTAGCCGTGATATATCACTGAGAACACTGCCAGGACAGGTAACGCCGTAGGATTCTTTACCAACAGAGTATCCTTTTCCTTTTTTTGGTGTTATACTCTTAACTTCCTTGTGGAATTCATCGTAATCGGGATCACCACGATGTGGTAATGCTTCTTTATGTTTACTCGCTAAATACACTATTCTTGCCCAGTCCTTTAACGACTTTATATTTTTCTCGTAACCGCTATTGATATGCTTCTTATCTCGTATGCTCTTAGCAAAATTGTTGGCAGCAAAATTAATTAATTCTTCCCTGTTGCTGAAGCCTCTAATTTGATCTATTGTGCTCTTCTTGAGTACAATACGGGGTATATTCCCCTCTTTTTCTTCCGGTATTTCTTCTTCTGGTATTTCTTCTTCTGGTATTTCTTCTTCCGGTTCTTTCGCAGTAGCACCTAGTTCTTCTTCATCGGCCATTGTAACATAGGGTTCTTGTGGTTCCGTTATAGCGAGTGGTGGTGGCCTCCGTGTTGTAGCAGCCGCTATTTTTGCAGGGAGTGTTTCTAAAGACTTTTTTGTTTGTTCGGTCTGAGCCGCTATCTTTTCAAGCGCATCGAGGACGGGTACAGTTGCCGCCGTAACATCTTTGGTCGCTTTAGTTACCGGGGCAAAGAGTTGTTCGCTTCCAACAGTAAAATCGGTTTGTAGTTGCTGCCGCGTTTGAAGTTGTTCTCGGACCCTGTCTCGTAACGGTATGAACTTTTTAAGCGCCGCTAGCCGCTCTCTGGCTAGCCGAGTAGTAAGTGATTCGCCTACCATTATTGCAATTGCGAAGCAATTTCTAATTTCTCGCCGGAGTTTTCGTCTATAATCCTTCTAATGTTTTTGATCTTACTAGAAATCTCCCGGCGTCGTTCATAAACACGTCCAAGTTTTTTTCGTATTATTTCAACGGCAGTGAATAGTCCAATGAATGCATTTGCGTCATTGTGGTACAAGTTTTCATTGATCGTATGTTGTAATCGTTTTATAAAAAAATACTCGCGGGCCAGGGTAAAACGCCCCCGTTTTGATTGTTCGTTAATAATTTCATAATCGGATAATATTTTTTCACTGTCGAGACCATCAGATAATTCAATTCCTTGATTTTTTAATTTTGAAATCTCGGCTAATATATTACTGATGTCTTCGATATTCATTATTCTTATAAAACATCTTGTTTTTAAATAAAAAAAATGAAAACCCCGTGTATCAATTCCGAAGGTGTGTTAAGTATTAAACAGACAATTCGTCACGGTGACCTTGTCACGGTGACTTCGTCACTCGCTGATTTCTGTTATATATGAAAATCGAATTCTGTGATCCGTCTTTTTTGAAATCGCTGAATTCTGTATTCCTTCTGCAACAAATCGTATCGAGGCTCCACAAATGTCAAAATATTTTCCTGCCGCATGCATGGAGTGAAATGTTTTTTCCTCGTGAGTTGTTGTATCAAATGACTTTACGGGTTTTGCTTTCTTTGGGTATTTACCGGTTTGGCCTTTTTTGGTATTCTGACTTTGCGAGATAGCTTGCAAGTTTATAAGAGAATTATCAGTCTTATTATTATTAATATGATCAATCACAAGTCCATTCTCGATTAATCCGTTGAATACCTCAAATACCGCCCTATGAACATAGTATTTTTTCTTTCCGGCACCAAACATCAGATACCCCTGATTATTTACGGTACCAATCGGCTTCTTCAGTCTACAATTTCTAACAACGCCGTTGCGGGATGCCTCGTAATTGACGAGCACAGGATGCGGCTGAAATTCTTGGTCCATTTGTATAATAATACTACTTGTCTAATTTATTATTTGGTTTAATTATAAATCTTTCAACGTAGTCTTGGGGGGTTTTGATGACGAAGTCTGCGGTGGGGTCAATGACGGCGTTTTTAATTCGCTTGTCATAATAGCGTTTTAGTTCCCTGTATCGCTTTCCGCCACGATTAATACACAACTGCGATTTTCCTCTTACACCGACGTGGCAAACCAAGCACGGGAGGGGGCCAAGAGAACCATTACGAACGCTTTGTAAATGATACCCGCAGAATTCACCTCTACATGATTTATTGCACTGGGTTATCGACCCAATCATCAACCATTTGCATTTATTCATTATACTATATTCTTTCATTTAAATACTTGTTTTAATTATATGGATGAGTTCGAGAGATTAGCAGCAATTAAGCCCCGGAAAAATATTAAGTTCAATCTCGATAGAGTCCTCAAGGACACACCAAAAGCGTTAATAAACGATAAAACCCTGTTGAGTAAAATACGCGATTGTATCAATGAATTCAAACGTGATGGTGCATCTCATAGTTGGTCAACATTTCGAATTGATGGTGTTGTTGATGCTACCATGAACGACAACCGCGCAGCAACGATAATATCACAACTTGACGGTAAAAGGTATTTCTTCAGAGTAAAATTCATTGTCCGGGTGGAATCAGGCGATTGGATCATACGTGATAAATTTGAACCAGTTCTCAGCGACAAGAAAACAGTCATTGTCAGCCGCGACTCCAAGCCGGGGTTGTTAACCGGAATTGACAGACCATACTATGAACGAGCGTATCCTGAAACAGCAGTTGTTTATGGAATATACCCGTTAAATAAGAAACCTGATATCGGAAAACTGAAACCGATGAAACAGTCAACGGGGATAAATTGTGTAGCAGAACGAATAATAGAGCATTTTACAAATGCATGTCGAGGAAACAAATTGACTGATTTACGACGTAGCAAAATCAACCAGTGGGAACTAACCGTAAAAGAGCGTGGAGCGACCATCAGCGACATAGCGAGATTAGAAACGTCGTTGAGATTTCCAATAACCGTTACAACGATAACCGGTGAAGTATTATACGAATCGAAGTATAAATCGAAGGGAGCCCCAATCAAAATTATTGATCATAACGAACACGCATGGACGCCCGCGATCACAATATTTCCACGGGATAGAACAGTAAAGTATGTACCCGAAGAATTCTCCCGGGATGGTTTTCTCGCGGAGAGGAAACTATTTGATGCTATCGCTTATTTGTGTAAAAACGGCCCTGTATCAGTGTGGTTACTTCGCAGCGCTGAAAACGATGCGGATACCTTTGATCAGTTTGTAAGACCAAACGGCGAATTATATCGCACTGAAGCATTTCACAACAGGATGAAAAAAACCGCCATGGAATTTGAAGAGCATGATGAACAACTGCTAACAAATTGTTTTACGATTCCATCGGTTGTAGCTCATGTTGCAGCAAGGAAAAATGCGTGGAGACCAACGCGCAAGGAATTTCTGCCGGATGTACAATCCAGTTGTTTGGAGTATTATCACGGTGGACTATGGAACACTGAATACAACCGCGACGCTATGATTTCCGTTGATATGGTTGCCTGTTATCCAGCGAGTTTTCTCGGGTATGGATCCGCCGCTGAGTATTTCAAACGATTTGGACACCCCAGACATGAAATGACTCGTGTTGCTATTAATGGACCACTGCCTGATTTTGATTTAACCGGATTCACTCGCATAGTATCATTTGAGTTCGCGGCAGGACTTCATCGCTGTTGCTATATTTGGATCGGTAGACACATGGCTGAAAAGAAGTGGTTGCCAATAGCGCTGCTACGGTATATGATTGATTGTAAAATGCTAGTTTCGTTGATTGTCAGTGACGCGATTATATCATATCGGGTGCAGACTGAAGTCTGGTTACCAGAACCGGAGCGTCTAGATAGCATAATTGACGAATCCAGAAAACACATTGATGCCGACGAGGAATATATCGTCGAATGGTCCAGGAGAATATTTAACCAACGAAACCACGAGGCAAAAGATCTCGGTAGAAGAATAATTGGTAAGTTCACACAAGGTGGAAAAAACTGCGACTACAAACGATATTGCTCACGGCTGATTATAGATGACGCAGAATATGATTTCGTAATCAAGGACGCAGTGGCGAAAAATAGATACGTGAACTGCGAAACAGCTTTCTTGTCCAATGGAACAAGGTTGGGTACAGTTGTTACCTACAGCGATGGAGACAGCCCAGCATACCCGCATTTGAGGGCGTCTATGCTGGGTTACGCCGCTATCAATTTATTCTCGATGATAAATAGATTTCCCGACACCGCGGTTAGAGTAGCCGTTGATTCGTTTTATGTTGACGTAGCGTATAAGGAAAACGTAGCCGGGTTTACTAGTCCGGACGAGAGTTGGGGTACATGGAGAATTAAAAATGAAATACGACGCGATTATTCCCCGTCAGCAGATGTCACCGTTGAGAACAACTACTTACGCAGTGATAAATTGTCAGAATGGTCTAATGCACCACCGTGTTCTGATCCAATTTGTAGACACAAGACGGTTTATTTAAGCGGCTGTGGCGGGTCAGGAAAGACGACTCGGGCAATTGAATTATTTCGAACGCGGGCAAGTATAATCGTGCTTACACCGACCCATAGACTAGCGCGAGAGATAAAACAACGAAATGTTGACGCCGTTACTTATCACAGCTTTTTTCGATACAGCGGCGGTGAGTGGACTCCTGATCGAATGGGTGAAAAATTTATTCCCGACATTATCATCTGGGACGAAATATGTACTGTTTCGTTAGATGTTTTACAAATGTTTCTTGATTGGTTGCTGCTCGCGAATACAGCGGTGATCATGTGTGGCGACCATGGCCAACCACCACCATTTGTCGGCGAGGGTCCACATGATTGGTTAAAGGGTTTTGTGGACTATTATGAAGAAACCGATACTGATTACCCGGCACTTGATGAACAACTGCGCGGGGTTAAAAAATTAATCAGATTACAGCCGGATAGAATTCAGTGTGAAATAATCCGCGAGGTGATTCCGGAAACGCCGTTAAATGAATTCTGGGAAACATGGAAACCAAACGATTTGATTGTAGCGAGTAGAAAGATAGTCAGAGACACACTTCAGCGGAAGTTGTTTACGTTGCATAAGGAAAAGTTTCCAACGCGTCCAGTGCCGTTATGTTATAGACCCGCGGACACACGGCGGCAGAACATTGAAGTTGAAATCCCGGGCCGGACAGAAAAACAAATTCTCGTGCTGAATGATATTGTGCTCGTTGATATCAGCGTCGTCGAGGACGCGCTACGTGCTAATAAATCCCCGTGGACGCTAGGATACGCAACAACAATACATTCCTCGCAGGGACTAACCATCACGGACACAATTGTTTGGATGGTTGATAATCGCATCGAATGGTCGAATCTAGTCTATCTTGCAGTGTCCCGAGTACGGAGAATAAATCAGCTTCGAAGAATTGTTGTTGACGAAGTCAGTGACGGAGTCACCAACGACAACGACATTATCGATGCAAGCGTCATTGATAGAAAACTCTCGGGTTACCGCCAACAGGATAAAAAAAAACAGCGGCGTTTTGATATTGATGCCGAATTAATAATTGCGTTACGACAACAACAGAATAATCACTGCGCGAGTTGTAATTGTGTAATGCGCTGGCGTTATTCGGATAAAGACGCTCGCCAATTTACTGTGGATAGAATCGATAACAGTCTCGGTCATGTTAAAAACAATGTGAGGTTGACATGTCTTGAGTGCAATAGACGCAACGGCGCTAGTTAAGACCACGCGGGGGTAATTGAGTATCGTCAGGTATCACTTGTAGTTGCTCGCGTGTAAATCCGCGCTGAGGAGCAGTTGAATCCAGTCTGTAGATCGGTGGTCTACCAGTTGATCGTGTTATCGTTGATATGTTATGTGTGGTAACACTCCAAATAGGATCAGTAGCTCTTTTTTTACCGCCTTCAAGCTCTCCTGGTTCATATAGATATCTAACAGTGACATCGCCAAGAATCGGCTTGGAAACGCTATTTATTTTTGATTTTCCGGGTATATACTCGTATTTAATCGCGTCGCTGGGCTTCATGTTGATTGCTCGGGTAATCTCGTTATTTAACGCTGCAATTACACCTGGCAACCTTTTAACCCATTCACGAGATCGTTTTTCTTGGATGAATTCCTTCGCGTATTGATATCCAAATAACCGTTCAGCGAGAGTCCGATTGAATCATTCAACAATTGCCTGATCACGATGTAGCGCAGTATGACCTCGTCGTATCGCGACGCTATGATGTTTCAGCGTTGATAAAACAGCGCCGCGAAATTCACTACCGGGATCAACTTGTAATAGATTTGGCCAGCGCAGAGGGCCTCTTCGATAAATTCTTTCTAACGCAGCGGCTACTTCAGTTGCCGACTTTGTTTTTAACGGCTCCGCTTGTTTGTATCGACTCGCAACATCAACTACGGTTAGCGCGTATTTGTAACCGTTGTCATGCGGCAAAAATAGTATATCAGCCTGATGAACTTCATTAGGTACGCTGACATCAAAGCGCGAGAAGTTGATTTGTTTAGGCGGTGGTAGATAGATTTGCCATATAGCCTGTTTGGATAACCAATTAGCCGCAGTGGTCTTTGTTACCTTTGCAGCGCTTGCAAGCTTACCAATTGCGGCCTTCCCCTTCCAGTATCCTCTCGGAGAATAATAGATGGATTCCATGTTGTTATTATAAACGCTAGCGTATTCAATTACCAGCGCGAGAAGCTCCGCTTCCAATCATTAATTTACCTTTCATAGCCGATTTTACCAACCATGAGGCCAATTTTTCTTTGACGGATTTATCAGGAATAGCATTTAATGCGTGAATTAATTTTACATCCGCGATATGACGCTGTTGCAGATCGCTACTTTTGTAAGCAACATCATGAGCATGACACGCCTTATCGATAGCGTTTATTGGATACTCACCGGGTTTGTGCTGATTTTGATCATCGAGTCTGATATCTAATCGTGTTCCGGGGCCACAGTAGCTATATCCTGGGAGGTGCTTTTCTCCTGGATACTTTGCCCACGGTGTTCCGGGGAGTTTTGATAACTTGGCTGCAATATCACCTCCTCGCTTTTTTTTAAAACATCCCCGGGTTTAATAGAAATAAATCTAAATTTCTTTGTACTGCATTGTACACACTTACCAGTAAGCGCCGATCTGTTATTTCTTGTTGTAGCGGTTGTCATATCATTTGTGCCAGTACGTACTCTACACTTCACACAATATAGATCCATAATTTATGTATAGAGACATGAATATAATTGATTTTTCGGCGACTAAAACAAGAGAACCAGTTAAGCATGTTGCAGCGTTACCAAACTCGATCCGGATGATTATCATCGGACCATCTGGATCCGGCAAGACGCAATTGTTACTTAATTTAATAATGAGATGGATGAAGTGGGATAAGTTGTATTTGGTTGCTCCTAGCGTAGATGATCAACGATGCTACGAGGTGTTGAAAGATTTCAACGAGAATGCATCAGCGATAGCTAAAAACAATGTCATCGAGTTTATTACGGATATCAATGATGCACCAGGTATTGATGATATTGATGGCGACATTAACAATCTAGTCGTGTACGATGATGTTATGTTAGACAATCAAAAAAACCCAGCTAGGATATTTTCCAGAGGCAGGCATAAAAACACTGACGTGATATATGTCACTCAACAGTATACTCAGATTCCAAAAGTAATCAGAGATAACTGTAATATTCTTGCTGTATTCAACGGCGTTGATACACACACGCTACGAAATATTTGGCAGACATGGTGCGGCGGTGACATGGACTTTAATGTTTTTCGAAACTTTTTTAGTCATGCTCAGTCGACCCCACATGGATTCGTAACGATAAATTTACATGATCCTCGGACACGATATCGTATCGGACTTGACCAAATATTCGGTTAGTTGTAACTAATTTTCATTGTAAACAACTTCTTAGCAGCAGAGGGGGCGATGACATCGACGCGGTCGTCGATGTGCTTACCGGACGCTGACGACGCTGGGGATCGACGCGCAGAAGGTGTTAATTAAACCAAATGACGTCACCATCGTGTAGGATGGACCGACGTCGTTTTTTTTTTACCAGGCGCTGACGACACCGGATCCGTTGAGTGCAGAAAGTAATAATTAAGCAAAATAACGATTGGACAAAATGTCCGATTCGCCCCCTCTGCTGCTAGAAATGCTAGGAGCCTGCCTTATGTCAATGGGAACGTTGTTCCATACCACTGCCCGGTATATTGAAAACTTTTTTAAACAATTCTATCTTTGGCCTTGGTATAATGTAATTTTTACTTCTTATGGACATTAAATTTGGAGTACTTTAGCTAATACAAATGAAAAATAAAGCAACAACTGGAATGATATCATATGAAATATTACAGTTTACGTCAGGTGATACAAATGAAAACTATAGCCACAACTGTAATTATATCATATGAAATATTACAGTTTATGTTAGTTAATACAAATGAAAAATATAGCCACAACTGTAATGATATCATATGAAATATTACAGTTTATGTTAGGTGATACAAATGAAAACTATAGCCACAACTGTAATTATATCATACGACAGAATCATTGACTTGTATGGTCAAAATCAGGTCATGCAATGCTTTTGATCAAGTGCTGAATGTAAGGTCTAGTCTTATTTCTAGAACTGATCTGCTAGGTCGCAAGGATTTTCACCTATATATACCTTAGAAAAACATGATAAAATGGAGGGAATTTTGTAAATAAAGTTAGGTGTGAGATTCTCACCTACATGTGAAGTCAAGGGAATTTTCGTAAAGAATGTTAGGTGGGATTCTTACCTACATGATAAAAATTGGTGGAATTTTGTATATAAAGTTAGGTGGGAGATTCTCACCAACACATGATAAAATAAGGGAGTGGAACTCTGTAAATAAAATTATGTAGGGGAGATTTCATCGCTCCAGTGGCCTAGTGGTTAGAGCATCCGCCTCAGATGTGGGAGGTCGTAGGTTCAATCCCAGGTCGAGTCATACCAAAGACTTACAAAAATGGTACTAACAGTTGCCTCATTTGGCACTCATCACTAAGAGGTTAGTGTTAGGACTGCTCGGCCTGGTGTCAGGATAATGTGACTGGGTGGGACATCATGCTACATGTCTACAGCATGATGCCCCAATGCTAGACATCACTATAAACTATCACACTGCAGACAAAATAGCGATATGACTGAAAATTTTTTTAAGCTACGTAAAAAATCCAAATCACACACACATGTAGGAGATTTGGAAATAAAGGATGGGTCTATCAAATAATAAAGGCTTGAAAATATTCTAATGCCAGATTTAAGGATTTCAGGTGGTAGTCTAGTTTATCTATGTCCTAGATAAACAGACACACCTGTATATAATTGTCTAGATTCTCTTGATAAATTAAATTATTATTGGCTTATGATAGAGGAGTAGATTTGTAATTACTTTTAATTTCAGTGATTCCTGCTAAATATAGTGTTAAATGTAGCCACTCTATTGGCCCCCGGGAAACTGAGTGATTGCCCTGCCCCCGGCAAACTGAGTAATCTAAAGCACTCACCTTTATGATCATTGCCATCTCACTTCTGTCTGTTTGGGTTTGAATCTCTATCTGGCTCAACCAATGTGGGTATTTGAAAAAGCTTGCCAGTAGATTCCATTGGCTCAAGGATTCATACCAGGGTATTCCCAGGTTCTTCTTCCACCTGTTATACTGACCAGCATGTATAAAAAAAATGGCATTAAATCCACAACAAGTAGCCACTCTAACCCAGTGGTGCATGTTACATTCAGGCAGTCAGGCCAGTGGAACAAAGAAATCTATTATTTATCGGAATGGTGTTTTTACAGACTTACAATAAATTAAGAATATCAAGTTTACCTTAATAGCCAAAATTTAGATTCTGACCATTTTTTGCAAAATCTGTAGCTGTTTAATTAGGTGTAAAGTTCTTAAACTAGAGCTAAGTAGTTAGTGTTACAAAATTTAGACTTAATTAGCTCATTAAAAAAATATTTTACAAGTAATTTTCCACTTAATATGACATTTTTTGAAATTCTAGAACACATTAACTCGTACTAAAGAGTGAGTGGAGAGTTGATACATGACTATAATTTGGTGAGTGGAGAGTTGACACATAACTATAATTTGGTGAGTGGAGAGTTGACACATGACTATAATTTGGTGAGTGAAGAGTTGACACATGACTATAATTTGGTGAGTGGAGAGTTGATACATGACTATAATTTGGTGAGTGGAGAGCTGATACATGACTATAATTTGGTGAGTGGAGAGTTGATACATGACTATAATTTGGTAACAGAATTTAGGCTTTGTGCTTATTTGGGTTTTTATTCTCGAGTTAGATAAATGTCTCACAATCTGACCATAAGTTAAGCTCAGCATCAAGTCTAGAAAGGTCTTCAGGGAATGCTTTCTCTGAGGTCCACTAGGGTTATTTATAAGCTGGAGTTGGCCATAGAGCAAGAGTTATCCGTAGAGCAAGAGAGTCAGCATGTAGAACTAGAGGGCTTCATATTGAATTAACATATAACTATTTTAAAAAATCATGTGTCGAAATCCCCAAGCAGAGCATAAGATACATCAAAATCGGTGCTGGAAAACTAATATAAGGCTTAAGTTTGCTCACTTGGTTTAAATTTTTGTATGATATTGGATAAATCCTGCAATCACACATCTGAGAAAAGACCCTGGTGATGACCTTGAAGTTAAGTAAACATAAAAATTAGTTTGCTTTGTGAAGAAAAAAAACTGCAATCTGTTTTTGTAGTGTCAAATGGATTTGTCCAGATCCTGATTAACAACAACACAGCCAGAGGATTATTTACACAAGGTATTATTTATCTGCCATGAGCTACAATGCTTTTTACATGTTATCTTGCAGATTAAAGTTGAGGCCTGCAGGTTGCAAGTCAGGCCAATTTGTTATCAATAGTATAACTTTGTTTTCCATAAGAATACCATTTGATAATATAACAAACATGTTAATTAGTGTTGTTCCTTGATCATAAAAAGGCAGGGTTTAGTATCACTATGAAGGCACTTATTAAGTGGGGTAATGCCACTTTAAAGGCAAAACCACACACTGGTTGGGCAGTACATTAGGGTACTTAAAGTGGGGTAATGCCATTTTAAAGGAAAAACTAGACATTGGTTGGGCAGTACATTAGGGTACTTAAAGTGGGGTAATGCCACTTTAAAGGAAAAACTAGACATTGGTTGGGCAGTACATTAGGGTACTTAAAGTGGGGTAATGCCACTTTAAAAACAAAACTACTCATTGGTTGGGCAGTACATTAGGGTACTTAAAGTGGGGTAATGCCACTTTAAAGGCAAAACTACACATTGGGTGGGCAGTACATTAGGGTACTTAAAGTGGGGTAATGCCACTTTAAAGGCAAAACTACACATTGGTTGGTTAGTACAATTAGGTACTTAAAGTGGGGTAATGCCACTTTAAAGGAAAAACTACACATTGGTTGGGCAGTACATTAGGGTACTTAAAGTGGGTAATACCACTTTAAAGGAAAAACTACACACTGGTTGGGCAGTACGTTAGGGTACTTAAAGTGGGGTAATACCACTTTAAAGGAAAAACTACACATTGGTTGGGCAGTACGTTAGGGTACTTAAAGTGGGGTAATACCACTTTAAAGGTAAAACTACACATTGGTTGGGCAGTACGTTAGGGTACTTAAAGTGGGGTAATACCACTTTAAAGAAAAAACTACACATTGGTTGGGCAGTACATTAGGGTACTTAAAGTGGGGTAATACCATTTTAAAGCCAAAACTACACATTGGTTGGGCAGTACATTAGTGTACTTAAAGTGAGGTCAGCACCATTTTCATTTAGGACAAATTTAACATGAAGTCAGCACTATTTTCATTTAGGACAAATCTGACATGAGGCCAGCACCATTTTCATTTAGGAAAAATTTGACATGAGGTCAGTACTATTTTCTTTAGGACAAATGTGACACGAGGTCAGCACTATTTTCATTTAGGACAAATTAGACACAAGGTCTGCACTATTTTCATTTAGGACAAATCTGACACAAGGTCAGCACTAATTTTCATTTAGGACAAATTAGACATGAGGTCAGCACTATTTTCACTTGGGACAAATTAGACAAAGGTCAGCACTATTTTCATTTAGGACAAATTTGACACAAGGTCAGCACTAATTTTCATTTAGGACAAATTAGACATGAGGTCAGCACTATTTTCACTTGGGACAAATTAGACAAAGGTCAGCACTATTTTCATTTAGGACAAATTTGACACGAGGTCAGCACTATTTTCTTTAGAACAAATTAGACACAAGGTCAGTACATTTTCATTAGGAAAAATTTGACATGAGGTCAGCACTATTTTCATTTAGGAAAAATCTGACACGAGGTCAGCACTATTTTCATTAAGGACAAATTAGACAAATTAGAAATTAGGTCAGTACCATTTTTATTTAGGACAAATTTGACATGAGATCAGCACTATTTTCTTTAGGACAAATTTAACATGAGGTCAGCACTATTTTCATTTAGGACAAATTTAACATGAGGTCAGCACTATTTTCATTTAGGACAAATATGACACAAGGTCAGCACTATTTTCGTTTAGGACAAATTTGACACGAGGTCAGCACTATTTTCATTTAGGACAAATTTGACAAAGGTCAGTACTATTTTCATTCAGGACAAATTTGACACAAGGTCAGCACTATTTTCATTTAGGACAAATCAGACACGAGGTCAGCACTATTTTCATTTCAGACAAATTTGACATGAGGTCAGCACTATTTTCATTTAGGACAAATTTGACATGATGTCAGCACTATTTTCTTTAGGACAAATTAGACACAAGGTCAGTACATTTTCATTAGGAAAAATTTGACATGAGGTCAGCACCATTTTCATTTAGGAAAAATTTGACACGAGGTCAGCACTATTTTCATTAAGGACAAATTAGACAAATTAGAAATTAGGTCAGTACCATTTTCATCTAGGACAAATTTGACATGAGGTCAGCACTATTTTCATTCAGCACAAATTGGACATGAGGTCAGCACTATTTTCATTTAGGACAAATTAGACATGACATCAGCACTATTTTCATTTAGGACAAATTCAACATGAGGTCAGCACTATTTTTATTTAGGACAAATGTGACATGAGGTCAGTACTATTTTCATTTAGGACAAATTTGACACGAGGTTAGCACTATTTTCATTAGGACAAATTAGAAATTAGGTCAGCACCATTTTTATTTAGGACAAATTTGACATGAAGTCAGCACTATTTTCATTTGGGACAAATCTGACATGAGGTCAGCACTATTTTCATTTAGGACAAATTTGACACAAGGTCAGCACTATTTTCGTTTAGGACAAATTTGACACGAGGTCAGCACTATTTTCATTTAGGACAAATTTGACAAAGGTCAGTACTATTTTCATTCAGGACAAATTTGACACAAGGTCAGCACTATTTTCATTTAGGACAAATCAGACACGAGGTCAGCACTATTTTCATTTCAGACAAATTTGACATGAGGTCAGCACTATTTTCATTTAGGACAAATTTGACATGACGTCAGCACTATTTTCTTTAGGACAAATTAGACACAAGGTCAGTACATTTTCATTAGGAAAAATTTGACATGAGGTCAGCACCATTTTCATTTAGGAAAAATTTGACACGAGGTCAGCACTATTTTCATTAAGGACAAATTAGACAAATTAGAAATTAGGTCAGTACCATTTTCATCTAGGACAAATTTGACATGAGGTCAGCACTATTTTCATTCAGCACAAATTGGACATGAGGTCAGCACTATTTTCATTTAGGACAAATTAGACATGACATCAGCACTATTTTCATTTAGGACAAATTCAACATGAGGTCAGCACTATTTTTATTTAGGACAAATGTGACATGAGGTCAGTACTATTTTCATTTAGGACAAATTTGACACGAGGTTAGCACTATTTTCATTAGGACAAATTAGAAATTAGGTCAGCACCATTTTTATTTAGGACAAATTTGACATGAAGTCAGCACTATTTTCATTTGGGACAAATCTGACATGAGGTCAGCACTATTTTCATTTAGGACAAATTTGACACAAGGTCAGCACTATTTTCGTTTAGGACAAATTTGACATGAGGTCAGGACTATTTTCGTTTAGGACAAATTTGACAAAGGTCAGTACTATTTTCATTCAGGACAAATTTGACACAAGGTCAGCACTATTTTCATTTAGGACAAATCTGACACGAGGTCAGCACTATTTTCATTTAGAACAAATTTGACATGAGGTCAGCACTATTTTCATTTAGGACAAATCTGACACAAGGTTAGCACTATTTTCTTTAGGACAAACTCCTGCCCACCATTCAGGATGATTTCACAATTCGTTCACAAAGGCAGGCTATCCTCTGATTACCCTCAGTAGCTCCAATGAAACATGTTAAACGATCTTCTCAATCTGTTGGTAGACCATCCCAAAGGAGGAGGGCCTCCAGTCACAACATATATGGATTCACTCCTACACAAAAGCCCCCAAATTCTCCACCATCATGTTTAGCTCATCTCTCAACCAAGAAAAGTCTTGTTCCAAGTTGCCATGTGCACTAATTCCAGGATGAATTTGATGCCTAAGATATATGATGCCAAAATGGATGATCTTTTGTGAATGGTGTATTAGAAAACATGTCAATCCTAGTGTATGACCATTATCTTCTCTTCCTTTTGAAAAGAAACAATACTCAGTTTTTGCCAAGGGCAATCAAGCAGCCCTTTCCAACATTCTCCATTTTTAAAAGGACCTGCCATGGGATGGATTCTCACTTGTTAGATCTGATAAAGTTTTTGGGATTGCAAAGACAAGTGTTTCACTCTTTTAAAAGCCTAAACTGAATCACTCTTGTGTCTTGTGGTCCCTAAATACCCCTTTGGGTTAAGCTTCCTTCAAGAACCTTACCCTGAAGATGGGTTTTTTGCTTGCCTTAGTGTCTGCAAGACAAAGAAGTTTCATGCCCAATCCATAAAGCAAGGTTGTATCTGGTTCAGTGGGAATTACCATTTGATTTCTCTCTCTTGCCATCCAGTTTTTTTTTAAAAACCCACTACACCAGTATCCTTTGTTGGCCAAATTTCCATTGAGATCCCAAGTCTCAGCCATATATGTGGTAGGGATGACCATGACAGATGTTGATGCCAAGTTAGGGCTATAAATTTTTATTTGGCTACCTCTTAACACATTGCCTGGAGCTTTTTTTGTCATTTTGCCTGAAAATTGAGTAGGAAACACATTTTGAAAGCTATTTCTGAATAGACTCAAAAACACCAAATCCCCGGTCATCTTTCAATAACATACTGCCTAGTTGTGTTAGAAACATCATTTTTCATTGGCTATTTGACTCGTGCAAGAGCAGAAAGGTTAAAGTTGGAATTTTTTTATTTTTTTTTGCTAAACGGATCCATTATTTTTGTATGGAGACCACTCTTTATTCCAAATGCCCATCTTATCCTACTTTTTGCAAAGGCTCATCTGTCTGTTTCAGTTAATACTGGTTTGCCTGAGACCAAAAAGTCTAAAATCCGGACACAAAATCGGATTCCAACCACAGGCGAATTTGGGGTTAAAAAAAGTCGGGTCCAAAAAATGAGGTTTTTTTTATATCTGTATTTTGCAGTGCAACTAGATATTCCAGATTATTTGGTATCATTGTAGAGCTACATCTGTCTACCTTTCTATAATACCACCCACTTTAGTGTATCAAGCATGAACATGATGCTACAGAGCTCGGCAGTAGGCTACTACCTCCTGCCATGTTAAGTCACCGCTAGGGGTTAATGTATTAAGAGAGAAGGAAGAGTACCAAGTATCTTTCCTTCCCAATCAAGGTTCAGCTTATATTCCAGCTTCCACCATTTCTAG
Organism: Sinohyriopsis cumingii; assembly: GCA_028554795.2. Classification (NCBI taxonomy): domain Eukaryota; kingdom Metazoa; phylum Mollusca; class Bivalvia; order Unionida; family Unionidae; genus Sinohyriopsis; species Sinohyriopsis cumingii. The sequence goes on along the minus strand of CM068825.1, from coordinate 167,045,766 downwards.
CTGTAATGCATTAATAATTAAATGAGCTAATAAGTCCCTTACTCATAGGGACCTGTCTTGTATGAAAATGAAACCCCATGCAGTTCAAGCAATCACTGCCTCATTGCCAATCTCTCATTTGATTTTGGAGGATGTGATGAAAGTCACATTTTGGCAATCATGCACTACTTTCTCCTCCTTTTAACTTCACTCATTAGCCCACCAAGTGCAACAGACAAGTATAACATAATTAAAACTAGTTTCACTCTCCCCCACCCATCTACTTATCATACAACACTATATCATCTGTTAACCAGCTTTTCAAATGATTGAGTTTCTATACTTTTATTTTGGGTTTTTTAAAGAAATGTATGCAATGCATTCTGGTTACTGAAGTCTTCAAGTACACAATGCTATTCCATTATTCTGATTAATTTATTCACTGATTCATTGCCATCATTATTATGTAGGTGTAATTGTTAGAGTTTTCTTAACAGCGGATGGAATGGTACAGGTTCAATTTTTATGAGCCAAAGACAAGTTAGAATTTCCATTTCACATGAAAGGAATTACTTTTCATCAGTTTTACACCACTCACAAATTGCTTTAGTGTACTATCTTTTCAAACCATGAGCACTGCTTCTCCCACTCTGGTCTCTAGTTTTCACATTTCCAGTTTTGCTACTATATTTATCAGTCCCCCTCACCATAATGACATTCCATGTTCTCATTTTATTGTCTTCACTTGTGCTCTCACATGTATAAAAGTAGCAATTATTATTATTATTATTATTATCATTATTGCATATTATCCATATGATGAAACATTGTGTGTTGTAGCTTGTTTACAATGTTAATTGCAATGGAAAATTATGAAACATAATCCCCACATAAAAAAGTGGCATAAGGCAAAATATAAAACTGGATAAAGTCTGTTATGAGAAAGTCTTGTATTGATTAATTAGTCAAACTCAGGCTTCGTGTATGTTTACCTAAGTCTTGCCATTAGCTACCTATTCCACAGATGGCTGACTAAAAATACAAACTGGGGAACATCATGGAGGAAAACTAAACATGTCATCAAAGTTGAATATAATGAGTGTTTTCATATAAAAAAGAATAAACTCCATTCCTTCAAGAATTTTTCACCCCCAAACTATTACCTGGACTAAAGGTCTATCGGTTTTCTTAAGTAGGGTTTCATACTTTTTTTCTGAGAGAATTAACCTTTGATTTACATTTAAGTCTAAGCTATATATATATATATATATATATATATATATATATATATATATATATATATATATATATATATATATATATATATAATGGAGCACAAGAACAATCCATGTTTGGTTTGATTATTTATGACACAGCTACACAAGTGGGCTATTCAGTGCCAAGGCAACTGGTGCAACCCTATATGTTACCTTGACAATGTGCATTAATCCTACAGTTTAAGTTAATAATGTGCATTAACCACACAGGAATAATTGACAATGTGCATTATCCATACAGGTATAACTGACAATGTGCATTATCCATACAGGTATAACTGACAATGTGCATTAACCCTATATGTTAACTTGATAATGTGCATTAATCCTACAGGTTAAGTTAATAATGTGCATTAACCATACAGGTATAACTGACAATGTGCATTATCCATACAGGAATAATTGACAATGTGCATTAACTCTATATGTTAACTTGTTAATGTGCATTAATCTACAGGTTAAGTTAATAATGTGCATTAACCATACAGGTATAACTGACAATGTGCATTATCCATACAGGAATAATTGACAATGTGCATTAACTCTATATGTTAACTTGATAATGTGCATTAATCCTACAGGTTAAGTTAATAATGTGCATTAACCATACAGGTATAACTGACAATGTGCATTATCCATACAGGAATAATTGACAATGTGCATTAACCCTATATGTTAACTTGATAATGTGCATTAATCCTACAGGTTAAGTTAATAATGTGCATTAACCATACAGGTATAACTGACAATGTGCATTATCCATACAGGTATAATTGACAATGTGCATTAACCCTATATGTTAACTTGATAATGTGCATTAATCCTACAGGTTAAGTTAATAATGTGCATTAACCATACAGGTATAACTGACAATGTGCATTATCCATACAGGAATAATTGACAATGTGCATTAACCCTATATGTTAACTTGATAATGTGCATTAATCCTACAGGTTAAGTTAATAATGTGCATTAACCATACAGGTATAACTGACAATGTGCATTATCCATACAGGTATAATTGACAATGTGCATTAACCCTATATGTTAACTTGATAATGTGCATTAATCCTACAGGTTAAGTTAATAATGTGCATTAACCATACAGGTATAACTGACAATGTGCATTATCCATACAGGTATAATTGACAATGTGCATTAACCCTATATGTTAACTTGATAATGTGCATTAATCCTACAGGTTAAGTTAATAATGTGCATTAACCATACAGGTATAACTGAAAATGTGCATTATCCATACAGGTATAATTGACAATGTGCATTAACCCTATATGTTAACTTGATAATGTGCATTAATCCTACAGGTTAAGTTAATAATGTGCATTAACCATACAAGAATAATTGACAATGTACATTAACCATACAAGAATAATTAACAATGTGCATAACCCCTATATGTGAACTTGACAGTGTGCATTAACCATACAGGTATAATTGACAATGTGCATTAACCATACAGGTATAATTGATAATGTGCATTAACCATACAGGTATAATTGACAATGTGCATAAACCCTATATGTTAACTTGATAATGTGAATACTGTTCTTGATATGGCTTGAATTATGGGTCAGGTAAATTTTCCAGCTTCCTCAATCTCCTTTTGTTTATAAACATGTCAAAATATAATGCACTATACTAACTACTGCAAATGACAGACACACATCAAGAAATCAAAAATTTTGACCACTGTATTAAAGTATAGTTTACCACCTGGCTTTCAAGCAGAACATGTTCACTTGCACTCTTTAGTTGTATTGTAACCTAATCCACCTCCATCACCATACCAATCCCCTATCCCCATGGGTTTGGATTAAATTGGTAAGTATTTGCACTTAATGTCACATTTTGGGTGTCTGCACAGATTCATCCATTGTGTCACATTTTCGGTGTTTGCACAAATTCATCCAATGCGTAACATCAGTGTATCCCCTAGTGGTGCAAGAGTGAGAATCAAAAGTCTCCTTGGTGTCAAAACTGGGGGTCAAACTGAGTAAAAACCAAACTTTGGTATCAAAACTGGGGTCAAATTAAAAATTTGGGGATCTCTGAAGCACAAATGAGGGTAAAGGGAAACACTGAACATTTTGTAATTTATGCAATATGTTACATTTTGGGTGTCTGCACTGATTCATACAGTGTGGTGAATAATTCCAAAGTCCTTTCTTTCCTTTGAAAATATTGATAAAGAATGTCAGTCCACATAATCATGAATAATCTATGTGGAATTCTTACTTGCTTCAATGAAAGATATCATTTTACCTATTCCTAATAAGAAAGGTTTGGGGCCATTGCATGAACAACCAACCTACAGGCATGTACATAACACAGACTGGTAACATATAATAAGTATTCCAGTAAGAAACAATTCAATACAAGTGTTCAAAATATATAGTGATCAAGGGAACAAAACAGAGATTGTTGTCATGCCAAAGCGATAAATGTTACCTCCCTTGAAACACCTGGGGTATTTTCTTTTCAGTAGTGCATGACAATGATTGCATAATTAAAAATGTTTAAAATTCCAACAGAACAAATCAGCTTGAAATTCATCTAACAAGAAGTGTTACTGAAAATTGTGAAAGGACTAATTCAAGTGCATGTAGATTATACAACAGCTTAACGAGACAGTTCACCAATTCATGCCATTTGGATAGTAACAATGATTTTTTCCCTACTGTCAATGAAAAATATATGTGACAGGCCAAAAACTGGTATGCATATGTGGGAAAATTTTATAATAAATAAGAACAAAAGCATCTGTGCATGGAAATTGTATGCAGTTATATGAAATCTGCAAAAGAATGGAATACAATGCACTTGGGTTGTACTGTATACTATACACGTATATAAAATATACGAGTCTCATGAATTTAATTAAGTTTACAGAAAAGGAACAACTATACAGTTAAAATCCACATTTTCCCACACTACAGGAAAAGAACAACTACACAGTCAAAATCCACATTTTCCCACGCTACAGGAAAAGAACAACCATACAGTCAAAATCCACATTTTCCCACACTACAGGAAAACAACCATACAGTCAAAATCCACATTTTCCCACACTACCTACAGGAAAAAAAACAACCATACAGTCAAAATCCACATTTTCCCACACTACAGGAAAGGAACAACCATACAGCCAAAATCCACATTTTCCCACACTAATGGGATCAGATTACTCATATTCATCCAACACAAAAGTGGATTGTATTTTCCACTTTAAGGCATGTTACTATCAATCAAGGTCTGAATAAAGTGTTTTCCTCCAAATTTTGTAAAAATAATGCTTAAGCATATCAATTATACATTTCTTCATGGGACTCTGTTTCCAAAGGGTTTACACCACATTTGTAAAGGCACAGTTTATCTTGCCATTTAAGTGACAAAAATGAAAGTATTTATTATTGTATAAATGCAATAGTTGGTCAATGTAGCTAAGATTTCCATTGGTCAGAACATAACCATGTGATCAGGCCAAGCTGAGTTTATTTCTATATCAACTGTACATATAATTACTCTAGACCAACTTTTATAAAGAGAGTCACATGCAAAGTAACTAATGTAAACGCTGAAAATGATGGCATATAAACTGCATGCCTTTAAAATAAAATTTAAAAAATGGGTTTATACCATATTCTGAAAACTGAATAAATTGATTTTGACAGAATCAAATAAAGCATTTCCTTCTGAAAATAAGTCATTCTTTGACTAGGTTTGATCTAAATATGAAGAAAAAATGTTACATGTAAGCCAGATTTTAGTCTTTCATTGCAGCTCGTTACAAATGAAACTAAGACAATAGATAAATGGATGTAGGGATTGGGAGTTCAAAGACTAACAATATAACTAGACCCATAGCCCTACAATGTAAGATGCCAACCCTGATAGTTACAATGTGGGGGGAGGGGTCGGATATAGATCCATCCCATATGCCATAATAACTGTCAATGGTGATATCAAACCCCATTACTAAAACCATTTACCCCTAGTTTTCTTTTGTATGTATAGCCACATGTACCCTAACCTGTTACGGATTTAAAGAAACAAAAATAGGTTACTGGAACACTTTCCTAGAACTGACCAAGTCACACTGAACTCATCTACGAAAGCATCAAATCCAAAAGTTATTTGTGCGTCCAACAAAACAAGACATCCTTTGCTTTGAATATTGAGCTTCTACTTAGAACACATGCCAATAAGGATAAAAAATTAAGAACATGCTGTGGAATGTTCAAAACCTGATATAGTCGACCCCAGGTGGAATTGCTTGTTTGATTATTTGACATAGCTATTACAGTTCATTAATGATAGAGAATCCCCTGTTGTAAACACAGCTATGTATCAGACCCTAGCCCTCAACAAGAATTCAGACAAGTAGCTATGTATCAGACCCTAGCCCTCAACAAGAAGTCAAATGAATAGCTATGTACCAGACCCTAACCCTCAACAAGAATTCAAAAGAATAGCTATGTATCAGACCCTAGCCCTCAACAAAAATTCAAATGAATAGCTATGTATCAGACCCTAGCCTTCAATAAGATTTCAGATGAAAAGCCATGTATCAGACCCTAGCCCTCAACAAGAATTCAAATGAATAGCTATGTATCGGACCCTAGCCCTCAATAAGATTTCAAATGAAAAGCTATGTATCAGACCCTAGCCCTCAACAAGAATTCAAATGAATAGCTATGTATCGGACCCTAGCCCTCAACTAGAATTCAAATGAATTGCTATGTCTCGGACCCTAGCCCTCAACAAGAATTCAAATGAATAGCTATGTATCGGACCCTAGCCCTCAATAAGATTTCAAATGAAAAGCTATGTATCAGACCCTAGCTCTCAACAAGAATTCAAATGAATAGCTATGTATCGGACCCTAGCCCTCAACTAGAATTCGAATGAATTGCTATGTTTCGGACCCTAGCCCTCAACAAGAATTCAAATGAATAGCTATGTATCGGACCCTAGCCCTCAACAAAAATTCAAATGAATAGCTATGTATCAGACCTTCAACAAAAATTCAAATGAATAGCTATGTATCAGACCCTAGCCAACAACAAGAATTCAATTGAATAGCTATGTATCGGACACTAACCCTCATCAAGAATTCAAATGAATAGCTATGTATCAGACCCTCAACAAAAATTCAAAATGAATAGCTATGCACTGGACCCTAGCCCTCAACAAAAATTCAAATGAATAGCTATGTTTCGGACCCTCAACAAGAATTCAAATGAATAGCTATGTATCAGACCATAGCCCTCAACAAGAATTCAGATGAATAGCTATGTATCAGACCCTAGCCTTCAATAAGATTTCAGATGAAAAGCCATGTATCAGACCCTAGCCCTCAACAAGAATTCAAATGAATAGCTATGTATCGGACCCTAGCCCTCAATAAGATTTCAAATGAAAAGCTATGTATCAGACCCTAGCCCTCAACAAGAATTCAAATGAATAGCTATGTATCAGACCCTAGCCCTCAACAAGAATTCAAATGAATTGCTATGTTTTGGACCCTAGCCCTCAACAAGAATTCAAATGAATAGCTATGTATCAGACCCTAGCCCTCAACAAAAATTCAAATGAATAGCTATGTATCGGACCCTCAACAAGAATTCAAATGAATAGATATGTATCGGACCATAGCCCTCAACAAGAATTCAAATGAATAGCTATGTATCAGACCCTAGCCCTCAACAAGAATTCAAATGAATAGCTATGTATCAGACCATAGCCCTCAACAAGAACTCAAATGAATAGCTATGTTTCGGACCCTAGCCCTCAACAAGAATTCAAATGAATAGCTATGTATCGGACCCTAGCCCTCAACAAGAATTCACATGAATAGCTATGTATCAGACCTTCAACAAAAATTCAAATGAATAGCTATGTATCGGACCCTCAACAAGAATTCAAATGAATAGCTATGTATCGGACCCTAGCCCTCAACTAGAATTCAAATGAATAGATATGTATCAGACCCTAGCCCACAACAAGAATTCAAATGAACAGCTATGTATCGGACCCTAGCCCTCAACAAGAATTCAAATGAATAGCTATGTATCAGACCCTCAACAAAAATTCAAATGAATAGCTATGTATCGGACCCTCAACAAAAATTCAAATGAAGAGCTATGTATCAGACCCTAGTCCTCAACAAGAATTCAAATGAATAGCTATGTATCAGACCCTAGCCCTCAACAAGAATTCAAATGAAGAGCTATGTATCAAACCCTAGCCCTCAACAAGAATACAAATGAATAGCTATGTATCAGACCCTAGCCCTCAACTAGAATTAAAATGAATAGCTATGTATCAGACCCTAGCCCTCAACAAGAATTCAAATGAATAGCTATGTATCAGACCCTAGCCCTCAACAAGAATTCACATGAACAGCTATGTATCAGACCTTCAACAAAAATTCAAATGAATAGCTATGTATCGGACCCTCAACAAGAATTCAAATGAATAGCTAGGTATCGGACCCTAGCCCTCAACAAGAATTCAAATGAATAGCTATGTATCGGACCCTCAACAAGAATTCAATGAATAGCTAGGTTTCGGACCCTCAACAAGAATTCAAATGAATAGCTATGTATCAGACCCTCAACAAGAATTCAAATGAATAGCTATGTATCAGACCATAGCCCTCAACAAGAATTCAAATGAATAGCAATGTTTCGGACCCTAGCCCTCAACAAGAATTCAAATGAATAGCTATGTATCGGACCCTAGCCCTCAACAAGAATTCACATGAATAGCTATGTATCAGACCTTCAACAAAAATTCAAATGAATAGCTATGTATCGGACCCTCAACAAGAATTCAAATGAATAGCTATGTATCGGACCCTAGCCCTCAACTAGAATTCAAATGAATTGCTATGTATCGGACCCTAGCCCACAACAAGAATTCAAATGAACAGCTATGTATCGGACCCTAGCCCTCAACAAGAATTCAAATGAATAGCTATGTATCAGACCCTCAACAAAAATTCAAATGAATAGCTATGTATCGGACCCTCAACAAAAATTCAAATGAAGAGCTATGTATCAGACCCTAGCCCTCAACAAGAATTCAAATGAATAGCTATGTATCAGACCCTAGCCCTCAACAAGAATTCAAATGAAGAGCTATGTATCAAACCCTAGCCCTCAACAAGAATTCAAATGAATAGCTATGTATCAGACCCTAGCCCTCAACTAGAATTCAAATGAATAGCTATGTATCAGACCCTAGCCCTCAACAAGAATTCAAATGAATAGCTATGTATCAGACCCTAGCCCTCAACAAGAATTCAAATGAATAGCTATGTATCAGACCCTAGCCCTCAACAAGAATTCAAATGAATAGCTATGTATCAGACCCTAGCCCTCAACAAGAATTCAAATGAATAGCTATGCACTGGACCCTAGCCCTCAACAAAAATTCAAATGAATAGCTATGTAACGGACCCTCAACAAGAATTCAAATGAATAGCTATGTATCGGACCCTCAACAAGAATTCAAATGAATAGCTATGTATCAGACCATAGCGCTCAATAAGAATTCAAATGAATAGCTATGTATCAGACCATAGCGCTCAATAAGAATTCAAATGAATAGCTATGTTTCGGACCCTAGCCCTCAACAAGAATATAAATGTAAACATGGCTATGTATTGGACCCTAAACAAGAATTGAAATGAATAGCTATGTATCAGACCTTAGCCCTCAACAAGATTTCAAATGAATAGCTATGTATCGGACCTTTGCCATCAACAAGAATTCAAATGAATAGCTACACTGTTGTTGTTGTTGTTGTAGGGTTTAATGCCATTTTGCAGCACACGATAGGCTATATGTGGCCGCCAGTATTTATGGTGGAGGAAGAACCTGGGAAAACCCCAGAAAGAACCACCGACCCAAGAGAAGCTACTAGCAAGCTTTCTCACATACCCACATTGGCTGAATCCAAGACTCGAACCCACACAGACTGATGTGAGATGGTAGTGATCCGTAACGGAGAGCGCTTCAGACCACTCGGCCACTCGGGGCCCCGAATAGCTATGTAACCTAGCCCTCTACAAGAATTTAAATGTAAACATGGCTATGTATTGGACCCTCAACAAGAATTCAAATGAATAGCTATGTAAAGGACCCTAGCCCTTAACAAGAATTCATATGCTTAAATAAGGCTCTACTGATGTGAAGGAAGCTAAAAATAAAGAATTGATAAAACAATGAAGAAATGCGATTAAATGGATATAACAAAAATGCACAAAACTTAGTCTTAGCCATGTCATTCACTGATTCGTAATTTCTAACTTGATTGTCACCCAGGGGTCCCTAACACAGTTAAATTATTGGTGTTTCAATGCAAATGGAAGCTCCCGATGTAAGCAAGCAAACAGACTGCACGTTGTCAATTACTAGTTTCAAGAATAGTCTATTTCAGTAAAAAGTGTCATCTGCATTAAACATTGCAATGTCTAGTTTTAAAATGTTTGGAACAAATAAATATGAGAAACTCTTGTATAAATGTGTTCAAAGAGATGAAAATCCAAAATTGACAGAATTACTAAGATTTTTACTGACTGTCACATCTGTTGCTTGACAGCACAGATTGCCCATGCAAATCTGTTGACCATGTTGCCCAAAATAAATCTTGATTCAAAATGCCAACAAGCTGACTAGTGGCTTGGATCCCCTGGTTACATTAAGGTTAGAACTTATAAATCAATAAATGAAATGACTAACTTTAATACATTTTTTTATATCTTGGATACCTTCTCTTTATAAAATCAGTCTGTGGTACAAACAAACAGGATGGTGTGTGAATACTACAGCAGTGAAGGGGGAAAATGAGTATATTTACAATGACTGAATTCAGGGGTAGAAAGACAGAGAGATGTACATGTGGTCATGACGATACCGTAGTACATACAATGAACAACTTTAGCTTTAATTATTGTGTTCATTTCCAAGTGTAGCCAAATAAGTAATGCATGTTACCTGTAAATCAAGATGAATTGAGACTTAGACAAAAAGCAGTTTGCAAATTTGGATAAATCTTTTGTAATGAAACTGCAAATTGATGAAGACTGTAATGAGATTCATAAGTGTGCTAATGTTGCTAGAACTGAAAGTTTAGATGGGACAGTAGCCAAGTGTAAGAAAGAGAATGTGTTATGCCTGGCTTAGTTTTTAAAAAAAGACAGTAAAGACCTTTCCTTGGAGTGGCAAAATTCAGTCTCACTCTCAAAGACAAACAAGAGCTATATATCTGTGGTGTAAAGAAAACTTAAATTCAATGGCAACTAGTGTTTCTTCTAATCTTGACATTTAGCTAAGTATGCCCAACATGCCTCTGGGAAGAGACTACAACTTTTGCTGGTGGGACTCTTATTTTCACCACAATAGGAATCCTGGACTCCTAGTGAGCCCTCTGCCATTAAATACTTGTACAAGCCCTCTATAACCTTTAGTCAAAGAACATTGTCTATAACTATAGTTATTATGAAGAAAAAAATGTATTTTCAGTCACATGACTGTAACCATTTAATCCCAAAATAAATAGGCTTCTTTCTAACCAAATGTGTAAGTCATTCACAAACTTTTGATAACAGCAAACGGTTGAGAACTTAAATTTGTGTGCAACTTCTTTTCTTCTTCATTTACTGTGACCTTGATCTTTGACTTTTTAACCCTTAACTTTAAAGACTTCTTTTTTCCTTGAATCTAACTGCAAGCCATCCAGAAATTTTGGTCCAGGTCCAGAGTGCAAAGCTAAATGTTATTGTTCAGGAACTATTTTTATCTTCTTTCACACACAGTGACCTTGATCTTTTAACTTTTGACCATAAAAGCAAATGTTTTCTTCCTTGCCTCAAGTGCAAGTCATCCACAAAGTTTGGTAACCATGCAAAAGTGAAGTTATTGTGGGGAAATGAAGTTGGCAAAAAGCCATGACAACACAATATGCTGTGTTTTATGATGGACATATATCAAGTTATTTTAAACAATATCACAGGATGCATCCCACAGTCATCTTTGCTAGCCAAGGTTCTGAAATGTTAACCCTATCTACACCATTGCAAATCAATCAGTTATTCAGTGCTTCATGTCTGTGAATTTCACTGGATGTGGTGGCAAACCATTGCATCCAAACAAAATCAACCTGTTCAAATTCTACATGACTGAGAGAAGGGAATGGACTCATAAATAACCCATTTTCCACTGCCAGTCCATTTTTTTAAAAATACATCAGTTCCCTCAAATACACCTGTAATGGCTTCTCTCTAATAAATAATCATACTTTCAATGTAAAACTTAAAAAGTATCCTTTTGAAGTCAATTTCCTCTACCATTTTCAGCTCATGTACAAAGCACCCGTTTATGTTACAAACCATTGGTTAGTTGGCATTACATACTAAGGGAGGCAACTATGAAATCTGATGGATGTCACTAGGACAAATCACTAAAATCCTCTGATCAATCTACCTAAGTCTAGACAGGGTTAACATATTGGAACCTTGGCTAATGAGGATGTCCCACAGTCAAACGTCAAAGTCAAATACATGTATTTATTTTCCTGCAGTGAGTGTGTTACCAAACTATTTAATTAATGATAAACCCTGCCTTTTGTGACTAGCAAGAAGAAACATTGGGCTACATCCTTTCATCTGCTGAACAGTGACTGAAGTAGCGAGGAAGAAAAATTATCATCATTTACCAAATATACCAATATTTTTCAATCTGTGATTAATTTCAACAAGAAATGGTGTATATAAGATACAATGACAAAAAAAAGAAATAAATCTGTTGTACATTATTTCTTTTGCATTTTATATGGACCAATTCATCTCAAATCTAGGCAAGAGAGTGAAATTTTGAGACAAGTGAAAATGTCAATGAGACAAGTGTATTTTTTTAAACCACTTGACCTGGACAAGCGGGTGCAATAGGTGCGTGAAATCAAAATCTGATCAGCCCTGCCTGGCTGCATTAATTTAGAACAAATACAGACAGAATGGGAACAAAAATGTTCATAACTTTGAAATATTTAGCATAACAGCAGGCTTAATATCAACCCATGTGGACTAAATCACATCATCTAAAACCTTAATGTATTTGGTGCAATCTCCAGTTAAATAAAAGTCTGATATTGGGTAAATTACTAGTTAAATAAAAGTCTGATATTAGGTAAATTACTAGTTAAATAAAAGTCTGGTATTAGGTAAATTACTAGTTCAATAAAAATCTGATAATAGGTAAATTACTAGTTCAATAAAAGTCTGATATTAGGTAAATTACTAGTTCAATCATCAGAGCCAACTTATCAAATTTCCTTTATCAAAGTATTCTGCCTCAGTTCAACTTGTCAAATGTTTTGCTGTGCCAGAAAAAACCTTCCTGGATAGGTAGAACACGTAAAAAAAGAATTTAACCATATCTATTTACAAAAGGTTAATGGAGAAACAAGATGGCCGCTATCGCTTAACCGGCTTGAAACAGCTGTTCCGTTTTTTAGTGCCGTTTTCACGATATTTGTTATTGTTGCCTGTTTTCATCTACATTATTGTGTTCATTATGTATTGGCTGTTAAATTCATATGTGTTTCTTCATCTCCTTGTTTTGGAAATGAGAACAATTGTTCTCTTCATTCTGTACACTCAGTCACTCTCAAGTGTCATAGATCATCATCCAGTGTCTCACCAATTGTATGCTGATGACACCCAAATATACAAATCTAGCCACACAACTGAAGTTGATGCTACCATCTAAGGTGTAGAGAGGTGCATTTCTGATGTGAAATCATGAATGACATGTAACAAGCTGCAGATGAATGATGATAAAAATGAGGCCATTCTGATTATAACATAAAGACTTTCTCATTCACATCCTTAACCTCAAACAATAAATATCAGAAACACCAACATTAAATTCACATGATCAGTACAAAACCTAGGTGTTACTCTGGACAGTACTCTCACATTGCACCAACATGTCAGGAATATATACAAGGCTGCATATCTTGAGCTGAGACGCATCAGCTCAATTCGCAAATATCTTTCAGCTGATGCCACTAAAACACTTGTGTGTTCATTAGTACTTTCAAGACTGGACTATTGTAACTCAATTCTGTCTGGTTCATCTCAATATCTACTCCAGAAACTTCAAAAAGTTCAAAACACAGCTGCTCGGATCATACTTAGAGTACCACGATCAGAGCACACCTCCCCGCTGCTCTGTACCCTACACTGGCTATCCATTCGATCCAGAATCAAACACAAAATGTGTTCTCTGTGCTACATTTCACTGTCAGACTCTAGTCCAACATACCTATCTGACCTCACCCATGTGTACACACCAGCAAGATACTTATACTCCTCTTCTGACAATCGCATACTCTTTATTCCAAGTATGAAAACAAAGTCATATGGACAGCGTTCTTTTGCATACCAGGGCCCAGCAATGTGGAATGAATTGCCCACTGAACTTAGACACAAAGGCACAGTGATCACATTCAAGAGGGCTCTCAAAACTCACTTATTTCGGCTGCAAGAACAAACTTAAAGACCTAATAATGTTTCCTACCTTAAATATTCTCAGCATGTTTTTTTAATGTTTTCTAATTTCATGGTGTTTGTTTTTGTAGTCATGTCATTATATGTTTTTTATCTTATAGGTGTTGTCTAATGTTGTAAAGCGCTTAGAGCTTCTAAAGATTAGGCGCTGTACAAAGTCCTCATTATTATAATTATTATTATTATTATTATTAATGTCTAACAAGAGTAATGTCTATCATATAAGTAGAGTGTTCCAACAAGACATTACAGTCTAGAGCAGTGTATTATGTTCCAGGAATGCTTAAGTTGGTTAAAAGGATGATAAGTATCTTAACGAAATGAGGCTATCTAAACACTTTCTTCACTATTTGTGTGTTTGTGATTTGGATTTTTAATGTAGTTTTAAAACATTTTCAATCACATCACTATGATGTCTGCAGTGTGGCAGTTTATGGTGATGCCTAGCGCTAGGACATCATGCTGCAGATATGTAGCATCATGTCCCACCCAATCACATTATCCTGACACCAGGACGACCAGTCCTAACACTAACCTCTTAATGATGAGTGCTTAGTGAGGCAGCTATTAGTACCATTTTAATAAGTCTTTGGTATGACTCTGCCAGGGCTCGAACCCATGACCTCCCGCATCTGAGGCCACAGAAGCGGTCTTTACACTATTAGCATATTTGTATTCATTTAATTAAAGTAACAAACTTCAACTTAATCCGATTTTGACATTCCACACTTCCATCAGATTCCATCCAACTGAAATGTCAATGGAACCTGAAGCACAGGCATTTCCTTGTATGAGAGTCTGAATTTATTCTATATAAAAAAATCAAAGTAAGCAAAGTCTGACCAAAGCAACATGACTTTAATTGTGGAAAATCATTTGTATGTTCTGCCAAGTGTGTGACATGTTACTGAAAATTTGGCTTCTCAACTGCCTGTCAGTCAACCAGGATGCCTTAAGATGCTGCACACAAAAACACAAATATCTGGGGAGACGTCTTACGTGGTTGGACTAGGACGTACAAGGATCCAAATAAAGTGAATAGTTTCAATTTAAGGGCATGTACAATGAAATTCTAACAAAATTACATATATTACTGAAACAGTCGGTTCCAGATGCAAGTTTTACTATTGAACACATGAATATATCTTTCTGACAAAGAAACCATACAAAACTGATTCAAAATAGAAAGAAAGAAAAAATAATGCTACTTACATTTCTAGAGGAATCGGCCGTCTTATATACCTTCCGGTCATATTCAATGATCTGCTCGAATCACATCATCGATTTCAACTACCACCAGAAATAACAGCATCAGATGTTGCTGGGTTTACTGCCCGATTAGCAACCTTGTAAACAGTATAAATCTATTAGTGAAAATGTAAAGATCTAACACAAGATTGTCACACAAAGAAAGTATTGCAAAACTGAATAATGTCAAACAAAATAAAAGAAATTGTCATTCTCCAAACACCATGATTGCGTTGCATTACCTATGACAGAGACAGACTACTGAGTAAAATTCTCGCACAAGTTCATTTCCAAGTATAGTTTCAAAGGTCTGATGCAGTGATGCCTGTGATTATCGTTTAATTATAGGAAGCAATACTTTTGTTATTTCAGTGTCTATCAATTAAGGACTGTTCATACATAGGTTAAATATTATTGTCAAAGTCGGTGTCAGGCACGCAACAGCAGCCATTTCTAAACAAACAATATGGCGGAAGGTTTTTATCCCACAATTCCACATCCTCTGAGGCGCAAATTGCTCTCAGTGTCCAGTGTAGAGGTCTCATTCGAAATTGCATTATACGGCTATTTCTGCCCATTGGAATATATTCGGTCTTTTCCGTCAAGTCGAAGAAAAATACATTCATCATCATTTAAATTATAGACGTTTTCGCCCATACGAAGAAAAATGAATGTAATACGAAGAACTTCGTATATAACTTTATATACTAATTTTGTTTATATGGAACACTATGATGGCGGAAGGAGACGAAATCACAATTTAAATATTATCGGCCTTTGCTGTTATATCATTTTGGTATACTCCGCCTTACGCAATTCACCCAAACAAATTAAATTGATGTGCCAACCACCACTTCAAAGGTTACTTCACGACCTGATGGAAATGGCCGAGAGATATTCCGATCCTATTTCTGTGAGATTAATATATGTCTCGCATGTATAAAGACGCAGTAATTTATAGAAAACTTAAACAATGTGCCCGCCGGAAATTTATCCGAGAACAAACATATTAAGACTATTTCTGCTATTGGATTGAAAGTAAGATAAATTCGGAAAAGAATCTGCTATTTCTGCGAGATCTGTATGATTAATTAACCTTTTGTGGGCGCTCTACAGATATTAGAAACTTGTGAGAGAGTGACGGGTGTAAAATGAAATTGTTTGCATTTCCAACATGTACAATACAGAGAATGTGGGCATACCTCTAGGTAACTTTCATGTACTGTGGCTGAAATTTAATTGAATATTGTAGTTATGGCAATTGTAGATGATCTAAGCACACAGCTGACAAAAAATGACTGATCCCATGTGCTAGTTATTAAAATAGTGAAACAAATTTGGACAGCTTAAGCAGTACCAATGTCTGAAAGTGCTATGAATGAATTATCAAACATATAAAATGTATATATATAAAACTGAATAAAATATTTTAAAAAACAACAAAATATCTGCTTTTAACAAGATACCTCCAAAGATCAGAAAGTGAAAATGACTAAGCGGAGCTAGCAGTCTTTAGATAATTACTCATCTGAAGCAAGGCCATGCATTGTACTCTATAACCCAAACTAAATACCAACATAAAGGGAATTAAAAGTTCTTTTAACAATTCCTAAGATCCACCAGGGTCGTTTTTAAATAGCCAGGATAGCCAGTGAAAAAAACATGGCGGAGGCTCACAACGCAATAAGGAAACTAGAAATCTTTTTTAAAACAAGAAGAATTGAGACTGAAGAAGGGCCATATCTTGAATGCAAGTATCAGGAAGGTACCCAGGAATTAGATATGAGATACATACCGAGAGAAAGAATACCTACTAAGTCCACAGTAATAATAGCCCTAAAATTTAGGAATCCGGACTTTTAGACCAAATTTACTCAATCAACAGGAAAGGATATGAGGGATACATAATACGACCAAGAGGGAAATTGCCGGTATTACAGTCTGGAGAAATAAGTATTTTGGGAGAGACTGTAATAGTTAAAGACCCAGCACCAGTTCTAAAAACGATCAAGAAACAGACAGGAGAACTCCATTTATCGGATATCCCCATGGAAATACCACTGGAAGAAACTGTCGCCTGTTTCGAAAAATAAAACCGCTATAAGGAAAGCAAAATCTAGTCTGGCAACGGTTCCAGAATTCTCCATATACTGGAATAGATTATCATCATCATTTAAATCATAGACGTTTTCGCCCATACGAAGAAAAATGAATGTAATACGAAGAACTTCGTATATAACTTTATATACTAATTTTGTTTATATGGAACACTATGATGGCGGAAGGAGACGAAATCACAATTTAAATAATATCGGCCTTTGCTGTTATATCATTTTGGTATAATCCGCCTTAGGCAATTCACCAAAACAAATTAAATTGATGTGCCAACCACCACTTCAAAGGTTACTTCACGACCTGACGGAAATGGCCGAGAGATATTCCGATCCTGTTTCTGTGAGATTAATATATATCTCGCACGTATAAAGACGCAGTAATCCAATCAGAATACTGGAAATTGAAAAAACAAAACTAAGAGGGATCAAAAGAGTTTTCTACTTACATGGTTTTATGGCAAAAGCTTGGTATAAGGGATGTATATACCACCGGAAGTGCAAACAGATGTGGGAAACAGGGCACACCCCACATAAATGCCCCAAAACCCCAGGGGAAAACCAGTTAACGAACACAGAACAAGTATACACAACTACGATGAAAATCTTCCCGACTATAAGGCAACAAGAACAAAAACAACAACAACAAGGGGAAACACAACAACAACAACACCAACATGATCAGGAACATCAACACCAAGCACAAAATATACTCCAACAACAACAAGAACAAAAACAACAACAAGGAAAAACACTACAACAACAACACCAACAAAGTGATCAGGAACGCCGACACCATGTAGAAAACAAAAACAACAACAAGGGCAACAACAAAGACAACAAAACAGACAAAAGAAATTCCAACAACAGCAACAAAAACAAGAGATACAGCGTTTAAAACAACAAGAAAAACAAGAAAATAAGAGCTTAAAACAACAGGAGAAACAACAACACCAGTTAATACAAAAACAAACCCAGCAACAACAACAGAAGGCACAACAACAAGTAGCAGAAAAACCAGTAGAAGTACTCCAAGAGAAACAAAAGAAACATACAGCGCCAGTTATGAAGAGAAACATACAACAAGGAAAATTGGAAACAAAACCAGAGCAGAGTAGCAAAAATACAAAAACAACGGAAACAATGCAAAAGAACATAGTTAAATATCTGGAAGCTAACATGAACGAAAATTTTAGGGAAACATACAACAAGGAAACAAAACCAGAGCAGAGTAGCCAAAAGACAAAAGTAGTGAAGGGGGGCACTTTACGGTCAATGGGAATTAGCATTACAAGACCCCTTGGGCAAGATTACCGTCAAGGGAAATTTAACATGGAGAAAAATCGTGGGTTAGATTACCGTCAAGGGAAATTAACATGGAGAAAGAAAAAATCGTGGGGCACTTTAGCGTCAAAGGAAATTAAACAGGGTGGGCCTTTATAGCGTCAAGGGCTTTCACTAAAGTGGGCCTTTATAGCGTCAAGGGAAATTGAACATGGGATTTTTTTTTTTAAAAAAAAAAAAAAAAAAAAATAAAAAAAAGGGGTAGGCAATGGAAAGACTATCTCTTTTCGAGAAATATGGCTGGTCCTGAAAAGGGCCTTTGGGTTTATGTTAATGTATTCATAAACATAAATGGCACCGCATTGGTCTTCTTCTTGTCCTTAGGCTGCGTCTTACTGTTGGTCCGTACATCAGCACTCTTTTCAGGCATCCTTGTCTTTCGACGTAGATCCTACGTATCCACAGGCTGGTGTTTGTCCTGTGGACAACGGTCCACTTCGATCGGACATACATGAACAAGTCTGTCCGAAACATCATGGAAGACACAAGGTTGGATGACTCAACTGTAGTCCACATCTTGAAGCGACGAGAACAGGTGAATCAATGCATTGAACGGCGCTTATTTATAGGTACAGGAAGGATTGAAACGGATTGAGTTCATTCACCAATCCGAACACGCGTTACAAAATTCAGTCAGCCCTCATCCAATCCGAAGAGAGCAGTCTGTGACGTCACGTAGTCAATATAGATTCGCTAGCGCTTGTGTGCAGTCAATCTATGCGACAGTGATTCAACATGACGGAAACTCAGAAAACGATCCATTGGGGTGCACCAGCAGGGGAGACTGCCCAAGGGAACTCGGACTTACTTTCAGAAGAGGTGAATTGGGATTTTGTGGATTTTCTCTCCTCGCAAGAATTTGTTCCGGAACCTTCGTTACCTTCTTCATTACCGCAAGTGGAGAATTTTAGACAGAGACAGAAAGAAGAATTGGAGAAATTTATACAACGACAAAAGGAAGCGGAACAAGCTTTTCTCCTACAGCAACAGCAAGAAGAAGAGGTAAGAAAAAAACAACAGCAGCAACAGCAAGAAGAAGTAGCAGCAAAGAAACAAGAGGGTGAAAATCAAACGGTCACGGTACTGTTGGACATTTTAGCGGAGTTAAGAAGTCTGAAACAAATGTATCAGACTTCTTTATTACGACCGAAGAGAATACGACCTTCCCGAGCTAAACACGTCAACCCTGTGACTAAGCCTACCGTACCACCCTTAGTGATTTCAACCCAATCATTATCATCATCAACATTACGCAGTCCAGAAGTAGGCCTTGGCCGTGGCAAAGGCTTAAGGCAGTTAAAGTTGATTGCTTAAACTCACCCCTTCACCATGAAGAAAAAGGCCCTTTTCGAAAAGAAATACAATTTCAATTTGCCAATAACTCAAAAAAAACCCCACCCATTTTACCCTTATACTACGTGTCTGTGTATGAGTGCGTGAGTGTACGTTCTTATTTTAAAATCAAAACTCAAAGACACTTACCTTATATCATTCATTTATTCTTTTATCCATTTTTTACAATCCAATTCACAACACAACACTTTAATAAAAAGTTCATTGAATTCTTCTTTCTCCTTGTTTAGTCTCTCTGTTTTTTAAATTTCTTCACCGTCTTTTCCTCATTTTCTTCCCTTCTTCTTTTCTTCTTCTCCTGTTTCTTTGCCTCTTGTAAATAGAACTGTCTTCTTTCTTCCTCTGAAGAATCCCTCTCTTCTTCTGAAGAATCCCTCTTTTCTTCTGACTCCTCTTGTTTCTTTTTTGGGCAATCTGGAGACCAATGTCCTTTTTCTTTACAATAATAACAGGTATCTTGACTTTTGTCTTTTTTATCCCCTGTTTTTGTTCTTTTTTGACGGTCTGGACACTCTGAAGACCAATGCCCTTTCTTCTGACAGATATAGCAAGTATCTTGACTTTTATCTCGAAAGGAAGGAGAGTAGTCCGTAGGCTGGTCTGAAGAGAATTTCCTAATGACCCCTCGCAAAGCTCTGACGAAACGTTCCATCTGGTTAGTCTCTTCCATCGTTGTGCTCGGCTTGAGAGTGAAATGAATAGTGAAAGGACAAGACACACACCCTTTTATATACGCTGGTCTGCTATGACTATAAAGTAGCTCATGGTGTTTGAACTTGAGTCATTTGACTTTTTGCTTTCAAGATGAAACGATCTAATTCATTCGAGAAGAAAGAAGAAGAAAGTAAGAGGCAGAAACGTGATCTATCGCCTCGTACCAGGGCTGAAATCTTGGCACAAATTCATGCCAGTGATTTTGAAGAGGACATGAGTGAACCAGAATCCGAACCCTCTAAACCAAGTTCACCACCCTTAGTCAACCCTGAAAAGTACTATTCCATTCGAGAGACAGAAAAGCGCTCCTCTAGAAAATTTAGAACCACGGCTTACAAATACACGGTGAAGTTTAAAGATTTCAAGGCTGAAGTGCCGTTAGAGAAAGCAGAAGTGTTCATCACTGGGGTGTGGGATTCTTTGCTCACTGCACTCAAGCGACAATGTCAACCCAAAGAAGACGACCGCTTGAGACTTTCCATACAACACGACGGTTTGAAATCCCCTGTTTGGATCGAGTTTAGCACCCCTGCAGAATTGACTGCTTCCAAAGTCATGGACAAGATTCAACACGTGCAACAATCCAATGACCAGTTTGACATCACCGATGGTAAAGCCACACTGGACATGACCCACGTCTCTCCTCCTCAAGGGACTGGACGCAAAAAGATGTTATTGGTGGACGACCTTCGCAACACCAAAAAGAGTCTCGTCCGAATTCGCAACCCTCATGACCAGATGTGTTTAGCCCGTGCCATCGTGGTGGGACGAACCTATGCCAACAAGAACGACACGACAGAATGGAAAAGAACCTGGAACACTATTCAACAATCGGACCGAGCCAAACAACGAAACGAAGCAGAACTCCTGTTGCAACAAGCTGGTCTGTCCAAAGACACACCCTGTGGCATTCCTGAGATGCAAAAATTGCAAGATGTCCTAGCTCCACGATACACCTTGAAAGTGCACCCTCAAGAAGTGCGCGGACCTCTATTGTTTCGAGGGAAAGACTTTAAGGACGGAAAATACATTCATGTCTATTATCACGATGACCATTTCGAAACGATTACCACTATCACTGGATTCCTGGGATACAGTTATTACTGTGAGAAATGTGACCATGGTTATAACAATCGAGAGCAACACAAGCATTGTGGATTGAAATGCACAGGATGTTTGGCCTCTTCACCCTGTCTGAACGAAGAACCAGTGCCTTGTTCAACTTGTCTGCGCACGTTTGTCAGCCCTACCTGTTACCAACAACATCTGAAAACGCAAGGTTCACAGAAGAAATGCGCTTGTCAACTGCTGAGATTGTGCCCTACGTGTGAACAAGTCATACGTACCAATAATACCAAGGCACACGTATGTTCAGGAAAGAAAAAATGTCACATTTGTCACCACATCGTGGACTTGGAACACCAATGTTACGTGCAAAAATACCAACCCCCACCAGAGAAAGAGGACGGTCACAAGAAGAAAGGCAATTTCATCTTTTTCGATTTCGAATGCATGCAAGAGACTGGCATTCACATTCCTAATTTCTGCGTGGCTCATCGAGCGTGCGAGAAGTGCATTCAAGAACCTATTTTCAGTCATTGCCCTCACTGCAGCAAGATTCCCGGAGGGCGTGAAAAAATCTTTCGGGGACCAAACACGTTAGCCGATTTTGCCCAATGGGTCTTAGACCCCGTCGACAAGACGTGGAGCCAAGAGGACATCGAACGTTACGGAGATTGTCATCGTCATGCCACGGTGATGGCTCACAATTTCTCCGGATACGATGGACAGTTTCTTTTGAGGTACTATACGGAACAAGGCACCGAGCGTCCTAAAGTGACTTTGAACGGAGCCAAAATCATTTTCATGCAAGTGGGACAAGTACAGTTTAAAGATTCGATGAGCCATTTGGCCATGCCTTTGAGTCGAATGCCTAAAACGTTTGGAATGACAGAAATGGCTAAAGGGTACTTTCCACACTTTTTCAATACGGAAGCCAATCAACACGCCGTTCTACCCCATTTACCTGAGGCTCACTATTACGACCCCGACAACATGCGTACCGAACAACGAGAAGCTTTCTACGCTTGGTACCAGATTCACGCCTCGGACCCTTTCGACTTTCAGGAAGAAATGTTAAAGTATTGTCGTTCCGACGTGGACATTTTACGGCGTTGCTGTGGAAAATTTCGAGAACTGTTCATGGAACACGGAGGGGTCGATCCTTTGAAAGAAGCTTGCACCATTGCCAAAGCCTGTTCCTTAGTGTATCGACAACGATTCATGCCTGAAAACACCGTGGCTGTCATCAGTCCTCAAACGACCCACTTTGTCAAACGTCAATACTCGGTCAAAGCCCTACGTTGGTTACATTACTTGTGCGACAAGGAAGACAAGTGGATTCAGCATGCCCGCAGCGGAGGGGGCGAAAAGACCATCGGAACGTATTCGGTCGATAGCTGGGACTTAGAAAACCCCAAGATCGTGTACGAGTTTAACGGTTGCTTATTTCACGGATGTCCCGTTTGTTACCCTGACCGTGGCACTAAAAATCAGTTTTTGCAACGAACCATGGAAGACTTGTACCAGGACACTTGTCAGCGGCGCCTAAAGTTAGAACAGCAAGGATACCAAGTGATGGAAATGTGGGAACACGAGTACGATCACCGTATGAAAACCGATCCCGAGTTTAAACGCCTCGTGGAAAGTTACCAGTTCATGGACCCGCTGAACCCGAGGGATAGTTTGTACGGAGGAAGGACCAATGCCACCTGTTTGCTGTACCAAGCCGACGAAGAGAAAGGAGAAGAAATCAAATACTTGGACGTGTGTTCGCTGTATCCCTACGTGTGCAAATATTGTCGCTTTCCTGTAGGGCACCCGCAATTGCTGACGGAACACATCGACCTGAAAAACATTCGACAATACGAAGGCTTGATCAAGTGCAAAGTTTTGCCTCCACGAACCTATACCATCCCGTCTTACCTCACCATTGTCAAGGCAAACTGATGTTTCCCTTGTGCCGTACTTGTGCCGAAACGTGCAACCAAGACCAACCTTGTCAGCACAGCCAGGAAGAACGGGCCTTGACGGGAACCTGGGTCAGCGTAGAATTGTTCAAAGCTCTGGACATGGGATACCAACTGTTAGAAGTGTACGAAATTTGCCACTTTCCCAAGACACAACAGTACCGCAAGGGTGATCCCAGTCAGAAAGGCATTTTCGCTGACTACGTGGATGCCTTTTTGAAACTGAAACAAGAAGCCAGCGGCTATCCTTCCTGGTGTCACACTCCCGAAGACCAAATAAAATTCAAAGAGAAATACCGGGAACAAGAAGGCATCACTTTAGACCACATCGAGAAAAACGAAGGCAGGAGATCGTTTGCCAAAGTGATGTTAAATTGCTTGTGGGGTAAAATGGCACAACGACCGTGTTTACCCAAGACGGAATATTTGACAGAACCTTCCCGCTACTTCCAGATGATTCACGACAAAACCAAATACATGAAACACGTGGACATCGTTCGAGAGAATTTAATCTTGGTCAATTACGAAGAAGATCTGGACTTTGTACAAGACGACCCTTTTGGAAATGTCATCATTGCGGCTTACGTGACAGCCCATGCTCGCTTAAAATTGTACGAAGCTTTAGAACTGTTAGAAGAACGCGTCCTGTACTTTGACACGGACAGTTGCATTTACATCCATCACCCGATTCAACATCACCCTAACATCGAAGGAGACCGTTTAGGAGCCTGGACAGACGAGCATCCCGACGACAAGATTCTAAGTTTCGTCAGTGGCGGTCCCAAAAATTACGGCTACTAATACCGGGACAAACAAGGAGAAGTGCACACGACGTGCAAAGTGAAAGGACTGACTCTGAATTATCGTACCAGTCGAGTGGTCAACTTTGGGGTATTGAAAGAAGCCTTGCAATCGGGAGAGGATGGAAACTTTAAAGTGACCACTTACCAACCGAACAAGATTGTACGTTTACCCACTCACCACATCGTCAGTCGACCTTTGGAAAAAGTTTATCAAATCGTGTACCAGAAGCGAGTTCGACTTCCCAATCATTTCACCTTACCGTATGGACACGTTGGTATAAAACATTGGTTGTAAGAGGATAGCCACCCACCAGAAAGATGACTTCGCCACAGCAAGAATCGAGTGAGAAACCCGATGAGAACTCCAAGTTCAAACCCTACCATTTTCCAGTCTTCTTACCTGACTATTGTGATTGTGCCCGTCGATTGGACACGTTTCAGAAATGGCCTACGGATAGGGAAGGATTACCTTCTTCGCATGTTTTAGCTAGAACAGGATTTGTCTACTTGGGACCTGAGTCAGGATTGGGATACGAGGTACAGTGTTTCGCTTGCGGACTGAAGTTACGAATGGATCTATGTATCTATAAAGATTCAGCTATTCTGGAACATACTCGATGGTCTCCGCACTGCCCTTACCTTTCTATGGCCTTTCCACCCATCACACTACGGTACAATGTTGACGGTACTTTAGAGACGGTACCTTCCGAAACAAGTCATAAAAAACGTAAAAAAGGAAAGATGTACAAGCTGGAGACTGCATTGCGACTAGTATAAAAAGGGGGATATGGTCAAGATCGATAGTTCATTGTGACTACCAAGACCGAGCGAACAAGATGAATACTTTGAAAGAGACATCGTTCCAGTTTGGGGATTGTAAAAAAGTTGTATCTTCCTCTAGTGTGACTAATATTGGATGGATAAGACCCATGCATTGCGACGGAAAATGTCCGGAAGGAAACTGCGATTGTCCATGTGGTTACCATTGTAATTGCGTAACGGAGTTTGCAGACGAGTGCGATTGTGAGCCTTGCGATGGGACCGTTGCTGTACCTTGTGACCTGAGCGATGCCGTAAAGCATCATGGGAACTTTGTTCTCACTACCCCTGTCATGGAAAGTGATGCTGTGCGTGTCAAACCTGAGGGATGCGAAAGCGATGCCGCTCGTCCTCTTAGACATTTTACCGGGTTTAAAGGGGAATGTTCACCTTCACGTCTACCCCCCTACGGATGTCATCCAGCCCTGAGCAAACTCCTGTTCCTGTCACCCAACCCTCATCGAAACGAACCTGTGAAAAACGAATATTCGTTTCCTGTGCGTTTGTCGGAATACTGCGACTTTGAAAATCGTCTTCAATCGTTCAAAGGAAAATGGCCTAAGTATCTGGGAGGACCGACCCCCGAAGAATTAGCCAGAGCCGGATTTTTCTACTTGGGCGAAGGAGATAAAGTCAAGTGCTTCAGTTGCGGTGTGTCACTTCACCACTGGGAACCGCAAGATTCGGCCTACGTAGAACATGCTCGATGGTCACCGAATTGTCATTACTTACCTTTAGTGGGACCGAGACATTGAAGTAACTTCTTACCATAATAGTCTGTTCATGGATACTTTACAAGAGAACATTCGTGCTTTGCCTGTGGAGTTGAGAGAACGCATTTACCGAGAGCTGGTCAAAATACAAGTGAAACGTAAAGAACAATTGCATCCGTTACGTCACCGGTGTTTGAACCACTGGTACCTGAAGGCTATACAAGGATTGATTCAATTGAAAGTGTTCCATCGGACAGACATTGATCAACGATCCTCTAGTTTTAAAAAGGATTGGTTTGGTATGGACGATTCTACCTACATCATTGTAAACGTACTGCATCGAATTCCAGAGGAAGAGTTAACGAATTACCAACATCTTAAACACAATGTCAACTTGGTGAAAGAGGAAACTTCTGAACGAATTGTAATGTGCAAATTAGTGACTCAACGATTTAAATTCGACACTGAAGTAAAACCATGTTTGTGCAAAGAGTACATTTCTTGTGTCAGACCAAAGAGGATTTAGTATGACCTATTCATGGATACTTTGCTAGAGGACATTCGTGCTTTGCCTGTGGAGTTGAGAGAACGCATTTACCGAGAACTGATCAAAATACAAGTGAAACGCAAACTCAAAGTGATTCGTCCGTTTTTAAATTATGCTATGTTCCAAAGTACAAGAAGACTGATTATGAGTGGATATTACATTAGGCACAAAGGTAAACGAGGCTATTGGCCACCACCCAACGATTCCAAAAACAGTGTATATACTTATGGATACTTTACAAGAGAACATTTTGGGCTTGCCTGAGGAGTTGAGAGAAAGGATTTACCGAGAGCTGGTGAAAATACAAGTCAAACGTAAAGAACAATTGCATCCGTTACGTCACCAGATCTTTAACCACTGGTACCTGAATGGTATAAGAGAACTGATTCGTCAGAAATTGTTTCAATGGTCAGACCTTGTTCAATACTTCCAGGCCCCCGATGATTCACGTGTTGATCATTTTGGTTACTTCGAGATTCACCTAGAGCAACCCCTTGAGGAAGACGAGGTAAAGGATTACCAACATTTGTTACGTGGAATCTACTTAGCGGAAGAGGAAACTTCTAATCGAACTCTGACGTTTCGGTTACAGTATGCAAGATTTACATTCCCAACTGGAGAACGAAGATCACTGGCTAGAAAGTACGTGTATTCTTTTCGAAACAAAGAGACTATAAAAACAGGCTGCTATGCCACGACTTATGTCGTATGTCATCCAACAGATTCCGTGGAAGGAACTCAATGACCATATTCAAACTGTGGATCATTACCATCGATTATTACAAGAACTGTATCCATTCAATTTGGGACGACAAGTGGTGTGTGTCTTAGTGACTTGTTTTCTGGGATTTCGTTTACGAGCCGATTCTTTGTGGACTCTTTACGATCAGTACTTACCACCTCAATGGCCTTAAATGGTCACGAAAAACTCCTTTTGCTCAAAGCCTTGCGATTTCATCTGGATACTTCTCGACCTCAACAGGAAAAAAAGATTCGTCAACTTTTAGCTACCCAAGACGTGTATGACGATGTGTGTGTAGCTTGTGACTTACATCCCCACTGGACAGATGTCCGTGCCTGGAAAGAATGGGGTTTTGAGGCTTGGACCCAAGAAGTGGCCCAGTATGCACGAGAGTTGTTCAAGGAAAAAAGTTACTTTTCAACCCGTGTTAGTGACGGTGCCAGAAGAACTCGTCACCCAGGACGGGACTGTCGTGGACAGGCCTGAAAGACCCTTTCGGGAGGACACTTGTGTGACCTTACCCCCTACTATAGAACTGGTTAGAACATTACCCAAAACATGTGGTTGTTGTACAGACATTTGTGTTTATTCCACGTTCATAGCTATCATGTGCCTTTTATCCTTGTACTTAAGCCTTTGGCTTTTATGTATTTTTGTCTTTCGTATTCATGTTTGAAAAAAAAAAACATTCAATAAACGTGTTCTGAAAAAGTATATAAACTCTTGTCTTGTTTGTTCTGGTGTCACAAGTGATATTTCTCACACCATGTCTACCTCTACTGTCTCTGCTCCCTCTTCCTCTACTGTCAAAGTCATCGACGAACACTTAGATCGTGCCAGTTGGGAGGCTTTGTATCTTCGCCATCCCTTTAACATGCTCATTGCTGGACCTAGCGGTTCAGGCAAAACCGAATTCGTCAAACGTTTGATCGAACATAAACATTATTTGATCGATCGACCCCCTCAACGGATCGTGTGGTGTTACAAAGAGTGGCAATCGGCGTACAGCCTCTTGCGAGAAAGTCAAGGCGATTCCATCGTGTTTGTGGAAGGCATTCCTAAAGAAGACGACGGCATCGTCTCTGACTCCCGTCAAACCCATTTGGTCATTTTCGACGACATGTTAGGAGAAGACGAAGAAGAAATTAAATTGTGGTTCACGCGCAAAGGGCATCACCGTAATGCCAGTGTCGTTTACATCACCCAAAATTTGTTTCAACAAAGTAAAGCCCATCGCACCATCAGTCTCAATGCGCATTACGTGGTCTTGTTTAAAAGCCCTCGAGATAAATCGCAAGTGCAAGTCTTAGCCAAACAGTTAGGAACGCCTTGGCTGACTCAGGCGTACGACGATGCCACTCAAACGCCACACGCCTATTTACTCGTCGATTTGAAACCTACGACTCCCGAGGATTTGCGATTTCGTACCCACTTGTTTCACCACTGGTGCCAAGACGGAGGACCTGTCCTGTACACGTCTCCGTCCTCGACTTCATTTCACTCCCCATCAAAAAATCTATAAAAACCTCAGACCCTTTTTCGTCTGTCTCACACAGTGTGAACATGACGTCCCTTCAGTCGCATCTTCCCGTCAAATTGATTCGTGCCTTGTATGGCATCAGTCGAGAAAAAGATCCACAAACACGAGCTCGTGTCTTAGAAGCTAGTCTCAAAGAAGTCTTACGATGGTTCACGGTGACGGCACGTCAATTACTCCAAGGAATCATTCAGATTCCTCATCAAACCAAACGCTTTTTCGATCGAAACAAAGTCGCTTTGGTCCAACTGGCCGATCCCCGCATCGACACTCAAACCAAAAAACAAATCATTTTGAAACCTGGAGGGAGCGGTACTCTAGGAGGGGTCATCATTCGTTCACTCTTAAGATGGGATCCTAATGCCCCCAAAGTTATCCCCAAGACAAAAGTCCAACGAAGCCCCAAGAAGAAAAAGAAAAAAACCAGGTCCCCAAGAAGAATAACTTCTCCAGTGGCAGGACCCTTCTCTTACCAGACACCACCCCGGAAAAAGAAAAGAAGCCCCCAGGAAAAGAAACAGAGAAAAAGTCCCCAGAAAAAGAAAAGTCCACAGAAGAAAACTAGTCGCAAGAGAGGCACTTCGGCCAGGACGCAACCTTACACTCGCAAACCACGACCTGCCACAGCGGTGACTGCGTCTCCGGCAGCCTCACGTTTATCCACTTCTCCGTTAATGTCACCAGGAACTGAAGAGTACTTGGAGACGTTGATCACACCAAGAACTTCTCCGTTGATGACCCCCAAAAGAACTTCCCCAGTGGCAGGACCTTCCAATTTAGCGGCAGTGGCTGCTGCTCACAAAGTACCTTCTCCCAAAATCAAAGTCCATGAAAGATCGGGCATGTTACAAAGTTTACTGGATTTGTCCAAGCAAGAACTGGCTCGATTTAGTCCGTTACGTACCCCTGCACGACGTGTCATGCCTGTCCTCAAACTGATACGCCGTAAAGATAATCAGTGGCGACGCGTTCCAGTATAAAAAAGGCCTGTGACCGAGTAGGGTATCAGTGTTTTTAGGTGCTCCTAAAGACTCAAAGATGTCACCCTCCAGAAAACCCCAAGGAAAGAAAAGGAAAGGACTGCCACCACGTTTAGCCAAACATGGGGATCTGTTATCTGTCCTGTCCAAAGCTTCTCCACCCCTACGAAAAAAACTCATTCAAACGGCCTCCAAAGAGGTCATCGATACCGTGTGCGAATGTTGTTTGAACGTTTTGAAAGGCACGATTCCTTTGTCCAAACACCAGAAACAATGCTTAGGCAAACATCGTCACGTTCTTCGGAAAATGGTTCAAAAGAAAATTCCCATTCGTCAAAAAAAGAAGATGTTGGTCCAACGTGGAGGCATTTTGCCTCTCTTGTTAGGCCCCATACTGAAAGGAGTCTTGGGAACCATGTTGGGAGGACTGGTGGGAGCAAGATAAAAAGGCCCTCGGAAGTCCCAAGATCTCAGAATCGACCCCTGACAACCCCATGGAAGGACGAAAACTAGCTTTAGTGCCTTACAAACGATGGATGGAATACCATCGGTGGCAAGAACAACGCACCCCGCATTTACCTCCCAATCCCAATTTGAGCGAGATGTCCCAGTTACAACACGAATTGCAGTCCTTGATGGATCGCCAAGATTTGTCCGAAACAGAAAAATCGCAAAAGTACGGTCAACTCTTGCAACGACTGCAACTCTTTGACCAGAAAGCTTTAGACGAAACAGCTCTACCCACTTTGAAAGATTTTAAGACCTTGATGAAAAGTCCAGCACCATCACCAGTACCAGTACCAGTACCAGTACCGGTGGTCAAGACAGAAAAAGGAAAAGAAGAAGAAGAAGAAGGGTTTCAAACTCCACCAGAAAAAGTACGTAAGTTAACAACACCACCTACCTCCAGAATTGGATGGATTAAAAAGATGATGGTCACCCCTTCTTCATCACAAGAGAAAAAGAAAGTGAAGACAGAAGTGAAGACAGAAGTGAAAGAAGAACCGATATCCCCCGCTCAGACATCCTTCTCCTCTTCGACACCTATTGCTGGCCGCACACGCAAAGCCTTGCAATCCAAGAAAATACCCCAAGAGAAAAAGAGTAGCCTCTTCCAAGAGTGGGTGCCTTATTAACACACCAACCAACACAAAAAAATGGAAAAAGTCTTAGCCAGCATTTACTACGATCCCTCCCATCCTGCAGGTTACGCAGGAGTTCAAAAATTGTATCGTGCTGCCAAAACTCGACTGAAAAGTCTCCGTTTACCTCAAGTGCAACGATGGTTACAAGAACAAGCTACCTACACTTTACACAAACCCATTCGACGCAAGTTTGCCAGAAGTCGCACCCGAGTGGAAGGCATCGATCATCAATGGCAAGCCGATTTAGCCGATGTCTCTCATTTGGCCAGCTACAATCGTGGCTACAAAATATTTGTTTTGTGTCATCGACGTCTTTTCCAAATTTGCCTGGGTCGTGCCCTTGACTTCCAAATCCAGCAGCGAGTTAGTGCGAGCCCTACAACGGGTGTTGAAACAAAGCGGTCGTCACCCTCTTCGATGGCAAACGGACAAAGGTACCGAATTTCTGAACCAAGCTTTCCAAAAAGAATTAAAGAAACGTGACATTCATTTTTTTACCACCGAGAATCCCGAAACCAAAGCCAGCATCGTGGAACGTTTTCAACGCACTTTGAAAGAACGCATGTGGAAATATTTTACGCATCACCACACTCGGAAGTACATCGACATCTTACCGCACCTGGTGCAAGCGTACAACCAATCTTACCATCGAAGCATCGGACGTGCCCCGCAAGACGTGACTCCCGACAACGAAGTGTTGGTGTTTGAGCGCCTGTTTGGTACGTCCCCGACGAGGGCTGTCCCCAAGAAAAGTGGAATGTTGGCCGTAGGAGATTGGGTGCGCATTGGCAAAACCAAACGCACTTTCGACATAGGTTACTTACCTAACTGGACGACCGAATTGTTTCGCGTCACTGGACGAGTGCATGGCCGTCATCCTGCCGTCTATAAATTGGAAGACATGAACGGAGAAGTACTCAAAGGAACGTTTTATTTGCCCGAGTTACAACGTGTCACCAAAAAAGAAGACGACGTGTACGACATCGAAAGCATTCTCGAACGCAGAACCCGTAAAGTGGGCAAACGACGTGTCAAAGAAGTCAAAGTACGTTGGAAAGGATATCCGCCCAGTTTCGATTCTTGGATCGACGCTTCGCAAGTCATCGACTATAAAAAGAAGTGACCATCATGCCCTTTCACACAACACACGCAGCTACGTCGACCACTCCTTCTTCACCTAGTTCTTCTGTGCAAGATTTACAAAAACAACCCTTGTGGGTGTGGTGTGGAGAATGTGTGCCTAAAACGCAAATCGTCTTTCTCTGCCAAATCTTCGTGGTGTATTGTGTCATTGGGGCAGCCATTGCCAATTTGAGTTTGAAACAAGGAGACAAACAATTGTGGACCATTTTATTGAGCAGTTGCATCGGTTACCTGCTTCCTAATCCCTCCCTGAAATTCTCCTCGAACGGGAACCTTGTGTCCAGTGCCAGTGTCAGTCACCACTCCAACAACCACAACCAGAACCCCATTTTGGACGGAGACACGCCTCTGACGTCCACTAACCCCTCGGACAGCCACAGAACTCTAGAATTATGAGTCACCAAAACCAATTTTACTTAACCTTACCCAGTGACAGTTCCATGGAGGTG
Organism: Sinohyriopsis cumingii; assembly: GCA_028554795.2. NCBI lineage: Eukaryota > Metazoa > Mollusca > Bivalvia > Unionida > Unionidae > Sinohyriopsis > Sinohyriopsis cumingii. The sequence continues at coordinate 167,013,235 of CM068825.1, read as the reverse complement.
TTTCCCAACAACACGTTGTGCTGTTACACGGCCAAATTACCTCAGGCCATCCCCTTAGATCACGAAGTCCATTGGGAAGTGGCTTTAGTAGAAATGATTCACCCTACACAAATCCAAAACATCACCGAAAAGCAGAACACTTTTGAGGTGGAAATCCTGAACGAACAATTGCAAAACTACATGAATGACATCGGGTTTTCAGGGGACACAAAACCAGCCAGCAATTCAGCCTTCAAAATCTACACCTTCAAAATTCCGGCAGGGTTTTATTTTAGTGGCCAACATTTGGTGGACACTATTGCGGACAGGTTCGAGTTCGCCTTTGGCAAAGCCCTGAACAGAGTCAAAAAAAGTGTCACCCTGGAGTACCATAAAGTGGCTCGTCGCTTACTGATGAAATTTCAGGATACTGAACTGTTGTCCTTCAGGTTCATTGGTAGTTTGTTTGAAATTTTGGGTGGACATCCAACAATGGTCGCAAACAATTTGAGCCCCAAGATCAACAATAATATGGATTTTTACAAAGCTTTTGGAAAACCGGTAGAACTGAACCAAGGACTGAATTTAATGTTTGTGTACTCCGATGTGGTGGAGTACAACGTAGTGGGACACACCTCTGTGCCATTACTGCGTGTCATTCCTTTCAAAGTGGATAGTACCACGACCAGTGACCAGGAAGGTGGAAACACTTACCACGTCCACCGGGAATTTGTACATCCTCACTATTTGCCTGTCAGCAAGTCGTATTTGGACACGGTCAACATTGCTATAAAAGGAGATCTGGGACAAAATATTCCATTCACCAAAGGAAAAGTCACGGTGAAATTCCATTTTCGAAAACGGTTCTCCCACGACTCGTAAGTAAGTCATGTATCCAGTGTACCGAGGGGTGGCTCGACAGCGAGGACACGGTTTAGGAGACATGTTAAAATCGGCCTTTCGTTCGGTGGCCCCGGTGTTGAAACCGATGGTGACACGCGGATTGCACGCCTTGAAAGATGCGGCACTGACGCAAGGCAAAGAATTTCTCCAAAATGTCATCATCGACAAACAAAACCCTAAAGAAGCCTTCATGAGGGCTGGCAAAAATGTCTTGCTGCAAACGGGCAAAGACATTTTGGGCCGACGAGACACACCTATAAATGCCCTGCACACTACCGAGTCAGGCATTCAGCAAGGACAAGGCAGAAAGAGACGACGACGAAGAAAACACCCTTTCACCAGACTTCAAGCTAGAAAGGCCAAGAAAAGAAGAACCGTTCGAGACTTAGACGTTTTCGATTATTGAGAAAGAACAGAACAAAATGATGCACCGAGAGTCATGCGCCTGTTACAAGACGGAACTGGATCTGTTTGCCATGCCCCCTACCATGATGACCATGCAAGAATCTCAGTGGGTGGAATTTCATCCCGTCTCCTCATTGGCCGATTCTGCTCCCATCGAGTTTGAAATCAAGGGACAGCCCGAAGATTACATCGATCTGAACAGCAGTTACTTGTATTTGAAAGTCAAAGTTCTAGATAAGGATAATGGTGAAGTAGCAGACACTGAGCCAATAGCTCCCGTCAACAATTTCATGCATTCCTTGTTCAGCTCAGTGGACTTGTACTTGAACAACAAACTGGTTAGCAGCAGCATGGATACTTACCCTTACCGTGCCTACCTGGAAAATCTCTTGACGTACGGAATAGATGCCAAGAACATTCATCTCAATGCCTGTGTGCTATGGGAACCTGATGAAGCGAAGGCGTTTGAGGAAACAGATAAAGACAATGACGGCTTTGTGGCAAGACGAAGCAAAATCCTAGGTGGAAAGAGTTTAGAACTGATGGATCGTTTGCATTTGGACATGTGGTTACACGAGAAATATTTGCTGAACGGGGTCAATGTCCGCTTGAGACTGAATCGTAGTAGTGCCGCTTTCCATTTGTTGGCTGATGCTGCTGCTGGCAATCCTAAAAGCAAAATCGAGGAGGCCAAACTCTACGTACGACGCGTGGAAGTGTTACCCAAAGTAGGTAACGAAATCAGTCAAACGTTGAGCAGAACGACCGCCAAGTATCCCATACGACGTGTGGAAGTGAAAACGTTCACCATTCCCAAGGGACAGCATTCTATGATCGAAGATCATCTGTTTCAAGGACAGTTACCCAAGCGTTTAATCCTTGGTATGGTCTCGAATTCAGCCTTCAACGGAGCCTTCGTTGAAAGTCCTTTCAACTTTAAACACTTCGACGTGAAGAAAATCGAAGTCAGTCGCAATGGCAAGACCTTGTGTACCCGACCTTTCGAACCTGACTTTGATCCCACAAAGATGAATTACTTGAGATCGTACTTGTCCCTGTACGAAGCTACCGGTCAGTTAGGAACCAACACCAGTCACGGCATTACGTACGAAGATTATGCAGGAGGCTATGCTTTGTGGGCTTTCGATTTCACTCCAGACCAAGGCAGCGACGAGGGACATTTCCACCCTATAAAATCTGGCCAGATTCGTGTGGAACTTCAGTTTGCAAAAGAACTACCAGCAACAGTGAACGTCATCCTGTATGCCGAATTCGATAATACCATAGAAATCAATAGTTTAAGAGAAGTCATTCTAGATTACTAGAAGCCATGGAAGACTGTTATCCCTCTTTGCCTAGTGGAGAAAGTTTGGAGATGGAATGTGAGGAGACCATGGAAAAAGAAGAAGTGATCATGATGAAGTCGAGATGGCCAGAACAAGAAGCCCATTTAGTCTCCTGTTTTGCCAAACACTTGGTCGACAAAATGACAGAATTGATCAAGAAAAATTGTTACGGATGTCAAAACGATCATCCCAGTCAAATTCAACACGATAAATGCCTGATGTTAACTCAAGAAGAAAAATTGGACGAGTATCTGGACGAAGCTTGGAGTCTCATCTCGGACGAAGACGTGTTGCACCAGTGGTATAAAGACTTGCGTGAACATTCTTGTCCACCATTAACCACTCAAGAGATCCATCGTATCGAAGCTCTCCTGAATCAGAGTGAGGAAACAGAACGAATAACCGCTTATTCGTCAGACATTTTCAAGCAAAAAGTCAGGATCGAATTGACGACTTATTATTACCTGTGAAGAAGAAAAAAGCACATACAAATCAATGGATACCTGGGAACTTTATTACCTTTTGAACCACAGTTCGTATACGTCTTCTTGGAATCCTGTCGTCTGTGCTAAAGATGAACTCCCTCATCGCAAACCTAAAGACCATCAAGCTTACGTGATCAACACGGACGACAGTCATCTCCCAGGAACCCACTGGGTAGCCGTTTACTTTCCTCAAGAATGATGTGTGGAATATTTCGATTCGTACGGATTGCCCCTTTTGGAAGACGATATCATTGACTTTATGAGAAGAAATGCTCAAACCACCCGATTCAATAACGTGATATTACAAGGCACAGATTCCTTGGAGTGTGGACAGTACTGTGTGTATTTTCTGCATCATCGCAGCCTGGGCTATTCCTTAGAACATTTAGTGACTCATTTTGATCCTCGTTCTTCTGCTAGAAACGATGTGAAAGTAGATCGATGGTTTTGTGACCATTATGCTTATCTTTTGTCTCAAGCTAGGAAACGTAGTGTCCATCAATGGCCTAATGATTTCCAACAGTGGAAATCACAATTTCATTCACAACGTTGTCAGCCCTGTTTAAAGTAGATGGTCAATTGAGAAAAAAATGTTAGTGATTTGAAAAAAATTGTTTGATGTTATTATTATTATTGTTAAAAATGTTAGAGTTGTTGTTTAGTGTTAAGTGATTATTGAATAAAAAATGTTGTGTTTTGAAAAAAAAATTCCTTTGTCTTTTGTTTAGCTATAAGAATGTTGGATTGATGCTCTTTTCATTTCTTACTATCCCTCTCATGACACTCACTGAACGTTGCGACTCGAAAACCGTGTGGGGATGTTTTCCTTCACGTCCGCGCTTTGACTTTAAGAACCGGGGGCAGTTTCCAGTCTAACCATCCATTGTCGACTCATCCTCCTAAGAAGATGTGTTCCAAACTAGCTAAGCTCAACGAAGCCTACGTGAATTTGCATAGGGTCAGACACAGTCTGATACCAAAGCCAGAAGAAATAGGGAATGTGAGAATGTTAAAAATCACTGAAGACCTAATAGAAGAACTCTTCAGAGAAGAAATGAACAGGGAAAAAGAAGAATGGACAGAGAAGTACAGACTTCAGAGACAGCAGCAACAGCAGCAAGAACAGCAACAGCAGCAGCAGCAACCTGAAGCTGACAGAGGCTTTGTCGATTGCCGTATCGACACCAAAGAGTTCTTCTTCTCTTTCCGAAGAAGCAGACCTATCGCCAGAAAGTCTGTCCTCAGAGGACATCGCATTCTTAGAAACTAAAAAAGAATGCCATAGCAAAACAAAAAAACAGCCCTTTTCAGGGCTACCCCAATACTCTAGAAAAGAAATAACGATCAATTTGCCAATGTGTGTAGGTAGAGTAGTGTGAAAATAAACACTAACTCTTTTTTAAAAAATTGTGAGGGTATGTGTTTGTGTGTTTGTGTTAGTAAGTGCTTAAGTAAGTTGGTATGGATAGTAGATTAAAATGATGTCTTTTTTTGGGGTTTGAGGTGTATATTTGGAGTTAGATTGGATTGCTTTGCGTATGTGGATAGTCTATTGAAGTGATTTATAAAAATTTTGAAATAGTGATGGGTAGCATAAAAAAGTGAGTGAGTGTTTCTTTTAGGTCCGCGCGTTGTTTTTTTTTTTGGACATGATCTAGGTAAGATCAATTTTATGTTTTTAGGGGGATGTTTTCCTTCACGTCCGCGCTTTCAGTATAAATTGAAACTCGTTCGGCAGTCTAGCTACCCTTGTTGACTGATCAACACAAGAATGAATAGCAGAATTGTGAAACTGTTAGAACTCCAGATGCACCTGGAATATGCCAGGCGCATAGTAAACGAACTATCAGCGGAAGCTATAGTAGAAGAAGCAAGAGTAAAGAAGGAAGAGGAGGAGAGAAGAGAGAGGGAAGAAGAGGAAAAGAAAAGAGAAGAGAGGATGTCGTTCAATATTCCCGAGACAGAGGATTGGGGTGCTGAAGCGAATCATCCCGCCTCTGCACTCTCAAGACAAAAAGTAAAAAGAGACTGGAGTCAAAGATGTGTGTGTGGCGCCAGGCCAGGAAGGTGCAACCATTAGATAGGTGCATCTGGAGTTGAAAAAAAAAACAGCCCTTTTCAGGGCTACCCAATACTCTAGAAAAGAAATAACTATTAATTTGCCAATGTGTAGGTAGAGTAGTGTGAATATAAACACTAATTCTTTTTTAAGATAGTGTGAGGGTATGTGTTGGTGTGTTTGAGCAGCAGGGGGGGGGGTCGAATCCGACATTTTGTCCAATCGTCATTTGGCTTAATTAATACTTTTTGCACTCAGCGGATCCGGTGTAGTCAGCGCCTGGTAAAAAAAACGACGACGGTCCATCCTACACGACGGTGACGTCATTTGGTTCTGCGAGCCGATCCCAGTTTTGTCAGCGTCCGGTAAACACAGCGACGACCGCGTCGATGTCATTTCCCCCCCTGCTGCTAAGTGGTTATTTACAATTAAAATTATTTACAACTAACCGAATATTTGGTCAAGTCCGATACGATATCGTGTCCGAGGATCATGTAAATTTATCGTTACAAATCCATGTGGGGTCGACTGAGCATGACTAAAAAAGTTTCGAAAACCATTAAAGTCCATGTCACCGCCGCACCAAGTTTGCCAGATATTTCGTAGCGTGTGTGTATCAACGCCGTTGAATACAGCAAGAATATTACAGTTGTCTCTGATTACTTTTGGAATCTGAGTGTATCGTTGAGTGACATATATCACGTCGGTGTTTTTATGCCTGCCTCTGGAAAATATCCTAGCTGGGTTTTTTTGATTGTCTAACATAACATCATCGTACACGACTAGATTGTTAACGTCGCCATCAATATCATCAATACCTGGTGCATCATTGATATCTGTAATAAACTCAATAACATTTTTTTTCAGCGATCGCTGATGCATTCTCGTTAAAATCTTTCAACACCTCGTAGCATCGTTGATCATCCACGCTAGGGGCGATTAAATACAACTTATCCCACTTCATCCATCTCATTATCAAACTGAGTAACAGTTGCGTCTTGCCGGATCCAGATGGTCCGATGATAATCATCCGGATCGAGTTTGGTAACGCTGCAACATGCTTAACTGGTTCTCTTGTTTTAGTCGCCGAAAAATCAATTATATTCATATCTCTATACATAAATTATGGATCTATATTGTGTGAAGTGTAGAGTGCGTACTGGCACAAATGATATGACAACCGTTACAACAAGAAATAACAGATCGGCGCTTACTGGTAAGTGTGTACAATGCGGTACAAAGAAATTTAGATTTATTTCTGCTAGACCCGGGGATGTTTTAAAAAAAAGCGAGGAGGTGATATTGCAGCCAAGTTATCAAAACTCCCCGGAACACCGTGGGCAAAGTATCCAGGAGAAAAGCACCTCCCAGGATATAGCTACTGTGGCCCCGGAACACGATTAGATATCAGACTCGATGATCAAAATCAGCCGCGACCCGGTGAGTATCCAATAAACGCTATCGATAAGGCGTGTCATGCTCATGATGTTGCTTACTACAAAAGTAGCGATCTGCAACAGCGTCATATCGCGGATGTAAAATTAATTCACGCGTTAAATGCTATTCCTGATAAATCATTCAAAGAAAAATTGGCTTCATGGTTGGTAAAATCGGCTATGAAAGGTAAATTAATGATTGGAGGCGGAGCTTCTCGCTCTGGTAATTGAAAACGCTAGCGTTTATAATAACAACATGGAATCCATCTATTATTCTCCGAGAGGATACTGGAAGGGGAAGGCCGCAATTGGTAAACTCGCAAGCGCTGCAAAGGTAACAAAGGCCACTGCGGCTAATCGGTTGTCCAAACAGGCTATATGGCAAATTTATCTACCACCGCCTAAACAAATCAACTTCTCGCGCTTTGATGTCAGCGTACCTAATGAAGTTCATCAGGCTGATATACTATTTCTGCCGCATGACAACGGTTACAAATACGCGCTAACCGTAGCTGATGTTGCGAGTCGATACAAACAAGCGGAGCCGTTAAAAACAAAGTCAGCAACTGAAGTAGCCAATGCGTTTGAGCGGATTTACCGAAGGGGTCCTCTGCGCTGGCCAAATCTATTACAAGTTGATCCTGGTAGTGAATTTCGCGGCGCTGTTTTATCAACGCTGAAACATCATAGCATCGCGATACGACGAGGTCATACTGCGCTACATCGTGATCAGGCAATTGTTGAACGATTCAATCGGACTCTTGCTGAACGGTTATTTGGATATCAATACGCGAAAGAATTCATCCAGGAAAAACGATCTCGTGAATGGGTTAAAAGGTTGCCAGGCGTAATTGCAGCGTTAAATAACGAGATTACCCGAGCAATCAACATGAAGCCCAGCGACGCGATTAAAAAAAAGTATATACCCGGAAGATCAAAAATAGATAGCGTTTCCAAGCCGATTCTTGGCAATGTCACTGTTAGATATTTATATGAACCAGGAGAACTTGAAGGCGGCAGAGCAAGAGCTACTGATCCTATTTGGAGTGTTACCACACATAACATATCAACGATAACACGATCAACTGGTAGACCACCGATCTATAGACTGGATTCAACTGCCCCACAGCGCGGATTTACTCGCGAGCAACTACAAGTGATACCTGATGATACTCAATTACCCCCACGTGGCCTTAACTAGCGCCGTTGCGTCTATTGCACTCAAGACAAGTTAACCTCACATTACCACGGATATGACCGAGACTGTTATCGATCCTGTCCACGGTAAATTGGCGAGCGTCTTTATCCGAATAACGGCAGCGCATTACACAATTGCAACTCGCGCAGTGATTATTCTGTTCTTGTCGTAACGCAATTATTAATTCGGCATCAATATCAAAACGCCGCTGTTTTTTTTTATCCTGTTGGCGGTAACCCGAGAGTTTTCTATCAATGACGCTAGCATCAATAATGTCATCGTTGTCGCCGGCTTCGTCGGTGGCTTCGTCAATACCAATTCTTCGAAGCTGATTCATTCTCCGTACTCGGGACACTGCAAGATAGACTAGATTTGACCATTCGATGCGATTATCAACTATCCAAACAATTGTATCCGTGATAGTCAATCCCTGCGAGGAATGTATTGTCGTTGCGTATCCTAGCGTCCACGGGGATTTATCGACACGTAGCGCGTCCTCGAAGACGCTGATATCAACGAGCACAATATCATTCAGCACAAGAATTTGTTTTTTTGTCCCTGACGCTGTCGGGCCCGGGATTTCAACTTCAATGTTCTGCGGCCGTGTGTCCGCGAGTCTATAACATGACGGCACTGGGCGCGTTGGAAACTTTTCCTTATGCAACGTAAACAACTTCCGCTGAAGTGTGTCTCTGACTATCTTTCTACTCGCTACAATCAAATCGTTTGGTCTCCATGTTTCCCAGAATTCATTTAACGGCGTTTCCGGAATCACCTCGCGGATTATTTCACATTGAACTCTATCCGGCTGTAATCTAATTAATTTTTTAACCTCGCGCAGTTGTTCATCAAGTGCTCGGTAATCAGTATCGGTTTCTTCATAATAGTCCACAAAATTCTTTAACCAATCATGTGGACCCTCGCCGACAAATGGTGGTGGTTGGCCATGGTCGCCACACATGATTACCGCTGTATTCGCGCGCAGCAACCACTCAAGAAACATTTGTAAAGTATCTAACGAAACAGTACATATCTCATCCCAGATGATAACCTCAGGAATAAATTTTTCCCCCATTCGATCAGGAGTCCACTCACCGCCGCTGTATCGAAAAAAGCTGTGATAAGTAACGGCGTCAACATTTCGTTGTTTTATCTCTCGCTCTAGTCTATGGGTCGGTGTAAGCACGATTATACTTACGTTCGAAATAATTCAATTGCCCGAGTCGTTTTTCCTGACCCGCCACAGCCGCTTAAATAAACTGTTTTGTGCCTACAAATTGGATCAGAACACGGTGGTGCATTAGACCATTCTGATAAATTATCACCGCGTAAGTAATTGTTTTCAACGGTGACATCTGCTTGCGGGGAATAATCGCGTCGTATTTCATTTTTAATTCTCCATATACCCCAACTCTCGTCTGGACTAGTAAACTCGGCTAAGTTTCCCTTGTACTTTACGTCTATATAAAATGAATCAACGGCTACTCTAACCGTGGTGTCGGGAAATCTATTTATCATCGAGAATAAATTGATAGCGGCGTAACCCAGCATAGACGCCCTCAAATGTGGATATACCGGGCTGTCTCCATCGCTGTAGGTAACAACTGTACCCAACTTTGTTCCATTGGACAAGAAAGCTGTTTTGCAGTTCACGTATCTATTTTTTGCCACTGCGTCCTTGATTACGAAATCATATTCTGCGTCATCTATAATCAGCCGTGAGCAATATCGTTTGTAGTCGTGGTTTTTTCCACCTTGTGTGAACTTACCAATTATCCTTCTACCGAGATCTTTTGCCTCGCAGTTTCGTTGGTTGAATATCTTTTTGGACCATTCGATGATATATTCCTCGTCGGCATCAATGTGTTTTCTGGATTCGTCAATTATGCTATCTAGACGCTCTGGTTCTGGTAACCAGACTTCAGTCTGCGCCCGGTATGATATAATCGCGTCACTGACAATCAACGAAACTAGCATGCTACAATCAATCATATACCGTAGCAGCGCTATTGGCAGCCACTTCTTTTCAGCCATGTGTCTACCGATCCAAATATAACAACAGCGATGAAGTCCTGCCGCGAATTCAAATGATACTATGCGAGCGAATCCGGTTAAATCAAAATCAGGCAGTGGTCCATTAATAGCAACACGAGTCATTTCATGTCTGGGGTGTCCAAATCGTTTGAAATACTCAGCGGCGGATCCATATTCGAGAAAACTCGCTGGATAACAGGCAATCATATCAACGGAAATCATAGCGTCGCGGTTGTATTCAGTGTTCCATAGTCCACCGTGATAATATTCCAAACAACTGGATTGTACATCCGGTAGAAATTCCTTGCGCGTTGGTCTCCACGCATTTTTCCTTGCTGCAACATGAGCCGCAACCGATGGAATCGTAAAACAATTTGTTAGCAGTTGTTCATCATGCTCTTCAAATTCCATTTTTCATCTTGTTGTGAAACGCTTCAGTGCGATATAATTCACCGTTTGGTCTTACAAACTGATCAAAGGTATCCATGTCGTTTTCAGCGCTGCGAAGTAACCACACTGATACAGGGTCATTTTTACACAAGCAGGCAATGGCATCAAATAGTTTCCTCTCCGCGAGAAAACTATCCTCTCCCAGGAATTCCCCGGGGATATACTTTACTGTTCTATCCCGTGGAAATATTGTGACCGCGGGCGTCCACGCGTGTTCGTTATGATCAATAATTTTGATTGGGGCTCCATTTGATTTATACTTTGATTCATATAATACTTCACCGGTTATCGTTGTAACGGTTATTGGAAATCTCAGCGACGTTTCTAATTTCGCTATGTCGCTGATGGTTGCTCCTCGCTCACGCACTGTCTCATCCCATTGGTTTATTTTGCTACGTCGTAAATCGGTCAGTTTGTTTCCTCGACACGCATTTGTAAAATGCTCTATTACTCGTTCTGCTACACAATTTATCCCCGTTGACTGTTTCATCGGCGCTAGTTTTCCGATATCAGGTTTCTTATTTAACGGGTATATTCCATAGACAACTGCTGTTTCAGGATACGCTCGTTCATAGTATGGTCTGTCAACTCCGGTTAACAGCCCTGGCTTGGAGTCGTGGCTAACAATGACTGTTTTCTTGTCGCTGAGAACTGGTTCAAATTTATCACGTATGATCCAATTGCCTGATTCCACCCGGACAATAAATTTTACTCTGAAGAAATACTTGCTGGAGCCAAGTTGTGATATTATCGTTGCCGCGCGGTTGTCGTTCATGGTAGCATCAACAACACCATCAATTCGAAATGTTGACCAACTATGAGATGCACCATCGCGCTTGAATTCATTGATACAATCGCGTATTTTATTTAACAGGGTTCTATCGTTTATTAACGCTTTTGGTGCGTCCTTGAGGGCTCTATCGAGATTGAACTTAATATTTTTCCAGGGCTTAATTGCTGCTAATCTCTCGAACTCCTCCATATAATTAAAACAAGTATTTAAATGAAAGAATATAGTATAATGAATCACTGCAAATGGTTGATGATTGGGTCGACAACCCCGTGCAATAAATCATGTAGAGGTGAATTCTGCGGGTATCATTTACAAAGCGTTCGTAATGGTTCTCTTGGCCCCCTACCGTGCTTGGTTTGCCACGTTGGTGTAAGAGGAAAATCGCAATTATGTATCAATTGTGGCGGAAAGCGATACAGAGAGTTAAAACGCTATTATGATAAACGAATAAAAAACGCCGTCATTGACCCCACCGCAGACTTCGTCATCAAAACTCCTCAGGACTACATTGCAAGGTTTATAATTAAACCAAATAATGAATTAGACAAGTAGTATTATTATACAAATGAACCAAGAATTTCAGCCGCATCCCGTGCTTGTTAATTACGAGGCATCTCGCGACGGCGTTGTTAGAAATTGTAGACTGAAGAAGCCGGTTGGTACCGTAAATAATCGCGGGTATTTGATGTTTACTGCGGGAGGAAAAAGCTATTATGTTCACAGGATTGTATTTGAAGTATTTAACGGATTAATCGAGAATGGGGTTGTGATTGATCATATTAATAATAATAAGACTGATAATTCTTTTATAAACTTGCAAGCTATCTCGCAAAGTCAGAATACCAAAAAAGGAGGAACCGGTAAATACTCAAAAAAAGCAAAACCCGTGAAGTCATTTGATACAATAACGCACGAAGAAAAAACTTTTCAGTCGATGAATGAAGCCAGTAGATATTTTGGTATTTGTGTGCCCGCAGTACAATTTGTTGCAGAAGGAATACAAAATTCAGCGATCTCAAAAAGGACGGGTCACAGAATTCGATTTTCATATGTAACAGAAATCAGCGAGTGACAAGGTCGCCATGACGAAGTCGCCATGACGAAATACTAAACACACCTCGGGATTGATACGCGGGGTTCATTTTGTAAAATAATTTTTTTCAAATTTAGAAATAAGATGTTTTATAAGAATATGAATATCGAAGACATCAATAATATATTAACCGAGATTTTAAAATTAAAAAATCAAGGAATTGAATTATCTGATAAGCTTGAGAACCAAAATATATTGTCCGATTATGAAATTATTAACGAGCAATCAAAGAAAGGTCGATATACCTTGCCACGCGAGTATTCTTTTATAAAGCGATTACAATATACGATCAATGAAAACTTGTATGGCAATGACGTAAATGCATTTATTGGACTATTTACTGCCGTTGAGACAGTACGAAAAAAACTCGGACAGGCTTTTGAACGACGTCGAGAAATCTCTAATAAAATTAAAAACATTAGAAGGATTATAGACGAAAACTCCCTGGAGCCCCTGGGACATATCCCCCCCCCCCCGCCACACTCGGCGGGAAATTAGAAATTACGGAGCAATTGCAATAATGGTAGGCGAATCACTTACTACTCGGCTAGCCAGAGAGCGGCTAGTAGCGCTTAAAAAGTTCATACCGTTACGAGACAGGGTCCGAAAACAACTTCAAACGCGGCAACAACTACAAACTGATTTTGCTGTTGGAAGCGAACAGCTCTTTGCTCCGGTAACTAAAGCGACCAAAGATGTTACGGCGGCAACTGTGCCCGTCCTCGGTGCGCTTGAAAAGATAGCGGCTCAGACCGAGCAAACAAAAGAGTCTCTGGAAACACTCCCTGCGAAAATAGCGGTTGCTACAACACGGAGGCCGCCACCACTCGCTATAACGGACCCACAAGAACCTTATGTTACAATGGCCGATGAAGAAGAACTAGGTGCTACCGCAAGAGAACCAGAAGAAGAAATACCGGAAGAAATACCGGAAGGAATACAGGAAGAAATACGGAAAGAGGGGAATATACCCCGTAATGTTCTTAAAAAGAGCACAATAGATCGAATCAGAGCCTTCAGCGATGAAGAATTGATTGATTTTACTGCCGTAAATTTTGATAAGAATTCACGAGATGAGCATATCAATAGCGGCTACGAGAAAAATATAAAGTCGTTAAAGGATTCGACAAGAATAGTGTATTTGGCAAATAAACATAAAAATGAATTACCACCGCGTGATAATAATTACATAATATTCCACAATAAAGTAAAAAGTGAAAGACCAAAACACGGAAATGGATACTCTGTTGGTAAAGACGTTACTTGTCCTGGTAATGTTCTCAGTGATATATCACGGCTAGAAATACTAATCGGAGGAAAACGAGCCGGAAATAACTCTCCGGAAATAATCAATGAGGCCGCTGATATTTGCAGGCGGTTATTTGCCGGTGGTATCATGGACATTAATGTATATCGAACGCTCATAGACGAACTCGTGGACCACGGTCATTACAGCGATTGATCAATCACTGGTGATCAATCACTAATTGGAAAACACTGGTGTTTTATAATAAAATGATCATACACTACAACCATGATAAACCAGTCAGCGTCTACGTGGTAAACTCACGATTACCCGTATACCGCGCGTGGTACGGAGACGGTCTCGGTAGCACCATTGCGGGGTTATTTACAAGAATGGCTCCAAAAGTAGCGCCGTTAGCTAAACAATTAGGAATGAAGGCCATTGATGTTATTCGTGATAAGGGAATCAGCGCTATTGGAGATGTTGCCGGAAGGGCGTTTTCTGCAGCACGAGATAAACTAATGTCGTTGGTGAGAAAAAGAAAACATTAACCACCGGTGATGCCATCAACGACAGTGATGCCTGCAAATGTCAGTAAAGTAATAAATAACACCGTGGAAGAAAAACTAGCGTCGTTGGTAAACAATAATCAAGATGACATCGCAAACATAATAGCGGGAAGTGGTTTAAAACGACGACGATGATTTAGATGCATCAGCGTATTATTAAATAAAATGTTTAAACGAACAGCTGACCCGGCGTTTGATATGGACGCACCAGTGCACAAGGATGATTCTGTCCGTAATTATCAATTTTATTCCTATCATGCAGTACAACCCAACATACGATCGCGAATTGAACTTCAAGTCCATGATACCAGTAAATATTTTTTACCGTGTGAAGCGTTTATTGAAATCGAAGGAGAACTTGTAACAGAGGCCGATACTCCTGCTGTACCAGCACCGTATCCAGATGATACCAAAGTTGGCTTAGTCAATAACGGCGTAATGGCGCTATTTGAGAGCGCAAAATATCTCATTGACGGGCGAGAAATTGAATCAATAGAACGTGATGTTGATGTTGCTACAACAATAATCGGGCTAGCAAGATATTCCGACGATTATACAAGATCAGCGGGTCCATCTATGATGTTTGCAAAGGATACTAGAAACACTGCTGGAAACTCGCAATTTGTGGTAAGACGACCAAGAAATAATGCTGATAGCGCTAACGCTGATGTTGAGAATATGATTATAAACAGTGATCCTAATTTTAACATCGGAGCTGCAACACGCATATCAATGTTAACAGGGCCGCGTAGATCTTTCTCATGCGCGATTCCACTGCATCATATATTTGGATTTTGTAGGAACGTGCGAAAAGTTATCTACGGAGCAAAGCATACCGTGGTGCTTGTGCGAAAAGGTGATGATAGAAATGCAATTTGGAGAATTCCAGCGGATCTTGCGAATCCAAATAATGACTCTGGTAAAGTCGTTTTAACTAAAATATTATTGTGGATGCCAGTAATGACTCCATCCATTACCACAGAGGCACGATTGCTATCCTTTATGGAGCAGGGAGGAAAATCATTACTAAGTTGGCTAACAACAACAACAGATACTAAGCAATCAAATATCAATGGTATCTTTACATGGAACCTGGCATCACAACAAGGCATTTCGGCTCCGCGTCATATATTTGTTGCGTTGCAGGATATGACGAGAGTTGATAATCAACTATCCAGCCATATGATATTTGATCGATTAGGCTTTACTGACGTCTCGCTGAGAATAAACGGACAGCAGGAACCATCTGAGGATATACAACTTAATTACGGTCAAAACCATATTGCACGCGTGTACCATCGGTTGCTGTCGTATATGAGTCGTGATCAAAACGTCGACACTGATTTGCAAATATCACAACATGATTTCAAAGAACTATATCCGATCTATTACTTTTCGCTGGAACATCTTGATTTAACAAGACAATCCGTCGTTGATATACACTTCCGAGCTAATGTAACTCGCGGCGTTATTGCCGATTATAGAGCGGTTGCTGTCATTCTCAGCGATAAATCAATGCTGTTGGAAGGCGTTGGTGGACGAATGAGAATCGTTGATGCGCCAGTGGAAAACATGTAATTGAAAACATAAACGCGTTTACAATAAAAATGTCGTATAATGTTGTCGATGTAGAGTTGACCGATGGTCAAGTCAAAAAATTACGATCAAAGTCGGCTAAACAATGTGGAACCACAATAACGTTAAAGCCGTCACAGATGGCAGGTGGTAATCATAAGATATCGTTGACGGCGCGTCAAATAAAACATTTCAATGATGCGATGAAGAATAAAAAGGGTGTTCAAATAGATTTTTCGGCCGCAGCGATTAAAAACATGGAAAAGACCGGTGGGATATTTCCGCTGTTAGCTGCGATTCCAGCGTTGATTGCCGCGGCGGCCCCAGCAGTGGCGAAGGCGACGGTGTTGGGGGCCGTTGGTACCGCAGCGGGAATGGCATTGAAGAAGGCAACCGGGAAAGGCTATTAAAAAAAACGACCAGTAGCCGGAAAGGGTCTAAGACTACCGGGAACCCCGTATTCATGGTACTCGGGGAAGGGTCTAAGACTACCGGGAACCGTTTATTAACTCCTATGTCTAATTTTGATTTAATAGATGCCGCAAACGCGTTAGCGATAAAAAACTTCAGAGGTGTTTTTATGAGGGATCAATTACCGACAAAACCAAGGAATATTGAAACCGGTATAATTAACCTCGATAAATCCTCCGGAGCGGGGACTCATTGGGTTGCATACGCAATTGATCCGCGTGCGATCGTCTATTTTGATTCATACGGGTTAGCCCCGCCAAACGAGTTCATGCGGTATATCCGGGCGTGTTCAGCCCCGGTTTTTTATTCCACGCTGCCAACACAACAATTAAGTGACCCACCGATATGCGGCCGTGAGGTATTGAACGTACTCGGGGCGATTTCATCATCGCGGAAACCACCTCATGTGGTTGTAAACGAATACACTAGTGGGGTCGTAGAGGCCCGGCGGGTTAATTAAAAACACTGTGTTTTTTTACAATAATAATGATTGATATCTGGGGACGACCGGTTTCGGCGCTGAAAAAATCCACGGAAACGCTCGCCACCGATGACATAAAAAAACTAATCGAGGATGAAATCGCTGATACGTTAAATTTAACCAGTGTTGACCCGGGCGAAATAGTTGTATTTCAAGACCGCCAGGGTAAACTGAAATCCAGTAATGTGTCGCTGAATGACGTTTTAATACGACAGCGTGATGCCGCCGAGAACACTATCGTGTTGTATACCGATGACGGACGACTTAAATCAGGTGAATCCATCTTGACGATAAATGGAAAAATAAGTACACTTGGCGACAATTATATATCCGTGTCGGATTCGTTAAAAAATTTGTATGATAAATTTAACGCGCAAGCAAATCAGTTCGAGGGGATACAAAAGTCTGTCACCGATATACAACTCACTACTGCTAGTTTTTTTGGAACCCCGACGGTAACCGAACCGAATCTTGTAGGGATAAAAAGTACTATTTCGGACTTTACAACGCTGTCGGGTCAGTTTTACACGTTACGAAAAAATTTTAACAGGGCTGATAACACCATTGATAAATTCTTTGGTAAAAAAAATACCAGACCGGATGAAATTACAATAACTATAAATGATATCACTGCGTATGGACAGGAAATAGGAACAATCAAAACTGATGTTGCAACGATCAAAGCGGGGTTATACGTTCATATACAGGAAATAGGAACAATCAAAACTGATGTTGCAGCGAACAAAAATAATATAAACGCGCATACACAGGAAATAGAAACAATCAAAACTGATGTTGAAACGATCAAAAAGAGTGTAAACGCGCATGAAGTGCTCATAAAAGCATTCAGCGTTAATGTTGCAGCGAACAAAAGGAGTGTAGACGCGCATACACAGGAAATAAGAACAATCGAAACTGATGTTACAGCGATTAAAGACAGACTACCGGAGGTGACAAAAATAAAAATCCCTCATGAAAACACCATCAACACAGTATACACGATTCATCATGGATCATTCGCTTGGACTCCTACACAGAATACAGTAAAAATCACCGCAACTGTTAAGGGTATTTATCGATTGACACTGGTTTCAATTATGCATTTTAATATATTATCGTCGAGTTCATCCGGGTTTAACAATATAATATCAACAATTATAGACAAGGACGCAACTGAACAGTTTACAATTTATGCCGCCGATAGACATTTAACCGAGGCAAACATTACATGGTATGTGGAATTTGTAGCGGATCTAAGTAATTAAAAACACTAGCTCTTTTAAAATAAAAATGACCACCAAGGTAATTGAATCAGAGGTATCACCGACGTCACATCAATATCGATTCAATACCGTAAAAGAATTCTCCGCGAATTTGAAAACGCTTTCCGAACAATACCGTGTAAAAATAAAAAAATACCGCCGAAAAAGAACCACCATCGACGCGGTCGTGTACTCGGTGTCAGGTATAGTAGCCGGTACCGGTGTTATTTTATCCACGGTGACAATGATGGCCCCGATCGCTGTTCCAATCGCTATCTCCGCGGCGACAACAATTGCTGGAGTCGCCAACGCAATCACTAGAAAGATATCATCGTGTTCTCAGAAAAAACTCAACGAGTATACAGTAAAACATCAAATAGTATCCGACGCGTACTCGAAATTATCCGGGTTGATCTCGTTGGCGATAGATAATTCGTTTATATCCGATGCTGAATTCTCCACGATGGTCCAGTTGCATGACTCCGCGATGTCAAAAATCGAGGATTTTCAACTGGAAGCTGGAAACCACGTGGCTGAAACCACTTCAATGGGCTTAAAACATCCTCCTGAAAACAAGCAGGTTGTTAATATTCGGTGTTGAAATTAAACAATAGAAACGACGAATAATAATAATGTCGCTGAACCCCGAAGGGTTGCAATTGCTTCAACGGATCGCGGAGAACACCACTCCGGTACAAACAAATATGATATCGATAACATCAACAAAGCCAGAATTCAGTGTAAACTTCCCTTCTCCGATTCCAGTGAAGGAAATAGCGCTGGCAAAATTGCGAGTATATCACAGTTGGCCTAATATCCGAGCGGAAGCATTTAACGGACAACAACCTAATAACTCGCTGGTTTTTGCATGGACAAATAAACCCGATGGGACCCCAGACTGGAATGAGGTTACAATACCAACTGGGTCATACCAAGTAGAACAAATCAATAAAGAATTTCAACGCAGGATAAAATCGATCACAGGAAAAGAATCAAAAATCGATATTACGGTTCATGAACCGACGTTATCGTCGACGATTGAAATAAGCACACCGGGGTATATGGTTGATAATTATAACAGTTCAATAAGAACCATACTAGGTTGGCCCGAGAATCCACCTAATGAAATCCCCGCGGATTTGCACACGAATGCGCAATCGTATCATGAGATTAATCCCGAGTATCGAGATGGTTTGTCTATTATGAAAAGCACGTTATTACCCAGTTGGTTTATATTTCAAAACAGGAATGTCATGCAGTGGTTTTTTCAGTATAAGGAAACTCCTGAATCGTCCGCAGTGTTCACAGTTAATTTAAATGATATCGCTAGTGTTTTTACCGAAATTAATCATAATTACCGATTGCAACTAGAACAACTACGGAAAACAAAAGCACGAAAACACGTTGAGGTGTTAAATCAACTTATATCAGACATGGAATATATCAATGAACGAATCGTTAAAATAATATCCGATAACAGCGATGATAATAAACAAAAATTCCTAACCGAGTATAATATCACAGAAGCCGATTTACCCGATTTCAAGTTTCCAGGATACAACGCGCCAGAACTAAGAAAGTCTCTTAATGATTTTCTCGGTTCATCAATTATCCTCAGACACGATAACGGAGATGGTGGTAGGCATATTGCTCCATACAACGTAAATATCGCATCGGTGATAGCAATCAATCTAGTGTGTGATGTTATCGAAGGGAGTTACCAGGTAGATACCAAGCAATCAAATCAAGCTCAACAGGGGTATATCCTTTATTCATTTTCACCAACAGCCCCTCCCGGATTCTTAATCGTTGAGAGCCCAATTAATCCGGTCTATATGCGATGCCATAATCGGTTTTTAACGAGAATTAATTTCAGACTTACTGATCAGTCAAATAACCTAATTGATTTACAAGAGGAGGAGTTAGTGGTTACTCTATTTGTGAGATCATTGTAAATAACTTCTTAGCAGCAGGGGGGGAAATGACATCGACGCGGTCGTCGCTGTGTTTACCGGACGCTGACGACGCTGGGATCGGCGCGCAGAACCAAATGACGTCACCGTCGTGTAGGATGGACCGTCGTCGTTTTTTTTTTACCAGGCGCTGACTACACCGGATCCGCTGAGTGCAAAAAGTATTAATTAAGCCAAATGACGATTGGACAAAATGTCGGATTCGCCCCCCCCCCCTGCTGCTGTTTGTGTTTGTAAGAGCTCAGGTATGTTTGTGTGAATAGTAGATTGTGGGTTTCTTAGCGTATGTGAAGAGTATAGTTAGGGTTATATTATATGAAATGAGAAAGTAGGGGGGATGTTTTCCTTCACGTCTGCGCTTTCAGTATAAGAACCCACCACGTTCGTCGTTGGAACCATTCTACGGAAGAACCCAAGAAAATGAGTATTGAACTATTTAATGAGCTAAAGGATAGTTGGTACTGGATGACAGATGCAGCCTATGTGGTGGAAAGGCTAGAGAAGGAGTGGATGCATGAAGTTACTAAGGACTTTGTCAAAAGTCAAGTGACGAGTCTAAAACTTGCCAGGGATCTGATTGTGGACATGATTGAAGAGGAAGTTAAAAAGTTAAGAGGCTTCATAAAACTTGACTATGTGAAAGTAGGTAAACTGAAAGAGGCCCTTGATTATGCTATTGAAGTGAGGTGTTTTTTAAAAGATATTTTGGAGTGGACAGAGTGGTCCTATGTGAAATGGGGTTTAAACCAAATGATGAAAGCAGAGGAGATGATGAGGAAAGTGATGAGAGAACAAGTCAAGATAATAAAAGAAAAGTGGTCAAAGGAAAGAAAAGAAGAAGAAAATAGAAGAAAAAAGGATGAATTCGAAAAACTGAACACAAACTGGATGAAAATCCAAGAGGAGTTCCGGGCCATGGGTCACCCGGACTGGCTGCCGGAAAAAGAAAAGAAGAAGAAGAAAGGAATGATGGACAAAATAAGAGGATGGTGGAAAAAGTTAAGAAGTTAAAAGAAGAAGAGGAAAAAACCCAAAGGCCCTTTTCAGGGCCAGCCATATTTCTCGAAAAGAGATAGTCTTTCCATTGCCTACCCCTTTTTTATTTTTATTTTTTTTTTTAAAAAAAAATCCCATGTTCAATTTCCCTTGATGCTATAAAGGCCCACTTTAGTGAAAGCCCTTGACGCTATAAAGGCCCACCCTGTTTAATTTCCTTTGACGCTAAAGTGCCCCACGATTTTTTCTTTCTCCATGTTAATTTCCCTTGACGGTAATCTAACCCACGATTTTTCTCCATGTTAAATTTCCCTTGACGGTAATCTTGCCCAAGGGGTCTTGTAATGCTAATTCCCATTGACCGTAAAGTGCCCCCCTTCACTACTGACAAAAACAACGGGAAAAAAATACAAACGAGGCAAACAATGCAAAATGAGATAGAAATATATCTGGAAGATTATGATGATTGTCCGAAAGATAATTCGGATAACCAGGAAACCATAACGGAAACATCAAAAGATCCAAAGCCAACAACACCGCTAGAAGAAGAATTAAACAGAGACAGACGTAGAATGAGAGCATAAAGAGACAAACGAGAGAAGAAGAGGCAAAAATGAACGAAACCTACCTTCTGGAAGACGACGAATACTTTGAATAGAATTTTCATCTTATTAAAAAAAAAATACAATATGTATACAAAAAAAATTAAACAATAAAACAAAAACAAAAAAATAACAAATAATATAAATCAATACTAAATATAGCTGCATACAAATATTATAACATGAAACTCATATAAAATGGAAAAATATAAATAAAGAAAAATATAGCATATACAACCACAAGTAGGACAGGAGGGCCTCCCTAAATGGTCTGAGAAGATCAACCAGGGAGAGCACCCGCCAAAAAAAATATATATATAGCCAGTGAGGAAAACCTTGGAAATTCATTTTCTTAATGTTACGTATATCTGATTTAATATATATTTATTATAATTTAATTGTTTGTTTGTCAGTTTTAAATATTTTTTAAATATATTTTTCGTACATGCTATTGTAATGTAAATTTTTTCACTAGAGATGATACTTTTTCAGAAATGTGTTTGACCTTGACTGTTAATTTAAAACACCAGGTGTTGATCTAAATTCTGACCTAGATTCAAAATTAGTAAACAAGGTTCTATTTTGTTTTAAAATGATTGGGTGTTGTCAAGGTCATGATGGGACTACGTGGGTTAAGAAGTAAACACTTTTTTATATATTTTATTCTGGGGATAAAATCATTGGTCTAATCAAGGCCATATTCTGTGCATGTGATATATACATAATCATGCGACACCCCACCCTCACCCCCCGATTTCGCAACTTGGGGGAATTTCGAAACTGCATCTTATGATACAATACAATCTTTGTTTTGAGAGAGATTTCTCAGTCTTGTGTTTTTCATACTGATGTCAAGTTAATTTGTTGTAGCCAGATTTGAGCTATAATAATTCTTCATATCAGATGAATTTCAAAAGGATTAATTCTTTATTCTCTGGAAATATTTTGAGGAGTGCTCACACATAAATTTTGGAAAGACATTGCTTACAAATTTAATCTGGATTTCCAACACCGGAGTGCCATTATTTGTATTTCTACAAGGAACTGTAGATAAGCACAGTACTGACTACAGCATACGTCATCGTCATCCATCTTAGATTTTACATCAGGATTCGAATTTGAAATTATTAGAACATTTATTACTATGACTTTTGCAATTTAATTCGTGGATTATTCTTAGATTATTTTTCTTCTCTTTTTTACATTTTTACACAATTTTCCAGAAAAATAAATCATCATGCGAAAATTATTTAAAAAATATATATATCCAAGAAATCCGTATATGTAGCGGATGCCGGCTTGTGTATGCATCCTTAGTGTAGTGTGTATCGCTTATGTCAAATAACAAAATCGCAAATGAGACGAAAGTATCACCCGATTGCTTGGAGGCACCTGCCATTTACGCATAAGTTACTCATTACAAACTGATCCGTATTATATTGTATCCAGATTAACTCTAAGTCGGTATCTCGCAAATAAATTTAAAAAATAATTATTTTAAAATACATTCAATGTGAGTGCAAATGATAATCTTTTTGCTAGCATAGGTTACAAAAGTATTATTAAAGCAAGTTATTATTGTGTATAATATTTGCCCTTCAAACATCAATTGTGATTACATATGGCAAACAAATAGAAGCCCGGGTGATAAACACAACTGGCATGGAACAATAAACTCATTGTTTAAACTTACCGACAGGATATCAAATACATAGGTTATGTTATTACAATGCAAACCAACCCCGGAAAATTGACTTTGGTATCTTTTTAGTGTGCCGATTTTTTATTCTGAAGTCGGCCGACAAAAGGAAGTCAAGTTTGGTTCCTTTGGATTCTTTAAGTGTGCCGATTTCTTTCACCTTTTTTTTATAAAGTCTGCCGACACAGGGAAGCCAGCAATGATTCTTTTTACCTGTATTATTAAACAGAAATTTTCAAAATAAATTCAAACAATGGAACAGTTTTGAAAGCGACACAATCTAGTGCGTCGTGCACGTATACCGATATAAGGCTGAACAGTAAATTAGTTTTCATTAGTTTCATCTAAAATATTCCCTATCGATAGTTTATAGTGTTTTATTGGAGAAACAAGATGGCCGCTATTGCTTAAGCGGCTTGAAGCTGCTGTTCCGTTTTTTAGTGCCGTTTTCCCGATATTTGTGCTTGTTGCCTGTTTTCATCTATGTTATTGTGTTCATTATGTATTGGCTGTTAAATCAGAATGTGTTTCTTCATCTCCTTGTTTTGGAAATGAGAACAATTAGACTTTTTCTCAGCTGTATTGCTCCACTGTTTTTGAACAAACCGCCATCACGTGATACTCGCCAGTCAACCCGTTTATGCTACGATGGACCCTCATTAATTGCTTTAAATGATCACTCCTTGGCTCTCCGCACTACATTGTGCTCTAGACTAAACGAACTAGGACTACATTCATCATTACCTTAAATGTAAATAGAAGCAGAAAAAGAAACGTTGTTTCAAAGCTGACGGACGTAGAGCAGGAAGAAGAATTCCAGTTATCTCCCTTATTTCGGCTCAGCAATTAAAAAAAAAGTTTGAACGCTAATTTAGATAACCTAATTCAAATCCCAATTAATTCGTCAACCTTTGTGTCAACTATCCAAGAGATACCTCTGCGTATTGCATAATTCAATGCCCAGTCAGTAGGACCACCGGAAAAGCGCACAGAAATAGTTAATTTTATCAACGACCAGAATATTGACATCATTTTCCTGACAGAAACATGGCTAAAAATATCAGGCGATGAGCCCAAGTGTGTGGATCTAACACCCACTGGTTACTCCATCAAGTCGTTCCCCCGTAATTCTCGCGGAGGTGGAATTGCTGTCATCACAAAGAACGCCATGATAAAACGTCTTAACCACACCACAGCATTTACTTTCGACCACACATCATTTGAACTAGTCCAAACCACACTCATACTAGTAGTTAAGTGGGGCACTAGAGCCTCAATGGGAATTAGCATTACAGAGACCCCAGGGTCACTATAGCCTCAATGGAAATTTAACATGGAGAAAAATCGTGGGTCAATATAGCCTCAAGGGGAATTTAACATGGGAAATAGTCTTGGGCCACTATAGCCTCAAGGGGAATTGAATATGGGAAAAAAGTCTTGGGCCACTATAGCCTCAAGGGAATTGAACATGGGATTTTTTTTTTTTAAATTTGTAAAAAAAATTTTAAATTTAAATTTAAATTTAAAAAAGGTGTAGGCAATTGAAAGGCTATCTCTTCTCGAGAAATATGGCTGGCCCTGAAAAGGGCCTTTGCGTTTTCTTCTTCTTTTTCTGCTTCTAATTTCTTCTTTTTCTCCACCAAGTTCTTATTTTATCTGCTACACTCTTTCTCTTCTTCTCTTTCTTTTTTTTCTCCTGCTCTTCTTTCTTCTTCTCTTCCTCCTCTTCTTTCTTCCTCTTCTCATTTTCTTCTTCTTTTTCAATTTTTTCGTTCCATTTGCTTATTCTTATTCTTTCCTCTTCATCCTCCTTCTCCTCCTTTATCTCTTTCATGACAGCACTAATCTTGTCCTTTACCTTTTTTAAGTTATTAATTTCCATCTTTACACGATGGGGACTATAGGAATAATGGTCTTCAACGAGTCTTATTAACATCTGTTCCATCATTCCTAAGTTGTCTAAAACGTCTTGCAATGTTTGTATTTTGTCCATTTGGTTAGAAGCCATCTTCTTTGTAGAATGGTTTGAACGACGAATACTGTGGGTTCTTATAGTGAAAGCGCGGACGTGAAGGAAAACATCCCCCTAATACATAAAATTGATCTTACCTAGATCATGACCAAAGAAACAGCAACGCGCGGACGTGAAGGAAAACATCCCCCTACTTTTCTCATTTCATATAATAAAACCCAAACTATACTCTCCACATACGCTAAGAAACAATAAACAAAATCCATAATCTACTATCCACACAATCGTACGTGAGCGGTTACAAAACCCAAACTATACTCTCCACATACGCTAAGAAACAATAAACAAAATCCATAATCTACTATCCACACAATCGTACGTGAGCGGTTACAAAACCCAAACTATACTCTCCACATACGCTAAGAAACAATAAACAAAATCCATAATCTACTATCCACACAATCGTACGTGAGCAGTTACAAACACAAACAAACAAACACATACCCTCGCACTATGAAAAAAGAGTTAGTGTTTATAATCACACTACTCTACCTACACACACACACACACACACAAACACACACATTGGCAAATCGATAGTTATTTCTTTTCTAGAGTATTGGGTAGCCCTTAAAAGGGCTGTTTTTTTTTTAACTCCAGATGCACCTATCTAATGGTTGCACCTTCCTGGCCTGGCGCCACACACGCATCTTCTTCCCCAGTCTCCTTTCACCTTTCTTCTGGGGAGCGCAGAGGGAGGATGATTCGCTTCAACACCCCAATCCTCTGTCTCGGGAATATTGTACGACATCCTCTCTTCTAGTTTATTTTCCTCCTCTTCCCTCTGTCTTCTCTCCTCCTCTTCGTTCTTCATTCTTTCCTCTTCTACTATAGCCTCCGCGGCCAGTTCATTTAACATGCGCCTGACATATTCCAGATGTATCTGGAGTTCAAGAAGTTTGCTTATTCTGCTATTCATTCTTGTGTTGATCAATCAACAGGGTAGGGTAGCTAGACTGCCCAGCGAGTTTCAATTTATAGTGAAAATTGATCTTACCTAGATCATAACCAAAAAAAAACAACAACGCGCGGACCTAAAAGAAACACTCACTCACTTTTTTATGCTACCCATCACTATTTCAAAATTTTTTATAAATCACTTCAATAGACTATCCACATACGCAAAGCAATCCAATCTAACCCCAAATTTACACCTCAAACACCAAAAAAGAAGACATCATTTTAATCTACTATCCATACCAACTTACTTAACCACTTACAAACACAAACACACAAACACATACCCTCACATTTTTTTAAAAAGAGTTAGTGTTTATTTTCACACTACTCTACCTACACACATTGGCAAATGGATTGTTATTTCTTTTCTAGAGTATTGGGTAGCCCTGAAAAGGGCTGTTATTTTGTTTGCTATGGCATTCTTTTTTAGTTTCTAAGAATGCGATGTCCTCTGAGGATAGACTTTCTGGCGATAGGTCTGCTTCTTCGAAAAGAGAAGAAGAACTCTTTGGTGTCGATACGACAATCGACAAAGCCTCTGTCAGCTTCAGGTTGCTGATGCTGTTGTTGTTGTTGCTGCTGTTGCTGCTGTCTCTGAAGTCTGTACTTCTATGTCCATTCTTCTTTTTCCCTGTTAACGTCTTCTCTGAAGAGCTCTTCTATCAGGTCTTCAGTGATTTTTAACATTCTCACATTCTCTATTTCTTCTGGCTTCGGTATCAGACTGTGTCTGACCCTATGCAAATTCACGTAGGCTTCGTTGAGCTTAGCTAGTTTGGAGCACATCTTCGTAGGAGGATGAGTCGACAATGGATGGTTAGACTGGAAACAACCCGGTTCTTAAAGTCAAAGCGCGGACGTGAAGGAAAACATCCCCCACACGGTTTTTGAGTCGCAACGTTTAGTGAGTGTCATGAGAGGGATAGTAAGAAATGAAAGAGCATCAATCCAACATTCTTATAGCTAAACAAAAGACAAAGGCATTTTTTTCAAAACACAACATTTTTTATTCAAAAATCACTTAACACTAAACAACAACTCTAACATTTTTAACAATAATCCAACAATATAACATCAAACAATTTTTTCAAAACACAACATATTTTATTCAAAAATCACTTAAGACTAAACAACAACAACTCTAACATTTTTTAACAATAATCCAACACTTAAAGTTTCTCCACTAGGTAAAGAGGGATAACAGTCTTCCATGGTTTCTAGTAATCTAGGATGACTTCTCTCAAACTGTTGATTTCTATGGCATTATCAATTCTGCATACAGGATGACGTTCACCGTTTCATCAGGGTCTCGGTCTTTAAACTGAATTTCCACACGAATCTGGCCGGATTTTATAGGGTGGAAATGTCCCTCGTCGCTGCCTTGGTCTGGAGTGAAATCGAAAGCCCACAAAACGTAGCCTCCTGCATAATACTCGTAAGTAATACCGTGACTGGTATTGGTTCCAAACTGTCCGGTGGCTTCGTACAGGGACAAGTACGATCTCAAGTAATTCTTCTTGGTAAAGACAGGTTCGAAAGGTCGGGTACACAAGGTCTTGCCATCGCGACTGACTTCGATTTTGGACACGCCAAAGTGTTGAAAGTAGAAAGGATTTTTTTCGGCAGCTCCGTTGAAGGCTGTATTCTCGACGATACCAACGATCAAACGTTTGGGTAACTGTCCTTGGAACAGATGATCTTCGATCATGGATCGCTGTCCCTTGGGAATGGTGAAGGTTTTCACTTCCACGCGTCGTATGGGATACTTGGCGGTCGTTCTGCTCAACGTCTGACTGATGTCGTTTCCCACTTTAGGTAACACTTCCACACGGCGTACGTAGAGTCTGGCTTCTAGGATTTTGGTTTTGTAACCGTCACTATCAGCCATCAAATGGAAAGCGGCACTGCTACGATTCAGTCTCAGGCGGACATCCACCCTGTTCAGCAAATACTTTTCTTGCAACCACATGTCTAAATGCAAACGATCCATCAGTTCTAAACTTGTGTCGGCTCCAGTGATTCTGTTTCTTCGTTCTAGAAATCCATCATTGTTGTCTTTCATCAGTTTCCAATATTTCAAACTTGGTAGGTTCGTCAGCTTCCCATACCACACAGGCATTGAGATGAGTGTTCTTGGTATCTATTCCGTACGTCAAGAGATTTTCAAGGTAGGCACGATAAGGGTAAGTATCCATGCTGCTACTGACCAGTTTGTTATTCAAGTACAAGTCCACTCCACTGAACAAGGAATGCATGAAATTGTTGACGGGAGCTACTGCTTCATCGTCTATAGCACCTCCAGTCTTATCTAGAATTTTGACTTTCAGGGACAAGTAACTGCTATTCAGATCGATGTAATCTTCGGGCTGTCCTTTGATTTCAAACTCGATGGGAACGGAATCGGTCAGTGAGGAGACGGGGTGAAATTCCACCCACTGGGATTCTTGCATCGTCATCATCGTGGGGGGCATGGCAAACAGATCCAGTTCCGACTTGGAACAAGCGCAAGATTCTCGGTGCATCATTTTTTTGTCTCTTTTCTCAATAATAGAAAACGTCTAAGTCTCGAACGGTTCTTCTTTTCTTGGCCTTTCTCGCTTGAAGTCTGGTGAAAGGGTGTTTTCTTCGTCGTCTCTTTCTGCCTTGTCCTTGCTGAATGCCTGACTCGGTAGCGTGCAGGGCATTTATAGGTGTTTCTCGTTGGCCTAAAATGTCTTTGCCCGTTTGCAGCAAGACATTTTTGCCTGCCCTCATGAAGGCTTCTATAGGGTTTTGTTTGTCGATGATGACATTTTGGAGAAATTCTTTGCCTTGCGTCAGTGCCGCATCTTTCAAGGCGTGCAATCCGCGTGTCACCATCGGTTTCAACACCGGGGCCACCGAACGAAAGGCCGATTTTAACATGTCTCCTAAACCGTGTCCTCGCTGTCGAGCAACCCCTCGGTACACTGGATACATGACTTACTTACGAGTCATGAGAGAACCGTTTTCGAAAATGGAGTTTCACCGTGACTTTTCCTTTGGTGAATGGAATATTTTGTCCCAGATCTCCTTTTATAGCAATGTTGACCATGTCCAAATACGACTTACTGACAGGCAAATAGTGAGGATGTACAAATTCGCGGTGGACGTGGTAAGTGTTTCCACCTTCCTCGTCAGCGTCCGTGGCAGAATCCACTTTGAAAGGAATGACACGCAGTAACGGCACGGAGGTGTGTCCCACCACGTTATACTCCACCACATCGGAGTACACAAACATCAAATTCAGTCCTTGGTTCAGTTCTACCGGGGCACGAAATAACTTGCTAAAAGACTCGTTGTCGTAAACGATGGGTAATTCGTTTTTCTTGATCATGGTCTTTCTCATGTCCATGTCTCCGCCCAACATGTCAAACAATTCAGGACAAAATAAAATGGACAGGATTTTACTCCGTTCAAATTTCATCAAGAAGCGACGAGCTGCTTTGTGGTACTCCATGGTGACACTTTTGTTAACATGCTCCAAAGCTTTCAGAAACACGACATTAAACCTGGAGGTTATGGTGCTGACCAAATGTTGACCACTAAAATAATAGCCTGGGGGAATGAACAAGTGATAGGTGGTGTAATTTTGTGTACGGGTTTTCTTGTCATATTTGACATTGCTATCCATCCACTGTTGCATTTGCTCGTCATGAACTTCCACATCAAAAAAATTTTGATTGGGAAGGACATTGAGGACTTGGGTCGGGTGAATCATTTCTACTAAAGCCACTTTCCAATGGGCTTCGTGATCTAACTTAATGGCTTGAGGTAATTTGGCCGTGTAACAGCACAACGAGTTCTTGGGAAACACCTCCATGGAACTGTCACTGGGTAAGGTTAAGTAAAATTGGTTTTGGTGACTCATAATTCCAGAGTTCTATGGCTGTCAGAGGGGTTAGTGGACGTCAGAGGCGTGTCTCCGCCCAAAATGGGGTTCTGGTTGTGATTGAAGTGGTGACTGGCACTGGCACTGGACACAAGGTTCCCGGGGTTCCCGTTCGAGGTGAATTTCAGGGAGGGATTAGGAAGCAGGTAACCGATGCAACTGCTCAATAAAATGGTCCACAATTGTTTGTCTCCTTGTTGCAAACTCAAATTGGCGATGGCTGCCCGATGACACAATACACCACGAAGATTTGGCAGAGAAAGACGATTTGCGTTTTAGGCACACGTTCTCCACACCACACCCACAAGGGTTGTTTTTGTAAATCTTGCACAGAAGAACTGGGTGAAGGAGGAGTGGTCGACGTAGCTGCGTCTGTGTGAAAAGGCATGATGGTCACTTCTTTTTATAGTTGATGACTTGCGAAGCGTCGATCCAAGAATCAAAACTGGGCGGATATCCTTTCCAACGTACTTTGACTTCTTTGACACGTCGTTTGCCCACTTTACCGGTTCTGCGTTCGAGAATGCTTTCGATGTCGTACACGTCGTCTTCTTTTTTGGTGACACGTTGTAACTCGGGCAAATAAAACGTTCCTTTGAGCACTTCTCCGTTCATGTCTTCCAATTTATAGACGGCAGGATGACGGCCATGCACTCGTCCAGTGACGCGAAACAGTTCGGTCGTCCAGTTAGGTAAGTAACCTTTGTCAAAAGTGCGTTTGGTTTTGCCAATGCGCACCCAATCTCCTACGGCCAACTCTCCACTTTTCTTGGGGACAGCCCTCGTCGGGGACGTACCAAACAGACGCTCAAACACCAGCACTTCGTTGTCGGGAGTCACGTCTTGCGGGGCACGTCCGATGCTTCGATGGTAAGATTGGTTGTACGCTTGCACCAAGTGCGGTAAGATGTCGATGTACTTCAGAGTGTGGTGATGCGTAAAATATTTCCACATGCGTTCTTTCAAAGTGCGTTGAAAACGTTCCACGATGCTGGCTTTGGTTTCGGGATTCTCGGTGGTAAAAAAAATGAATGTCACGTTTCTTTAATTCTTTTTGGAAAGCTTGGTTCAGAAATTCGGTACCTTTGTCCGTTTGCCATCGAAGAGGGTGACGACCGCTTTGTTTCAACACCCGTTGTAGGGCTCGCACTAACTCGCTGCTCGATTTGGAAGTCAAGGGTACGACCGAAGCAAATTTGGAAAAGACGTCGATGACACAAAACAAATATTTGTAGCCACGACTGTAGCTGGCCAAATGAGAGATATCGGCTAAATCGGCTTGCCATTGATGATCGATGCCTTCCACTCGGGTGCGACTTCTGGCAAACTTGCGTCGAATGGGTTTGTGTAAAGTGTAGGTAGCTTGTTCTTGTAACCATCGTTGCACTTGAGGTAAACGGAGACTTTTCAGTCGAGTTTTGGCAGCACGATACAATTTTTGAACTCCTGCGTAACCTGCAGGATGGGAGGGATCGTAGTAAATGCTGGCTAAGACTTTTTCCATTTTTTTGTGTTGGTTGGTGTGTTAATAATACACCCACTCTTGGAAGA
The DNA here is from genome assembly GCA_028554795.2 of Sinohyriopsis cumingii. Classification (NCBI taxonomy): domain Eukaryota; kingdom Metazoa; phylum Mollusca; class Bivalvia; order Unionida; family Unionidae; genus Sinohyriopsis; species Sinohyriopsis cumingii. The sequence continues at coordinate 166,981,727 of CM068825.1, read as the reverse complement.
TGCTACTCTTTTTCTCTTGGGGTATTTTCTTGGATTGCAATGCTTTGCGTGTGCGACCGGCAATAGGTGTTGAAGAGGAGGAGGATGTCTGAGCGGGGGATATCGGTTCTTGTTTCACTTCTGTCTTCACTTTCTTTTTCTCTTGTGATGAAGAAGGGGTGGCCATCATCTTTTTAATCCATCCAATTCTGGAGGTAGGTGGTGTTGTTAACTTGCGTACTTTTTCTGGTGGAGTTTGAAACCCTTCTTCTTCTTCTTCTTTTCCTTTTTCTGTCTTGGTCACTGGTACTGGTGGTACTGGTACTTTTACTGGTGATGGTGCTGGACTTTTCATCAAGGTCTTAAAATCTTTCAGAGTGGGTAGAGCTGTTTCGTCTAAAGCTTTCTGGTGAAAGAGTTGCAGTCGTTGCAAGAGTTGACCGTACTTTTGCGATTTTTCTGTTTCGGACAAATCTTGGCGATCCATCAAGGACTGCAATTCGTGTTGTAACTGGGACATCTCGCTCAAATGGGGATTGGGAGTTAAATGCGGGGTGTGTTGTTCTTGCCACCGATGGCATTCCATCCATCGTTTGTAAGGCACTAAAGCTAGTTTTCGTCCTTCCATGGGGTTGTCAGGGGTCGATTCTGAGATCTTGGAACTTCCGAGGCCTTTTTATCTTGCTCCCACCACTCCTCCCAACATGGTTCCCAAGACTCCTTTCAGTATGGGGCCTAACAAGAGAGGTAAAATACCTCCACGTTGCACTAACATCTTCTATTTTTGACGAATGGGAATTTTCTTTTGAACCATTTGGCGAAGAACGTGACGATGTTTGCCTAAGCATTGTTTCTGGTGTTTGGACAAAGGGATCGTGCCTTTCAAAACGTTCAAACAACATTCGCACACGGTATCGATGACCTCTTTGGAGGCCGTTTGAATGAGTTTTTTTCGTAGGGGTGGAGAAGCGTTGGACAGGACAGATAACATGTCCCCATGTTTGGCTAAACGTGGTGGCAGTCCTTTCCTTTTCTTTCCTTGGGGTTTTCTGGAGGGTGACATCTTTGAGTCTTCAGGAGCACCAAAAAACACTGATACCCGACTTGGTCACAGGCCTTTTTTATACTGGAACGCGTCGCCACTGATTGTCTTGACGTCGTATTAGTTTGAGGACAGGCATGACACGTCGTGCAGGGGTACGTAACGGACTAAATCGAGCCAGTTCTTGCTTGGACAAATCCAGTAAACTTTGTAACATGCCCGATCTTTCTTGAACTTTGATTTTGGGAGAAGGTACTTTGTGAGCAGCAGCCACTGCCACTAAATTGGAAGGTCCTGCCACTGGGGAAGTTATTTTGGGGGTCATCAACGGAGAAGTTCTTGGTGTGATCAACGTCTCCAAGTACTCTTCAGTTCTGGGTGTCATTAACGGAGAAGTGGACAAACGTGAGGCTGCCGGAGACGCAGTCACCGCCGTGGCAGGTCGTGCTTTGCGAGTGTAAGTTTGCGTTCTGGCCGAAGTGCTTCTCTTGCGACTAGTTTTCTGTGGACTTTTCTTTTTATGGGGACTTTTTCTCTGTTTCTTTTTCCGGGGTGGTGGTGTCTGGTCAGAGGAGGGTCCTGCCACTGGAGAAGTTCTCCTTGGGGACCTGGTCTTTTTCTTCTTGGGGCTTCGTTGGACTTTTGTCTTGGGTATAACTTTGGGGGCATTAGGATCCCATCTTAAGAGTGAGCGAATGATGACCCCTCCTAGAGTACCGCTCCCTCCAGGTTTCAAAATGATTTGTTTTTTGGTTTGAGTGTCGATGCGGGGATCGGCCAGTTGGACCAAAGCGACTTTGTTTCGATCAAAAAAGCGTTTGGTTTGATGAGGAATCTGAATGATTCCTTGGAGTAATTGACGTGCCGTCACCGTGAACCATCGTAAGACTTCTTTGAGACTAGCTTCTAAGACACAAGCTCGTGTTTGTGGATCTTTTTCTCGACTGATGCCATACAAGGCACGAATCAATTTGACGGGAAGATGCGACTGAAGGGACGTCATGTTCGCACTGAGAGTGAGACAGACGAAAAAGGGTCTGAGGTTTTTATAGATTTTTTATGTGGAGTGAAATGAAGTCGAGGACGGAGACGTGTACAGGACAGGCCCTCCATCTTGGCACCAGTGGTGAAACAAGTGGGTACGAAATCGCAAATCCTCGGGAGTCGTAGGTTTCAAATCGACGAGTAAATAGGCGTGTGGCGTTTGAGTGGCATCGTCGTACGCCTGAGTCAGCCAAGGCGTTCCTAACTGTTTGGCTAAGACTTGCACTTGCGATTTATCTCGAGGGCTTTTAAACAAGACCACGTAATGCGCATTGAGACTGATGGTCCGTTGGGCTTTACTTTGTTGAAACAAATTTTGAGTGATGTAAACGACACTGGCATTACGGTGATGCCCTTTGCGCGTGAACCACAGTTTAATTTCTTCTTCGTCTTCTCCTAACATGTCGTCGAAAATGACCAAATGGGTTTGACGGGAGTCAGAGACGATACCGTCGTCTTCTTTAGGAATGCCTTCCACAAACACGATGGAATCGCCTTGACTTTCTCGCAAGAGGCTGTACGCCGATTGCCACTCTTTGTAAAACCACACGATTCGTTGAGGGGGTCGATCGATCAAATGATGTTTATGTTCGATCAAACGTTTGACGAATTCGGTTTTGCCTGAACCGCTAGGTCCAGCAATGAGCATGTTAAAGGAATGGCGAAGGTACAAAGCCTCCCAACTGGCACGATCTAAGTGTTCGTCGATGACTTTGACAGTAGAGGAAGAGGGAGCAGAGACAGCAGAGGTAGCCATAGTGTGAGAAATGTCACGTGTGACACGAAAACAAACAAGACAAGAGTTTATATACTTTTTTCAGAACACGTTTATTGAATGTTTTTTTTCAAACATGAATACGAAAGACAAAAATACATAAAAGCCAAAGGCTTAAGTACAAGAATAAAAGGCACATGATAACCATGAACGTGGAATAAACACAAGTGTCTGTACAACATGTTTTGGGTAAAGTTCTAACCAGTTCTATAGTAGGGGGTAAGGTCACACAAGTGTCCTCCCGAAAGGGTCTTTCAGGCCTGTCCACGACAGTCCCGTCCTGGGTGACGGGTTCTTCTGGCAACGTCACTAACACAGGTTGAAAAGTAACTTTTTTCCTTGAATAACTCTCGTGCATACTGGGCCACCACTTGTGTCCAAGCCTCAAAACCCTGGTCTCGGTGATGTCCAACATTTGACTCCTAACCAATCTGGTTTCTTCTTCGTCAGCGACATGGTAAGTTACTTCAATGAACAATGAACTGTCGATCTTGCCTAGGTTTCCTTTTTATATACAGACCAATACCGACGTGACCGTACGGCAACGTAAAGTGATTGGGAAGTCGCACTCGCTTCTGGTATACAATTTGATAGACTTTTTCCAAGGGTCGACTGACGATGTGGTGAGTGGGTAAACGTACAATCTTGTTCGGTTGATAGGTGGTCACTTTAAAGTTTCCATCCTCTCCCGATTGCAAGGCTTCTTTCAATACCCCAAAGTTGACCACTCGACTGGTACGATGATTCAGAGTCAGTCCTTTCACTTTGCACGTCGTGTGCACTTCTCCTTGCTTGTCCCGGTATTCGTAGCCGTAATTTTTGGGGCCGCCACTGACGAAACTTAGAATCTTGTCGTCGGGATGCTCGTCTGTCCAGGCTCCTAAACGGTCTCCTTCGATGTCAGGGTGATGTTGAATCGGGTGATGGATGTAAATGCAACTGTCCGTGTCAAAGTACAGGACGCGTTCTTCTAACAGTTCTAAAGCTTCGTACAATTTTAAGCGAGCATGAGCTGTCACGTAAGCCGCAATGATGACATTTCCAAAAGGGTCGTTTTGTACAAAGTCCAGATCTTCTTCGTAATTGACCAAGATCAAATCCTCTCGAACGATGTCAACGTGTTTCATGTATTTGGTTTTGTCGTGAATCATCTGGAAGTAGCGGGAAGGTTCTGTCAAATATTCCGTCTTGGGTAAACACGGTCGTTGTGCCATTTTACCCCACAAGCAATTTAACATCACTTTGGCAAACGATCGCCTGCCTTCGTTTTTTTCGATGTGGTCTAAAGAGATGCCTTCTTGTTCGTAGTATTTCTCTTTCAATTGTATTTGGTCTTCGGGAGTGTGACACCAGGAAGGATAGCCGCTGGCTTGTTGTTTCAATTTCAAAAAGGCATCCACGTAGTCGGCGAAAATGCCTTTCTGAGTAGGGTCACCCTTGTGGTACTGTTGTGTCTTGGGAAAGTGGCAAATTTCGTACACTTCTAACAGTTGGTATCCCATGTCCAGAGCTTTGAACAATTCTACGCTGACCCAGGTTCCCGTCAAGGCACGTTCTTCCTGGCTGTGATGGCAAGGTTGGTCCTGATTGCACGTTTCGGCACAAGTACGGCACAAGGGAAACATCAGTTTGCCTTGACAATGGTGAGGTAAGACGGGATGGTGTAGGTTCGTGGGAGGCAAAACTTTACACTTGATCAAGCCATCGTATTGTCGAATGTTTTTCAGGTCGATGTGTTCCGTCAGCAATTGCGGGTGCCCTACGGGAAAGCGACAATATTTGCACACGTAGGGATACAGCGAACACACGTCCAAGTATTTTATTTCTTCTCCTTTCTCTTCGTCGGCTTCGTACAGCAAACAGGTGGCATTGGTCCTTCCTCCGTACAAACTATCCCTCGGGTTCAACGGGTCCATGAACTGGTAACTTTCCACGAGGCGTTTAAACTCGGGATCGGTTTTCATACGGTGATCGTACTCGTGTTCCCACATTTCCACCACTTGGTATCCTTGCTGTTCTAACTTTAGGCGCCGCTGACAAGTGTCCTGGTACAAGTCTTCCATGGTTCGTTGTAAAAACTGATTTTTAGTGCTACGGTCAGGGTAACAGACGGGACATCCGTGAAATAAGCAGCCGTTAAACTCGTACATGATCTTGGGGTTTTCTAAGTCCCAGCCATCGACCGAATACGTTCCGATGGTCTTTTCGCTCCCTCCGTTGCGGACATGCTGAATCCACTTGTCTTCCTTGTCGCACAAGTAATGTAACCAACGTAGGGCTTTGACCGAGTATTGACGCTTGACATAGTGGGTCGTTTGAGGGCTGATGACAGCCACGGTGTTTTCAGGCATGAATCGTTGTCGGTACACTAAGGAACAGGCTTTGGCAATGGTGCAAGCTTCTTTCAAAGGATCGACCCCTCCGTGTTCCATGAACAGTTCTCGAAATTTTCCACAGCAACGTCGTAAAATGTCCACGTCGGAACGACAATACTTTAGCATTTCTTCCTGAAAGTCGAAAGGGTCCGAGGCGTGAGCTTGGTACCAAGCGTAGAAAGCTTCTCGTTGTTAGGTACGCATGTTGTCGGGGTCGTAATAGTGAGCCTCAGGCAAATGGGGTAGAACGGCGTGTTGATTGGCTTCCGTATTGAAAAAGTGTGGAAAGTACCCTTTAGCCATTTCTGTCATTCCAAACGTTTTAGGCATTCGACTCAAAGGCATAGGCAAGTAACTCATCGAATCTTTAAACTGCACTTGTCCCACTTGCATGAAAATGATTTTGGCTCCGTTCAAAATCACTTTAGGACGTTCGGTGCCATGTTCCGTATAGTACCTCAAAAGAAACTGTCCATCGTATCCGGAGAAATTGTGAGCCATCACCGTGGCATGACGATGACAATCTCCGTAACGTTCGATGTCCTCTTGGCTCCACGTCTTGTCGATGGGATCTAAGACCCATTGGGCAAAATCGGCTAACGTGTTCGGTCCCCGAAAGATTTTTTCACGCCCTCCAGGAATCTTGCTGCAGTGAGGGCAATGACTGAAGATAGGTTCTTGAATGCACTTCTCGCACGCTCGATGAGCCACGCAGAAATTAGGAATGTGAATGCCGGTCTCTTGCATGCATTCGAAATCGAAAAAGATGAAATTGCTTTTCTTCTTGTGACCGTCCTCTTTCTCTGGTGGGGGTTGGTATTTTTGCACGTAGCATTGGTGTTCCAAGTCCACGATGCGGTGACAAATGTGACATTTTTTCTTTCCTCGACATACGTGTGCCTTGGCATTATTGGTAAGTATGCCTTGTCCACAGGTAGGGCACAATCTCAGGAGTTGACAAGCACATTTCTTCTGTGAACCTTGCGTCTTCAAATGTTGTTGGTAACAAGTAGGGCTGACAAACGTGCGCAGACAAGTCGAACAAGGCACTGGTTCTTCGCTCAGACAGGGTGGAGAGGCCAAACATCCTGGGCATTTCCATCCACAATGCTTGTGTTGCTCTCGATTATTATAACCATAGTCACATTTCTCACAATAATAAACATATCCCAGGAATCCGGTGATACTGGTAATGGTATCGAAATGGTCATCGTGATGATAGACATGAATGTATTTTCCGTCCTTAAAATCTTGGCCTCGAAACAACAGAGGCCCGCGCACTTCTTGAGGGTGCACTTTCAAGGTGTATCGTGGAGCTAGGGCATCTTGCAATTTTTGCATCTCAGGAATGCCACAGGGTGTGTCTTTGGACAGACCAGCTTGTTGCAACAGGAGTTCTGCTTCGTTTCGTTGTTTGGCTCGGTCCGATTGTCGAATACTTTTCCAGACTCTTTTCCATTCTGCCGTGTCGTTCTTGTTGGCATAGGTTCGTCCCACCACGATGGCTCGAGCTAAACACATCTGGTCTTGAGGATTGTGAATTTGGACAAGGCTACGCTTAATGCTGCGAAGCTCGTTCACCAATAACATCTTTTTGCGTCCAGTCCCTTGAGGAAGAGAGACGTGAGCCATTTTCAGTGTGGCTTTACCATCGGTGATGTCAAACTGGTCATTAGATTGTTGTACGTGTTGAATCTTGTCCATGATTTTGGAAGGGGTTAGTTCTGCGGGTCTGCTAAACTCGATCCAAACAGGGGATTTCAAACCGTCGTGATCTATGGATAGTGTCAAGCGATCGTCTTCTTTGGGTTGACATTGTCGCTTGAGTGAGGTGAGCAAAGAATCCCACATCTCGGTGATAAACCCTTCTGCTTTCTCCAAGGGTACGTCGGCCTTGAAATCTTTAAACTTCATCGTGTAGGTGTAAGCCGTGGTTCTAAATTTTCTAGAGGAGCACTTTTCTGTCTCTCGAATGGAATAGTATTTTTCAGGGTTGACTAAGGGTGACGAACTTGGTTTAGAGGTTTCAAATTCTGGTTCACTCATGTCCTCTTCAAAATCACTGGCATGAATTTGTGCCAAGATTTCAGCTCTGGTACGAGGCGATAGATCACGTTTCTGCCTCTTACTTTCTTCTTCTTCTTTCTTCTCGAATGAATGGGATCGTTTCATCTTGAGTGCAAAACGTCAAATGACTCAAGTGTAAACACCATAGACTAATTTATAGTCATGGCAGACCAGCGTATATAAAAGGGTGTGTGTCTTGTTCTTTCACTATTCATTTCACTCTCAAGCCGAGCACAACGATGGAAGAGACTACCCAGATGGAACATTTCGTCAGAGCTTTGCGAGGGGTCATTAGAAAATTCTCTTCAGACCAGCCGACGGACTACTCTCCTTCCTTTCGAGATAAAAGTCAAGATACTTGCTATATCTGTCAGAAGAAAGGGCATTGGTCTTCAGAGTGTCCAGACCGTCAAAAAAGAACAAAAACAGGGGCTAAAAAAGACAAAAGTCAAGATACCTGTTATTATTGTAAAGAAAAAGGACATTGGTCTCCAGATTGCCCAAAAAAGAAACAAGAGGAGTCAGAAGAAAAGAAGGATTCTTCAGAAGAAGAGAGGGATTCTTCGGAAGAAGAGAGGGATTCTTCAGAGGAAGAAGAGGAAGAAAGAAGACAATTCTATTTAAAAGAAGCAAAGAAACAGGAGAAGAAAAGAAGAAGGGAAGAAAATGAGGAAAAGACGGTGAAGAAATTCAAAAAACAGAGAGACTAAACAAGGAGAAAGAAGAAGTCAATGAACTTTTAATTAAAGTGTTGTGTGGTGAATTGTGAATTGGATTGTAAAAAATGGATAAAAGAATACATGAATGATATAAGGTAAGTGTCTTTGAGTTTTGATTTTAAAATAATAAGCTACTCTCACGCACTGATACACAGACATGTACTATAAGGGTAAAATGGTTTGTTTTTTTTTTGTTGATTTTTGAGTTATTGGCAAATTGAAAGGCTATCTCTTTTCGAGAGAAGTGGGTGGCCGTGAAAAGGGCCTTTTTATTTTGGTGTAGGGGTGAGTTTAACCAATCAACTTTAACTGCCTTAAGCCTTTGCCACGGCCGAGGCCTACTTCTGATGATTGGGTTGAAATCACTAAGGGTGGTACGATAGGCTTAGTCACAGGGTTGGCGTGTTTAGCTCGGGAAGGTCGTATTCTCTTCGGTCGTGATAAAGAAGTCTGATGCATTTGTTTCAGACTTCTTAACTCCGCTAAAATGTCCAACAGTACCGTAGCCGTTTGATTTTCACCCTCTTGTTTCTTTGCTGCTACTTCTTCTTGCTGTTGTTGCTGTTGTTTTTTTCTTACCTCTTCTTGTTGCTGTTGCTGTTGCTGTAGGAGAAAAGCTTGTTCCGCTTCCTTTTGTCGTTGCATAAATTTCTCCAATTCTTCTTTCTGTCTCTGTCTAAAATTCTCCACTTGCGGTAATGAAGAAGGTAACGAAGGTTCCGGAACAAATTCTTGCGAGGTAAGAAAATCCACAAAATCCCAATGTACCTCTTCTGAAAGTAAGTCCGGGTTCCCTTGGGCAGTCTCCCCTGCTGGTGCACCCCAATGGATCGTTTTCTGAGTTTCCGTCATGTTGAATCACTGTCGCATAGATTGACTGCACACAAGCGCTAACGAATCTATATAGACCACATGACGTCACAGACTGCTCTCTTCGGATTGGATGCGAGCTGACTGAATTTTGTAACGCGTGTTCGGATTGGTGAATGAATTCAATCCGTTTCAATCCTTCCTGTACCTATAAATAAGCGCAGTTCACTGCATTTATTCACCTATTCTCGTCGCTTCAAGACGTGGACCACAGTTGAGTCATCCACCCTTGTGTCTTCCATGATGTTTAGGACGGACATGCTCATGTATGTCAGGTCCAAGTGGACTGTTGTTGATAGGACAGATACTAGTCAATGGATGAGGAGAGTTTACATAGAAAGACAAGGATGTCTCAAGAGGGTACTTGTGTATGGACCGGCAGTTAGAAGGAGTTTAAGAAGAAGAAGAAGAAGATGTGACAGATGCCATCTATGTTAATATTAATATTAACATAAACCCAAAGGCCCTTTTCAGGGCCAGCCATATTTCTCGAAAAGAGATAGCCTTTCAATTGCCTACCCCTTTTTTAAATTTAAATTTAAATTTAAAAAAATTTTAAAAAATTTAATAAAAAAAATCCCATGTTCAATTCCCTTGAGGCTATAGTGGCCCAAGACTTTTTTCCCATATTCAATTCCCCTTGAGGCTATAGTGGCCCAAGACTATTTCCCATGTTAAATTCCCCTTGAGGCTATATTGACCCACGATTTTTCTCCATGTTAAATTTCCATTGAGGCTATAGTGACCCAGGGGTCTCTGTAATGCTAATTCCCATTGAGGCTCTAGTGCCCCACTTAACTACTCATACTGGAGCAAAGGTCAGTCTATTTTTTCTGCCTATACCGCCCTCCTCCTAGTAGAAAAAAAAAACAAGCTGACTGACTTTCTCTTTTTGGAGCAGTTTCCGAATCTCCTGGACTATGGAAATTCGATAGGTGGCAACCTGATTATTCTTGGAGATTTCAACTTTCACTTTGACTGTCCCGGAAACCCAAATACATCAAAACTCATAGATTCCATTAATGTTTCAACCTCAAACAATCAGTTACCCAACCCACCCATAAACATGGTCACATTTTAGACTGGATTTTTCATAGACCTCATGATAACATTATACAGTCGTCCCTGGTATCCCATGACCTTGCATCAGATCACCTCTGCATTATATGCCATCTTGATGTATCAGTCCCCTAACCCTCCACCTTTATCTGCTACTAACAGAAATCTCCGTATGATAAACAGAACCAAACTAATGCACGACATCCAAGCTAACCTAATAACTTGCTTACCTCCTACCGCAGAACAACTCGATAACTGCCTGCGTTCATTGCTTGACAAACATGCCACAGCTACCAAGTGCAGCAGCAGGGAGGGCGAATCCTACAAAATTTAGACGGTTCCAAATGTCTAAATAAACCCTCCAAAAAAGGGGTTTCAGCCGGAAATAAACCGTCGACTACGTTTCAAGAGGAATTCTCGGAGGGAGAAATTTCCTTGGGAGGTCCTCCTGAGTTAGTCCAAATATGGTTTCTGGTTGAAAAACCCATTAATGGCGCTTCGATTAAAAAAAATGAACCAATTCGTTGTCGTCGCCCTCCCTGCTGCTATGAATTAAAAATTGCCATACCAGATAATGGTGCATTCGGAATCTTACACAGCTAGACTAGCCAGAGAGCGAGAAGAAGCACTTAAAAAAATATATCCCTGTAAAAGAGGAGTTCAAAAAAATTTGCAATCGCGACAGGAAGCACAAGTTGAGTACGCAGCGGAAATGGAACAGTTGTTTAAACCTATTACCGCGGTTACTGGAGATGTTTTAACTGCTATCAGGGGACCTAAAAAGGAACCAGGTGAGAAACAAGAAAGTCTTATTCAAGTATTAAAAGAAACTGCTGAAAAATGGCTGCGGTCCATCCTCAACCTGAAGGTGTTGTTGAAGAACCAAAAAAGGGAAAAAGGGGAGTTAATTTTAGGGAGAAATTTACTGAAGCGGGTCTAAAAGAAATTCAAACTTATAAGACAAAAACCCGCCAGGGTATAGCCAAATTTAGTGAGTTTGCTGCCGAAAGATTTAATTCCAGAGGTGATATTTTAAAACGAACATATTAAAGTAGGTAAAAAAAAATGTGGACTGATTGGTTGTATAAAATAAATCGAGGTGATGAACAAATAAACAAGGATAGTACTAATTATAAAATTTATTCGCAGGGGATAACGAATTATAATAGGAATCAAAAAGAACGACAAGAGGAAGAGAAAGAACAAAAGCTAAAAGAAGTAAAAGAGAAACGAGAAGAGCGACAAATAGCGCTGGCAGAAAAGAAGGAACGGCAACGAGAAATACGAGAACAAAAGAAAAAAGAAAGAAAAGAGAGAAAAAAATAGTCTTTTATTGTTGTTCTGCACCATGAGCCTTCTCCTACACCTGAAGAAGACCAAGATGATCCTCCTTTATATCCATCTTCTTCGTCTCAGCAGCAAACAGAACAACAACAACTCTGGTCCGGATTACCATTAAATCCCGCAGAGATGTTTGAAGAACCTCCCATAAAAAATCTTCGAGGGGATTCAAAGAAGCATTTAATCGATATTGCTGCGAGATATAATCCTACGACTTATTTAAAACCTGAGTATCTTGAAAAAGTAACACGTGAGCATTGGCCTACTGCAGTATATTTTACTGCTAATGAATCATCTGTTAACCTAACCGATCCCAAATACTTATCATTTATGCAAAAAGTCGAAAAAATACGATCAAAAGGTAAGCATAACACCGGTGCTACTGGCAGTGGTTTGGGAAGTGGTTTTATTCCCTGCCCTGATAATATTTTCAATGACGTTTCGCGGTTAGAAGTTCTCATAGGAGGAAAACGAGCCGGAAACAATTCACCAGAAATAAGTAATGAAGCAGCTGATATCTGTCGGCGATTGTTTCAAGGTGGTGTCATGGATGCTAGTATTTACCGAGAACTCGTTCATGAACTCGTTGATGATTACAGCGATTAAACAATAGTAAATAGCATAATGGTCATATATAACAGACATACACCTCTGCAGATCAGAGCAGTAAAACTTATATAACTTCACTTCTCGTGGGTCGGTGGTTCTTCCCGGGGTTTTCCAGGATTCTTCCTCCACTAATTATACTGGCCGCCATGTATAGCCTATCTTGTGCTGAAAAATGGCGTTAAACCATACAACAACAACAAAAAAATATAACTTCACGCGATGAAATCATTAAACACGTAGAAATGCTAAATCAGCTTGCATCCGACATGGAATATATCAATTATCGAGTAATTCAGCTAATGATTTCCTCCGTAGTAGACAGTGGTTTTAAGAACCGATTTTTAACTGCGCGCTCGTTAACAGAAGCAGATCTGCCAAATTGTAAATTCCCTCAGTATAGTGTCTCCGAACAAAAAAAATCAGTCAGCGATCTCATTGATGAGTTCTTTGATGACATACTCGCTGCGTGGAGAAAAACACTGCCACCAGCAACCATTCTCCGGCACAACAATGACCCTGAAGAAACAGGCCGACATGTATCCCCGGAAATTGTAAATATAACCTTTCTGGTCGCGGTCAATCTTGTGTGTGATGTAATCGATGGCGGCTACAGCACAGACACGACAGTATCAAATCAAGCTCAGCAAGGATTTGTTCTTTATTTATTCACCCCGAAAGACCCACCTGGATATCTGATTGTGCAACAGCCGATTAATCAGGTTTATTTGCAGTGTTATAATCCACTGTTATCAAGAATAAATTTCAGACTAACAGACCAATCTGGCCACCTTCTGGATTTAAGAAATAAAACACTACATATTAATCTACTTGTGAAATCCTAAGAATCTCATTCAAAAAAAATCCTGACAGTCAGGGTGGATATTTTTTTACTGTCGCTCAGAATTATAAGAAATTTATTCTTTACTGAAAAACTGTCAAATTTCTCAATTCGGAAGGGTAATATGCCTGTCAAAATCATGAAAATCGTCCGATTTGCTAATTCTGCAGGGTAATACGCCTGTCAAAATCATGAAAATCATCCGATTTGCTACTTGTGAAGGGTAATATGCCTGACAAAATCATAAAAATCGACTGAAATTCACAAGCAAATATAATAATTTTATTTTTGTGCACGAGCAACAGTAAAAATATTTTATTTATATATATTTTGTGCACATCGTCCGATTTGCTAATTCTAAAGGGTAATATACCTGTCAAAATCATGAAAATCGTCCGATTTTGCTAATTCTGATGGGGTTTACTAGTCAAAATCATGCGAATTCAGTAAAAAAAATTATACCTGCAAAGAATTTTATTTTCTTCCTGACAGACCCTGATTTCCAATTAATCAAACGAGTATTATATATGTACCAGCACGTGAAGGTTTTTATACACGACAAGCAAGCACTTGAAAACTATATCAAGGAGGTGTTTACGCAGTCCCCGGTCAGCACAGTTGATTTAGTTATTGATGCATTCGGTAATGAAGACTTTTTATTAACGCAGGGACAGTTAGATGAACTGCGACAAAAACGTATTTGTGTGATCACATATGACAGAGATCAGATTTTAAATTACGCGCATTCCTGCATTAAATTTGATCGGCTTAAGGAATTATTATTTAACTCATCAGATGCAGATCAGATTGAAGCAGATCAGATTGATACAAGTGAAAATAACTCATCAGATTGATGTAGGTCAGATTGATGTAGGTAAAAAAAAAATCATGCAGGTAAAAAATATTTTTTTTACTGTCAGTACAACGAGACTGACATTCTACTTTCAATTTCATTTCCACGTACTTGACTTCATCTCCAAGAAATCAAGGGGATTTAACTTGCGATCTTTTTTCTCAACTGTCTTGCACGAGTATTAATTATTTCTTTTTTATTCGTATTCTTCAGACAATGCTGATCTAATCTTTTCGATTGCACGGCAGAAAGGGACAAATTCATCTAGTTGGTGTTCTTCTATTGTAGCTAGTGATTGATATAACTCTGTCTGGATTTTCTTTATAAATTTATACCGAGCAGGCAAAATATACCGACCTTCCAATTTAGCCTCATAAAGTGCTTCAAAATCAGACACGATTTTTTTAGAATTTAATTCATCAGATGTATTAATTTGGTTTTCTTCTAATTTTTTAATAGCAGAAATTACATCATTGATATTTATATAATTGTATATTTAAAAGAAAAAATAAACAGTAACCTTGATGAGCGGTTATTAATCATGGGTCTTGCACTGGCCTATGTGTACTCCACGAGGTCCCTTCAGACTTTTTGTCCCGAGATTTTATCTTGGAGACTTTTGTCTTACAGATCTTTCCTTATACATCCTCGGAATCCTTGTGATCGTTTCTTTTTGGCCGCATTCTTTCTGAATGTTTTGTTTTTGTGGGACCCATGTGACGTAGAGCTTTCTGCATCCAAGGCAACTGTTTATTTTGGGGAGCGCATTCACAAACATATCTCCAGCAAATTCTCTAAGCGAAAGTGAAGCGAAATGTTAGAGTATTCAGAAGGCTGTCTGTGTATTGTATTCATGTACATACCCCCCTGGATTAAATCCCAGGGGTGAAAAAAACGTCACCCCCACGATTTGACGTGGGAGAGATATATACATGAACGGCTTCGGCTGCCGCCCCAATTATGAAAGCCATATTTATTGGCACCGCCGACATAATGTCCGTTCCGAGATTCGATCCGTTGGCATTGACAAAGTCGGGGACGAGAGTCAGCCGCTATAGCACTGCACCACGGTCCTAATCTGCTGATATAGGATTTAAAAATTATCATATAGGTAACTATTGAGAGTCTGCAGCCCTGAACTGCTGAATTCTGAACTACATTTTAAGTTCTGAACTAGATTTTAAGTATTACTGTGAAAATAACATTTACATGTACTGACAATTGTTGATTTTATCAAACGCGGAAGTGTTAATGCGAAAATAGACTGCTTCTAGTGTGTATACAATAAGACGGTTATAATTGGCTGTAAAAAAAAAAACTGTATACAGTTCTGCTCGCTGGATAATATATTACCTTCACAGGTAATGAGCTTGACTAGTCAAGGGGGATAATTACATCTTTGACTTTTACACAGTCGCTGTAAAGTTATCTCCGTTAACTGCATCTATATAACGAAATAAAATCCAGCTATTAAATTTGTATGAAAATGATAATTTGATTATATTTTCTGCAACACGTTGGACTGACATCGGGTGAATATTAAAATACTTGCCAGCCGCGTACATTGACTTAAATATTTTCTCTTCACCGGTGTTTATGTTGAGAGATCTGACAACTCTAGGAATTTTTACAAATTTACCAGTCTCTCCTCGTGCAGAATTCTCGCTCGGCGTGACAACTCTCAGATTGGATAATTTATTATTAAGCTTATTTTTATCTATATGATCGATCACAAGACCATCTCGATCACCCCATGAAAAACGTCAAACACGAAACGATGACAGAGATAATTTTTATTCCCAGCACTAAACTTTAGATAACCAGCATTACTAACATCACCAACTGATTTTTTCAACATGCAATGCCTAATTGTGCCATCACGTGACTCTTCGTAATTCCTGATGATAGGGTGTCGGACAAATTCCTAGTTCATTTTATATAATAATGTTATTTGTCTAATTTATATTTGTCTGAGAACTTAGTTATATAAACGCGCTCACATTTTAGTGCATCATTATTATTTTTTTTTTGTTATAATATATTTTAAGTTCACGGTATCTTTTCCCCCCGCAACTTGCGCATAACTGTGTTTTACCCCTGACTCCAATACAACACTGCAGACACGGTATTGGTCCTAAACCCCCTTTCCGAATGCTTTGTAAATATGCTCCGCAGAATTCTTTTCTGCAGGATTTGTTACAAGGAGTTACTGATCCCAATTTAAGCCACTTGCACTGATTGGTTTGAGGCATTATATATATATTTCTTATTTAAATGTTTGTCTTAAATATAATATGGCGGAGTTTGAGAGATTATCTGCAATCAAACCCCGGAAAGCTTCTAGATTAGATCTTGACAGACTAACCCCTGATTCGCGGAGGCAAGCCCTGATTGGCCTTTTTGATATTATCAGAGATGCCAAAGAAGAATTTCGTAATGATCGAGCATCCCACGTGTGGTCCACATTCAAAATTATACACGACGACCATGTCAAGGACGCTACAATGAGTGATGCACGAGCAAAAACAATTATCGATTACCTCAATCAAAAATATTTTTTCAGAGTAAAGTTTATTATGCGCTCGGATGATGACAGGTGGATTATCCGTGACAAACGTGACCCTGTCCTTGCTAGTGGAAAAACTGCTCTGTTAAGTAAAGATTCCAAACCAGGAGCGCTGACTGGGATTGATAAACCATATTACGCTCGAGTGTATCCTGTGACCGCGCTCATTTACGGAATTTATCCGATAAAAAACCCCAACATTAATGATCTTGTCCCAATGAAATTTTCAAAGCTGAATTGTATAGCTGAACGAGTAACAGAACATTTCACAAATGCGATGCGCAGAAACGGTCTAACGGCGTTTCGACGTGAAAAAATAAACAAATGGGCTGAATCGGTTAAGGATAGAGGAGCCACAATAAACTATGTTGCCGAGTTAGAAAAAGCATTAAGATTCTCCATAACCGTAGCAACGATAACAGGGGAAGTATTATGCAAATCAAAATATAATCGGAACGGAGCTCCAATAAATATCATTGATCATAACGCTCACGCTTGGACCAGTGCAGTCACAATATTTCCACGAAATCGAACTGTAAGATTTTACCCGTCTTCGGAAAATTCCGAAGGAAGGAACTCTGAGAGAAACATGTTTGATTTTATTAAACAGATAGGTGAAAACGATCCTATGTCAGTGTGGTTATTTTCGAGTTCAGATAATGAAATATATGATCAGTTTGTACGCGTTAACGGTGAAATATACCGTAAAGAATCTCTACATGAAGCAATGAGAAAACTTGCTCAGAGATATTCAAAAGATACTGATAGATTACTAACTAATTGTTTCACTGTTCCATTAGTTGTAGCCCATGCCGCCAGAGAAAAAAATTCATGGAAGCCAACCCGAAGTGAGTTTCTCGAAGATATACAATTAAGTTGTTGCGAATACGGACACGGCGGATTGTGGAATACCAAGTATAATTACAAGGAAATGATATCAGCTGATATGGTTGCGTGTTATTCAGGAAGCTTTCTCGGGATGGGAGAATGCTCTGGATACTTTAAAAGATTTGGACACCCCACAAACTCGATGACTCGAGTGGCTATTAATGGACCAGTACCCGATTTTGACCTAACAGGATTCGCTCGTGTAGTGTCATTCGAAATGGCTATGGGTCTTCATGTTATTTGTTATACTTGGTTTGGTCGGCATTTTAGTGAAAAACGCTGGGCACCAATAGTGTTGTTACGATATATGCTTGACTGTAAAATACTGATATCGCTGACGGTCAGTGAGGGAATTATATCATATCGGGCACAGACTGAAGTTTGGTTACCAACACCTGAACTGGTTGATTGCGAAAGTAATGATTACGATATATTAATCGCCAACCTCGAAGAGAAAAGAAACGCGAAGGATCTCGGTAGAAGAATAATTGGTAAATTTACTCAGGGTGGTGCATATGATCATAAACGACATTATGCAAGACTGATTATGGATGCCGCAGAGTATAAATTTGTGGTCGCTGATGCAGCTGCGAGAGGTATATTTGTAAGTCGAGGAAAAAGCATATTTATCTGACGGAACTCGGCTGGGTACAATTGTAAGTTATACTGATGGCGAGTCACCTCAGTATATTCATTTAAGATTTTCAATGCTAGCTTATGTTTCTATAAATTTGCTATCGATGATAAATAGATTCCCTGACACTGCAGTTAGAGTTGCAACGGACTCATTTTACATCAACAAGAAATACCTGAATTCGGTAACTCGTTTTACAACTGATGATGAATCATGGGGTTCGTGGAGAATGAAAGAAGAAATGGTGTATGATTATTGTGAGTCCGCAGACGTTGAGATTAAAGATAGTTATTATAAATCAGAATTATCAGAAATGTCGAGTGCACCATCTGTGTACGATTCAGTATCCAGACACAAGACTGTTTATCTCAATGGGACGGGAGGGTCTGGTAAGACGACTCGAGCGATTGAATTATTTCGGAATTCAGATATGATCGTGTTAACACCTACACACAGACTCGCGCGAGAGATGAAACAACATGGGCTTAACTCATGCACTTATCACAGCTTTTTCAGATACAAGGGCGACACATGGGCCCCTGATCGAATGGGAGAGAAATATATTCCGAGGATTATCGTTTGGGACGAAATATGTACGGTACCGTTAGAAACATAAAAATATTTCTCGATTGGTTATTAACAAAAAATGCAGCTGTGATAATGTGCGGCGATCACGGTCTGCCACCTCCGTTTGTTGGACCATCCCCACATTTGTGGTTAAAAGATTTTGTTGATTATTACGAGGAGATAACTGATGATTATAGAGTGCTTGATGCAGAATTAAACGAGTTTAAGAAATTAATCAGACTACAACCGAATAAAATTCAATGTGAAATAATGCGCAAGGTGATTTCAGAAACTTCAATGAGCGACTTTTGGAAAACGTGGAGACCAAACGATTTGATAGTGGCAAGTAGAAAAATAGTCAGAGACACACTTCAACAACAGTTATTTCAATTACACAAGAAAAAATTTCCAACACTGCCAGTGCCATTGTGTTATAGACCAGCTGATACGCGGTTACAGAATATTGACGTTGATATACCAGGACAGACCGAAAAACAAAATCTCGTATTAAATGATGTTGTTGCAGTTGACATCAATGTTGTTGAAAATGCACTGCGCGATTATAAATCCCCGTGGACGCTAGGATACGCAATGACCATACATTCATCTCAAGGACTGACCATCTCTGATACAGTTGTTTGGATTATTGATGATCGTATCGAGTGGTCAAACTTGGTTTATTTGGCTGTATCCAGAGTCAGAAGAATATCTCAACTGCGAAGAATTTCTTGGATGAGTCAATGGCTGATGAAATTAATAATGAAAATAACAGTGATATAATAAGAAAAAAAGTAACTGGTTACGAACAGAGTGAAAAAAAAATAATCGAGAATTTGACCTTGATGTTGAATTTATCATGACACTGAAACAACAGCAGAATAATCACTGTGCGAGCTGTAGTTGTATAATGTTGTGGCAGTATTCGAGTAATAATCCAAGGCAATTCACCGTAGATAGAAAGGATAACAGTCGTGGTCATACACGCGAAAATGTGATGCTGACCTGTCTCGAGGGCAACCGGCGTAGGGGTTTAGTTAAGTGATGTAGGCGGTAATTGTGTCTCCTCGGGAATTACTTGTAGTTGTTCACGTGTGAATCCACGTTGAGGAGCAGTCGAATCCAGCCTGTAGATTGCTGGTCTACCAGTAGATCTAATTATGTTAGATATATTGTGTGTAGTGATGCACCAAGTAGGATCAGTCGCTCTTTTTTTTGCCACCTTCAAGTTCACCTGATTCATATAAATATCTCACAGTGACATCACCCAGAATCGACTGTGTTGAAAAATCACGTCGTTGTGGTATATGTTTTTTGGTAATTGTGTTAATAGGTTTCATGTTGGTTGTTCGAGTAATCTCGTTATTTAATGCAGCTATCACATTTGGTAATCTTGCGACCCATTCGCGTGATCTTTTGTCCTGAATGAATTCCTTCGTGTATTGATATCCAAATAACCGCTCAGCAAGTGTTCGATTAAATCGCTTAACAATTGCCTGATCACGATGAATTGCAGTATGTCCTCGTCTGATGTTGACATTATGTTGCTTCATCAGCGATGATACTGCACCCTGAAATTCTTTGCCAGGATCAACTTGTAATAGATGTGGCCATCGTAGAGGTCCTCGTTGATAAATTCGTTCAAAAGCATTGTCTACTTCAGATGCTGTTTTAGTCGTTAACGGTTCCGCATCTTTGTATCTACTTGCAACATCAACTACAGTTAACGCGTATTTATATGTTATTTGACGTCTTCGGATTTTAATAGTATCATGTGGCAGAAATAATATATCAGCCTGATGAACTTCATTAGGAACACTAACACTGAAATGTGCAAAGTGAATTTGTTTAGGCGGTGGTTGGTAAATTTTCCATATTGCCTGTTTGGATAACCAATTTTTAGCAGTGACGCGCGTAACTTTTGCAGCTTCAGCGAGTTTACTAATTGCTGCGCTACCCCTCCAATATCCTTTTGGGGAATAATAAATCGACTCCATTTATAATTAATTACCAGCACCTAACGCTAATTTACCTTTCATTGCGGATTTTATTAACCAACTAGCTAATTTGTCCTTGAGAGATTTTGTCAGTGATGGAATTTAACGCGTGAATTAATTTCACATCCGCGAGATGCCTATCGTGTAGATTTTTGCTTTTATAAGCTACATCATGAGCATGACACGTCTTATCAATAGCGTTTATCGGATACTCACCTGGTTTTGGTTGATCTTGGTCATCAAGTCTGATATCAAGACGGGTTCCAGGGCCGCAGTAATTATATCCTGGGAGGTGTTTTTCTCCTGGGTATTTAGCCCACGGAGTACCAGGTAGTTTTGTTAATTTTGCTGCAATATCACCTCCGTGTTGCTTTTTTTTTCTTACTTGACTTTGGCTTTGGCTTTGATTTTGGTTTTGACTTTGGTTTTGGTTTTTCACCTGACTTGCCAGTGGAAATAAATTTAAATTTTTTTGTACCGCATCGTTCACACTTACCCGTAACCGCAGATCTATTATTTTTTGTTGTAAACGTCGTTAGATCACTTGTTGGTGTACGCGCCCTGCATTTCACACAATATAAATCCATATTATTTTATATTATATCTAATGGAAATCACTGACTTTTCTGCTACAAAACGACGAGAACCAGTTAAGCATCACGCAGCGCTACCAAATTCTATTCGAATGATTATCATTGGTCCATCTGGGAGTGGTAAGACGCAGTTGTTACTTAATTTAATAATGAAGTGGATGAAATGGGATCAGTTGTATTTGGTACCACCGTCTGTAGACGATCAACGATGCTATGAAGTGTTAAAAGATTATAATGAAAGCGCAAAATCGTTAAGCGGAGACGATGTTGTTGAATTTATAACTGACATCAATGAAGCGTCAAGTATTGATGATATTGATGCATTTATTAATAATTTAGTTGTTTACGATGACGTAATGTTGGATAAACAATCAAATCCTGCCAGAATATTTTCCAGAGGTAGACACAAAAACACAGATGTAATTTATGTAACCCAGCGATATACACAAATTCCTAAAGTGATCAGAGATAACTGTAATATTCTTACTGTCTTTAACGGATTTGATACTCACACGTTACGAAATATTCATCAGACCTGGTGTAGCGGCGATATGAACATAAATAAATTTAAAAATTTCTTTAGTCATGCTAAAATAACCCCACACGGATTTATAACAATAAATTTACACGATACTAGAACACGGTATCGAGTTGGTCTTGATAAAAAGTTTTAAATGAGCAGCAGGGAGGGCGACGACAACGAATTGGTTCATTTTTTTAATCGAAGCGCCATTAATGGGTTTTTCAACCAGAAACCATATTTGGACTAACTCAGGAGGACCTCCCAAGGAGGTTTCTTCCTCCGAGAATTCCTCTTGAAACGTAGTCGACGGTTTATTTCCGGTTGAAACCCCAATTTTTTGGAGGGTTTATTTCGACATCTGGAACCTTCTAAATTTTGTAGGATTCGCCCTCCCTGCTGCTAGTGCAGAGTATCAATTCAAAAGTGTTCTCCATGGTCTAGCAGTGTTAGGGACCAGCTTCGCACTGCTAAAAGAGACCGCCGTAAAGCTGAGAGGCTTTGGCTTTCCACCAGACGCACTATTCATAAGCAAATCTATGAAGCCGCTAAGAAGAATGTCACAAATATAGTCCATGCAGCGAAATCAGCCCACGGTACTGCTAAGATCATGGAAAGTTTCAGCTGCAATGAGCTCTTCGAGATTACTAACAAGCTAATGTCAAGGAACAAATCTACACCACTTCCAACTACCTTCTCTCCAGTCGACCTTCCGGACATGTTTGCAAATTTCTTCCGTGACAAAGTACAAACCATTAGAGATAAGTTTGACACCACAATTTCAATTGACTCGTCGTCACCATATAGTTGGGATACAGAATTTGAGCGGCAACCATTGGCAGCATTTGAACCTGTCTCTCTGGATTTTGTGCATACAATCCTGATGAAGAGTGCACTAAAGTCATGTGAACTTGATCCAATTCCAACATCACTGCTGCCTGAGTGCTTAGATCCAATATTGCCTTCACTAACTGATGTTATTAATACATCTCTCTCATCCGGGGAATTCCCATCATTTTTCAAAACTGCCATTGTAAAGCCTCTGCTGAAGAAACCAACACTAGACCATAACGATTTAAAGAACTACCACCCAGTTTCTAATCTCCCATTCATATAAACAAATCTTAGAAAAGGTTGTTCTATCCCAGCTTTTATCTCATCTAAATTCAAACAGTCTTTTTAGCAATGTACAATCTGCATATCGCCCTTGCCACAGTACTGAAACTACTCTTCTAAAAGTAGGTAATGACATTCTCTCTGAGTTGGATAGCGGAAAGATTACAGTCCTCACCCTCCTTGATTTGTCTGCTGCATTTGACACAATAGATCATGATATATTACTTCACCGTCTCCAGCATGTATTTGGCATTCATGATTCAGCCTTACTGTGGTTCAAGATCTACTTGGTCAACAGGACACAAATTGTATCTGCAAAAGGAATACCCTCCAGCTCAGTTGATATATGTTGTGGTGTTCCACAAGGGTCTGTTCTTGGACCTGTTCTCTTCATTCTGTACACACAGTCGCTCTCAAGTGTCATAGATCATCATCCAGTGTCTCACCAATTGTACGCTGATGATACCCAAATATACAAATCTAGCCACACAACTGAAGTTGATGCTACCATCCAAGGTGTAGAGAGGTGCATTTCTGATGCGAAATCATGAATGACATGTAACAAGCTGCAGATGAATGATGACAAAAATGAGGCCATTCTGATCACAACATAAAGACTTTATCATTCACTTCCTTTACCTCAAACAATATATATCAGCAACATCAACATTAAATTCACACAATCAGTACGAAACCTAGGTGTTACTCTGGACAGTACTCTCACATTGCACCAACATGTCATGAACAAGACCGCATATCTTGAGCTGAGATGCATCAGCTCAATTCGCAAATATCTTTCAGCTGATGCCACTAAAACACTTGTGTGTTCATTAGTACTTTCAAGACTGGACTATTGTAACTCAATTCTGTCTGGTTCATCTCAATATCTGCTCCAGAAACTTCAAAAAGTTCAAAACACAGCTGCTCGGATCATACTTAGAGTACCACGATCTGAGCACACCTCCCCGCTGCTCTGTACCCTAAACTGGCTATTCATTCAATCCAGAATCAAACATAAAATTTGTTCTCTGTGCTACGTTTCACTGTCGGACTCTAGTCCAACATACCTATCCGACCTCACCCATGTGTACACACCAGCAAGATACTTACGCTCCTATTCTGACAATCGTATACTCATTATTCCAAGTATGAAAACAAAGTCATATGGACAGCGTTCTTTTGCATACCAGGGCCCATCAACGTGGAATGAATTGCCCACTGAACTTAGACACAAAGACACAGTGATCACATTCAAGAGGACTCTCAAAACTCACTTATTTCGACTGCAAGAACAAACTTAAAGACCTAATAATGTTTCCTACCTTAAATATTCTCAGCATGTTTTTTTTAATGTTTTCTAATTTCATGGTGTTTGTTTTTGTAATCATATCATGATATGTTTTCTGTCTTATAGGTGTTGTCTAATGTTGTAAAGCACTTAGGGCTTCTAAAGATTAGGCGCTATACAAAGTCCTCATTATTATTATTATTATTATTATTATTATTATTATTATTATTATTATTATTATTTTTCGACAACAAGAAGCATGTACTTCGTATTGTAGCGATAAATGTACGTCATTTCCGGTTGCGTCATCTGTAGGTGGGAAATCGTAACTAAGGGGATGTAACAGCGTTGTATACTTCTATTTCGAGTAATTAAATTATTATTTCTTATTTACACTTGATATTTTTTTTTTCTGCGAGTATAACTATTTGTAATCATATAATGCAAATCGGATATAAATAGGAAAATGTTTTAGTATGGCCGGTGACCTTTAAATTTTAAAGAGCTTGTTGTTTTCACTCTTTCTGTGTTCCTGTTTATTTCGAGCCTAAACACGTAACATTTAAAAAAAAATAACTCAGCAAAATATGAAACTGTAGAGCGAAGCCTTTAAGTTGTCAATGCAAGTAGTAAATAGGGGCACCCTAGCGTCAATGGGAATTATCATTACAGAACCCCCTGGGCAACTCTAGCGTCAAGGGAAATTTAACATGGAGAAAAATCGTGGGCAACTCTAGCGTCAAGGGAAATTTAACATGGAGAAAAATCGTGGGCAACTCTAGCGTCAAGGGGAATTTAACATGGAGAAAAAATCGTGGGCAACTCTAGCGTCAAAGTGTGGGTCTATCTAGGGACAAGGGGGAATTGAACATGGGATTTTTTTTTTAAAAATAAAATAAAAAAAGGGGTAGGCAATTGAAAGTCATTCTCTTTTCGAGAAATGTGGGTGGCCCTGAAAAGGGCCTTTGGGTTTATGTTAATATGCCCTTAACATAAAGGGCATTTGCGGCATCTTCTTGTCCTCAAGCTGCGTCTTACTCGAGGGCCATAAATCAGTGTCCTCTTGAGGCAACCTTGTCTTTCTACGTACACTCTTCGTATCCACAGACTGGTGTCTGACTTGTCGACAACGGTCCACTTGGACCGGACATACATGAGCATGTCCGTCCTAAACATCATTGAAGACACTAGGGTGGATGATTCGACTGTGGTCAACATCTTGAAGCGACGAGAACAGGTGAATCAATGCAGTGAACTGCGCTTATTTATAGGTAGAGGAAGGATTGAAACGGATTGAGTTCATTCACCAATCCGAACACGCGTTACAAAATTCAGTCAGCCCGCATCCAATCCGAAGAAAGCAGTTTGTGACGTCACGTGGTCTATATAGATTCGCTAGCGCCTGTGTGCAGTCAATCTATGCGACAGTGATTCAACATGACGGAAACTCAGAAAACGATTCATTGGGGTGCACCAGCAGTGGAGACCACCCAAGGGAACCCGGACTTACTTTCAGAAGAGGTAAATTGGGATTTTGTGGATTTTCTTACCTCGCAAGAATTTGTTCCGGAACCTTCGTTACCTTCTTCATTACCGCAAGAAGAATTTTATACAGAGACAGAAAGAAGAATTGGAGAAATTTATACAACGACAAAAAGAAAGCGGAACAAGCTTTTCTCCTACAGCAAGAGCAGCAAGAAGAAGAGGTAAGAAAAAAACAACAAGAAGAAGAAGTAGCAGCAAAGAAACAAGAGGGTGAAAATCAAACGGTCACGGTACTGTTGGACATTTTAGCGGAGTTAAGAAGTCTGAAACAAATGTATCAGACTTCTTTATTACGACCGAAGAGAATACGACCTTCCCGAGCTAAACACGTCAACCCTGTGACTAAGCCTATCGTACCACCCTTAGTGATTTCAACCAAATCATCATCATCAACAGTACGCAGTCCAAAAGTAGGCCTTGGCCGTGGCAAAGGCTTAAAGCAGTTTAAGTTGATTGCTTAAACTCACCCCTACACCAAAAAAAAGGCCACCCACGTCTCTCGAAAAGCAATGCAATTTCAATTGCCAATAACTCAAAAAAAACCCATTTTACCCCTATAGTACGTGTCTGTGTATGAGTGCGTGAGTGTACGTTCTTATTTTAAAATCAAAACTCAAAGACACTAACCTTATATAATTAATTTATTCTTTTATCCATTGTTACAATCCAATTCACAATTCACAAGAGAACACTTTAAAAAGTTCATTAACTTCTTCTGTCTCTTTGTTTACTCTCTCTGTTTTTTAAATTTCTTCACCTTCTTTTCCTCTTCTTCCTTCTCACTTTCTTCCCTTCTTCTTTTCTTCTCCTGTTTCTTTGCCTCTTGTAAATAGAATTGTCTTCTTTCTTCCTCTTCTTCCTCTGAAGAATCCCTCTCTTCCTCTGAAGAATCCCTCTCTTCTTCTGAAGAATCCCTCTTTTCTTCTGACTCCTCTTGTTTCTTTTTTGGGCAATCTGGAGACCAATGTCCTTTTTCTTTACAATAATAACAGGTATCTTTACTTTTGTCTTTTCTAGCCCCTTTTTTTCTTTTTTGACGGTCTGGACACTCTGAAGACCAATGCCCTTTCTTCTGACAGATATAGCAAGTATCTTGACTTTTATCTCGAAATGAAGGAGAGTAGTCCGTCGGCTGGTCTGAAGAGAATTTTCTAATGACCCCTCGCAAAGCTCTGACGAAACGTTCCATCTGGGTAGTCTCTTCCATCGTTGTGCTCGGCTTGAGAGTGAAATGAATAGTGAAAGGACAAGACACACACCCTTTTTATACACGCTGGTTTGCCATGACTATAAATTAGTCTATGGTGTTTAAACTTGAGTCATTTGACGTTTTGCACTCAAGATGAAACGATCCTATTCATTCGAGAAGAAAGAAGAAGAAGAAAGTAAGAGGCAGAAACGTGATCTATCGCCTCGTACCAGGGCTGAAATCTTGGCACAAATTCATGCCAGTGATTTTGAAGAGGACATGAGTGAACCAGAATTTGAAACCTCTAAACTAGGTTCACCACCCTTAGTCAACCCTGAAAAGTACTATTCCATTCGAGAGACGGAAAAGCGCTCCTCTAGAAAATTTAGAACCACGGCTTACACCTACACGGTGAAGTTTAAAGATATCAAGTACGACGTACCCTTGGAGAAAGCAGAAGGGTTTATCACCGAGATGTGGGATTCTTTGCTCACTGCACTCAAGCGAAAATGTCAACCCAAAGAAGACGATCGCTTGAGACTTTCCATACAACACGACAGCTTGAAATCCCGTTTGGATCGAGTTCAGCACACCTGCAGAATTGACTGCTTCCAAAGTCATGGACAAGATTCAACACGTGCAACAATCTAATGACCAGTTTGACATCACCGATGGAAAAGCCACACTGGACATGACCCACGTCTCTCCTCCTCAAGGGACTGGACGGAAAAAGGTCTTATTGGTGGACGACGTTCGCAACACCAAAACAAGTCTCGTCCGAATTCACAACCCTCAAGACCACATGTGTTTAGCCCAAGCCATCGTGGTGGGACGAACCTATGCCAACAAGAACGACACGGCAGAATGGAAAAGAGCCTGGAAAACTATTCAACAATCAGACCGAGCCAAACAACGAAACAAAGCAGAACTCCTGTTACAACAAGCTGGCCTGTCCAAAGACACACCCTGTGGCATTCCTGAAATGCAAAAATTGCAAGAAGTCCTAGCTCCACGCTACACCTTGAAAGTGCACCCTCAAGAAGTGCGTGGGTCTTTGTTGTTTCGAGGCCAAGACTTTAAGGACGGAAAATACATTCATGTCTATTATCACGATGACCATTTCGATACAATTACCAGTATCACTGGATTCCTGGGATACAGTTATTACTGTGAGAAATGTGACTATGGTTTTAATAATCGAGAGCAACACAAGCATTGCGGATTGAAATGCTCAGGATGTTTGGCCTCTTCACCCTGTCTGAGCGAAGGACCAGTGCCTTCTTCAACTTGTCTGCGCACGTTTGTCAGCCCTACCTGTTACCAACAACATTTGAAAACACAAGGTTCACAGCAGAAATGCGTTTGTCAACTGCTGAGATTGTGCCCTACGTGTGTACAAGGCCTATGTACCAATACTGTCAAGGCACACGTATGTCGAGGAAAGAAAAAATGTCACATTTGTCACCACATCGTGGACTTGGAACACCAATGCTACGTGCAAAAATACCAACCCCCACCAGAGAAAGAGGATGGTCATAAGAAGAAAGGCAATTTCATCTTTTTCAATTTCGAATGCATGCAAGAGACTGGCATTCACATTCCTAATTTCTGCGTGGCTCACCGAGCGTGCGAAAAGTGCATTCAAGAACCTATTTTCAGTCATTGCCCTCACTGCAGCAAGATTCCCGGAGGGCGTGAAAAAATCTTTCGGGGACCGAACACGCTAGCCGATTTTGCCCAATGGGTCTTAGACCCCATCGACAAGACGTGGAGCCAAGAGGACATCGAACGTTACGGAGATTGTCTTCGTCATGCCACGGTGATGGCTCACAATTTCTCCGGATACGATGGACAGTTTCTTCTCAGATACTATACGGAACAAGGCACCGAGCGTCCTAAAGTCACTTTGAACGGAGCCAAATCATTTTCATGCAAGTGGGACAAGTGCAGTTTAAAGATTCGATGAGTTACTTGGCCATGCCTTTGAGCCGAATGCCTAAAACGTTTGGAATGACAGAAATGGCTAAAGGGTACTTTCCACACTTTTTCAATACGGAAGCCAATCAACACGCCGTTCTACCCCATTTACCTGAGGCTCACTATTACGACCCCGACAACATGCGTACCGAACAACGAGAAGCTTTCTACGCTTGGTACCAGGCTCACGTCTCGAACCCTTTCGACTTTCAGGAAGAAATGCTAAAGTATTGTCGTTCCGACGTGGACATTTTACGGCGGTGCTGTGGAAAATTTCGAGAACTGTTCATGGAACACGGAGGGGTCGATCCTTTGAAAGAAGCTTGCACCATTGCCAACGTGTGTTCCTTAGCGTACAGGCAACGATTCATGCCTGAAAACACCGTGGCTGTCATCAGCCCTCAAACGACCCACTATGTCAAACGTCAATACTCGGTCAAAGCCCTACGTTGGTTACATTACTTGTGCGACAAGGAAGACAAGTGGATTCAGCATGCTCGCAACGGAGGGGGTGAAAAGACCATCGGAACGTATTCGGTAGATGGCTGGGACTTAGAAAACCCCAAGATCGTGTACAAGTTTAACGGTTGCTTATTTCACGGATGTCCCGTCTGTTACCCTGACCGTGGCACTAAAAATCAGTTTTTGCAACGAACCATGGAAGACTTGTACCAGGACATTTGTCAGCGACGCCTAAAGTTAGAACAGCAAGGATACCAAGTGGTGGAAATGTGGGAACACGAGTACGATCACCGTATGAAAACCGATCCCGAGTTTAAACGCCTCGTGGAAAGTTACCAGTTCATGGATCCACTGAACCCGAGAGATAGTTTGTACAGAGGAAGGACCAATGCCACCTGTTTGCTGTACCAAGCCGACGAAGAGAAAGGAGAAGAAATCAAATACTTGGACGTGTGTTCGCTGTATCCCTACGTGTGCAAATATTGTCGCTTTCCTGTAGGGCACCCGCAATTGTTAACGAAACACATCCACCTGAAAAACATTCGACAATACGAAGGCTTGATCAAGTGTAAAGTTTCGCCTTCCACGGACTTGTACCATCCCGTCTTACCTCACCATTGTCAAGGCAAACTGATGTTTCCTTTGTGCCGTACTTGTGCCGAAACGTGCAACCAAGATCAACCTTGTCAGCACACCCAGGAAGAACGTGCCTTGACGGGAACCTGGGTCAGCGTAGAATTGTTCAAAGCTCTGGACATGGGATACCAACTGTTAGAAGTGTACGAAATTTGCCACTTTCCCAAGACACAACAGTACCACAAGGGTGACCCTACTCAGAAAGGCATTTTCGCCGACTACGTGGATGCCTTTTTGAAACTGAAACAACAAGCCAGCGGCTATCGTTCCTGGTGTCACACTCCCGAAGACCAAATACAATTCAAAGAGAAATACTACGAACAAGAAGGCATCTCTTTAGACCACATCGAAAAAAACGAAGGCAGGCGATCGTTTGCCAAAGTGATGTTAAATTGCTTGTGGGGTAAAATGGCACAACGACCGTGTTTACCCAAGACGGAATATTTGACAGAACCTTCCCGCTACTTCCAGATGATTCACGACAAAACCAAATACATGAAACACGTGGACGTCGTTCGAGAGGATTTGATCTTGGTCAATTACGAAGAAGATCTGGACTTTGTACAAGACGACCCTTTTGGAAATGTCATCATTGCGGCTTACGTGACAGCTCATGCTCGCTTAAAATTGTACGAAGCTTTAGAACTGTTAGGGGAACGCGTCCTGTACTTTGACACGGACAGTTGCATTTACATCCATCACCCGAGTCAACAGCACCCTGACATCGAAGGAGACCGTTTAGGAGCCTGGACAGACGAGCATCCCGACGACAAGATTCTAAGTTTCGTCATTGGCGGTCCCAAAAATTACGGCTACGAATAGCGGGACCCACAATGAGAAGTGCACACGACGTGCAAAGTGCAAGGACTGACTCTGAATTATCGTACCAGTCGTGTGGTGAACTTTTGGGTATTGAAAGAAGCCTTGCAATCGGGAGAGGATGCAAACTTTAAAGTGACCACCTATCAACCGAACAAGATTGTACGTTTACCCACTCACCACATCGTCAGTCGGCTCTTGGAAAAAGTCTATCAAATCGTGTACCAGAAGCGAGTGCGACTTCCCAATCATTTCATCTTACCGTATGGACACGTCGGTATTGGTCTGTATATAAAAAGGAACCCTAGGCAAGATCGATAGTTCATTGTGACTACCAAGCGAACAAGATGAATACTTTGAAAGAGACATCGTTCCAGTTTGGGGATTGTAAAAAAGTTGTATCTTCCTCTAGTGTGACTAATATTGGATGGATAAGACCCATGCATTGCGACGGAAAATGTCCGGAGGGAAACTGCGATTGTCCATGTGGTTACTATTGTAATTGCGTAACGGAGTTTGCAGACGAGTGCGATTGTGAGCCTTGCGATGGGAACGATGCTGTACGCTGTGACCTTAGCGATGCCGTAAAGCATCATGGGAACTTTGTTCTCACTACCCCTATCATGGAAAGTGATGCTGTGCGTGTCAAACCTGAGGGATGCGAAAGCGATGCCACTCGTCCTCTTGGACATTTTACTGGGTTTCGTTTTAAAGGGGGATGTTCACCTTCACGTCTACCCCACTACGGATGTCATCCAGCCCTGAGCAAACTCCTGCCCATGTCACTCAACCCTCATCGAAACGAACCTGTGAAAGACGAATATTCGTTCCCTGTGCGTTTGTCGGAATACTGCGACTTTGAAAATCGTCTTCAATCGTTCAAAGGAAAATGGCCTAAGTATCTGGGAGGCCCGACCCCCGAAGAATTAGCCAGAGCCGGATTTTTCTACTTGGGCGAAGGAGATAAAGTCAAGTGCTTCAGTTGCGGTGTGTCACTTCACCACTGGGAACCGCAAGATTCGGCCTACGTAGAACATGCTCGATGGTCACCGAATTGTCATTATTTACCCTTAGTGGGACCGAGACACTGAAGTAACTTACCATAATCTGTTCATGGATACTGTACACGAGAACATTCGTGCTTTGTATGTGGAGTTGAAAGAACTCATTTACCGAGAGCTGGTCAAAATACAAGTCAAACGTAAAGAACAATTGCATCCGTTACGTCACCGGTGTTTGAACCACTGGTACCTGAATGCTATAAAAGGACTGATTCAGTTGAAAGTGTTCCATTGGACAGACATTGATCAACAACCCCCTGGTTTTAAAAAGGATTGGTTTGTTAATGACGATTCTATCTACTACAATGTAAACGTACTGCATCGAATTCCAGAGGAAGAGTTAACGAACTACCAACATCTTGTTCACAATGTCAACTTAGTGAAAGAGGAAACTTCTGAACGAATTGTAATGTGTAAATTAGAAACTAAACGATTTAAATTCGACACTGAAGTAAAACCATGTCTGTGCAAACGATACATTTCTTGTGTCAGACAAAAGAGGATTTAGTATGACCTATTCATGGATACTTTGCTAGAGAACATTCGTGCCTTGCCTGTGGAGTTGAGAGAACGCATTTACCGAGAACTGATCAAAATACAAGTGAAACGCAAACGCTAAGTTATTGAACCGTTTTTAAATTATGCTCTGTTCCAAAGTATAAGAAGACTGAATATGAGTGGATATTACATCAGGCACAAAGGTAAACGAGGCTATTGGCCACCACCCAAGGATTCCAAAAACAGTGTATATACTTATGGATACTTTACAAGAGAACATTTTGGGCTTGCCTGAGGAGTTGAGAGAAAGAATTTACCGAGAGCTGGTGAAAATACAAGTCAAACGTAAAGAACAATTGCATCCGTTACGTCACCAGATCTTTAACCACTGGTACCTGAATGGTATAAGAGAACTGATTCGTCAGAAATTGTTTCAATGGTCAGACATAGTTCAAAACTTTGAGGTCGCCAATGATCGACATGTTCATAATTATGGTTACTTCGAGATTCACCTAGTGCAACGCATTGAGGAAGACAAGTTAAAGGACTACCAACATTTGTTACGTGGAATCTGCTTAGCGGAAGACGAAACATCTAGACAAACTCTGACGTTTCGGTTACAGTATGCAAGATTTAGATTCCCTACTGGAGAACGAAGATCTCTGGCTAGAAAGTACCTGTATTGCATCCGAGAAAAAGAGAGTATAAAAACAGGCTGTCATGCCACGACTTATGTCACATGTCATTGAACAGATTCCGTGGAAGGAACCCAATGACCATATTCAAACCGTGGATCATTACCATCGATTATTACAAGAACTGTATCCATTCAATTTGGGTCGACAAGTGGTGTGTGTCTTAGTGACTTGTTTTCTGGGATTTCGTTTACCAGCCGATTAATTGTGGACTCTTTACGATCAGTACTTACCACATCCCCAATGGCCTTAAATGGTCACGAAAAACTCCTTTTGCTCAAAGCCTTGCGTTTTCATCTGGATACTTCTCGACCTCAACAGGAAAAAAAGATTCGTCAACTTTTAGCTACCCAAGACGTGTATGACGATGTGTGTGTAGCTTGTGACTTACATCCCCATTGGACAGATGTCCGTGCCTGGAAAGAATGGGATTTTGAGGCTTGGACCCAAGAAGTGGCCCAGTATGCACGAGAGTTGTTCAAGAAAAAAAGTTACTTTTCAACCCGTGTTAGTGACGGTGACAGAAGAACCCGTCACCCAGGACGGGACTGTCGTGGACAGGCCTGAAAGACCCTTTCGGGAGGACACTTGTGTGACCTTACCCCCTACTATAGAACTGGTTAGAACATTACCCAAAACATGTTGTACAGACACTTGTTTTTATTCCACGTTAATGGTTATCATGTGCCTTTTATCCTTCTACTTAAGCCTTTGGCTTTTATGTATTTTTGTCTTTCGTATTCATGTTTGAAAGATTCAATAAACGTGTTCTGAAAAAAGTATATAAATTCTTGTCTTGTTTGTTTTCGTGTCACAAGTGACATTTCTGACACTATGGCTACCTCTGCTGTCTCTGCTCCCTCTTCCTCTACTGTCAAAGTCATCGACGAACACTTAGATCGTGCCAGTTGGGAGGCTTTGTATCTTCGCCATCCTTTTAACATGCTCATTGCCGGACCTAGCGGTTCAGGCAAAACCGAATTCGTCAAACGTTTGATCGAACATAAACATCATTTGATCGATCGGCCACCTCAACGGATCGTGTGGTGTTACAAAGAGTGGCAATCGGCGTACAGCCTCTTGCGAGAAAGTCAAGGCGATTCCATCGTGTTTGTGGAAGGCATTCCTAAAGAAGACGACGGCATCGTCTCTGACTCCCGTCAAACCCATTTGGTCATTTTCGACGACATGTTAGGAGAAGACGAAGAAGAAATTAAACTGTGGTTTACGCGCAAAGGGCATCACCGTAATGCCAGTGTCGTTTACATCACTCAAAATTTGTTTCAACAAAGTAAAGCCCATCGCACCATCAGTCTCAATGCACATTACTTGGTTTTGTTTAAAAGCCCTCGAGATAAATCACAAGTGCAAGTCTTAGCCAAACAGTTAGGAACGCCTTGGCTGACTCAGGCGTACGACGATGTCACTCAAACTCCACACGCCTATTTACTCGTCGATTTGAAACCTACGACCCCCGAGGATTTGCGATTTCGTACCCACTTGTTTCACCACTGGTGCCAAGACGGAGGGCCTGTCCTGTACACGTCTCCGTCCTCGACTTAATTTCACTCCACAAACAAAATCTATAAAAACCTCAGACCCTTTTCGTCTGTCTCACACATTTTGAACATGACGTCCCTTCAGTCGCATCTTCCCGTCAAATTGATTCGTGCCTTGTATGGCATCAGTCGAGAAAAAGATCCACAAACACGAGCTCGTGTCTTAGAAGCTAGTCTCAGAGAAGTCTTACGATGGTTCACGGTGACGGCACGTCAATTACTCCAAGGAATCATTCAGATTCCTCATCAAACCAAACGCTTTTTTGATCGAAACAAAGTCGCTTTGGTCCAACTGGCCGATCCCCGCATCGACACTCAAACCAAAAAACAAATCATTTTGAAACCTGGAGGGAGCGGTACTCTAGGAGGGGTCATCATTCGCTCTCTCTTAAGATGGGATCCTAATGCCCCCAAACTTCTCCCCAAGAAAAAAGTCAAACGAAGCTCCAAGAAGAAGAAAAAGACCAGGTCCCCAAGAAGGAGAACTTCTCCAGTGGCGGGACCCTCCTCTTACCAGACACCACCCCGTAAACAGAAAGAAGCCCCCAGAAAAAGAAACAGAGAAAAAGTCCCCAGAAAAAGAAAAGTCCACAGAAGAAAACTAGTCGCAAGAGAGGCACTTCTTCTTCGGCCAGGACGCAACCTTACACTCGCAAACCACGACCTGCCACGGCGGTGACCGCGTCTTCGGCAGCCTCACGTTCATCCACTTCTCTGTTGATGACACCAAGAACTGAAGAGTACTTGGAGACGTTGATCACACCAAGAACATCTCCGTTGATGACCCCAAAAAGAACTTCCCCAGTGGCAGGACCCTCCAATTTAGTGGCAGTGGCTGCTGCTCACAAAGTACCTTCTCCCAAA
Source organism: Sinohyriopsis cumingii (assembly GCA_028554795.2). Classification (NCBI taxonomy): domain Eukaryota; kingdom Metazoa; phylum Mollusca; class Bivalvia; order Unionida; family Unionidae; genus Sinohyriopsis; species Sinohyriopsis cumingii. The sequence goes on along the minus strand of CM068825.1, from coordinate 166,946,685 downwards.
ATCAAAGTCCAAGAAAGATCGGGCATGTTACAAAGTTTACTGGATTTGTCCAAGCAAGAACTGGCTCGATTTAGTCCGTTACGTACCCCTGCACGACGTGTCATGCCTGTCCTCAAACTGATACGACGTAAAGACAATCAGTGGCGACGTTTTCCAGTATAAAAAAGACCTGTGACCAAGTCGGGGGTATCAGTGTTTTGGTGCTCCTGAAGATGTCACCCTCCAGAAAACCCCAAGGAAAGAAAAGGAAAGGACTGCCTCCTCGTTTAGTCAAACATGGGGACATGTTATCTGTCCTGTCCAAAGCTTCTCCAACCCTACGAAAAAAACTCATTCAATCGGCCTCCAAAGAGGTCATCGATACCGTGTGCGAACGTTGTTTGAACGTCTTGAAAGGCACGATCCCTTTGTCCAAACACCAGAAACAATGCTTAAGCAAACATCGTCACGTTCTTCGCCAAATGGTTCAAAAGAAAATTCCCATTCGTCAAAAAAAGAAGATGTTGGTCCAACGCGGAGGCATTTTACCCCTCTTGTTAGGTCCCTTGCTGAAAGGAGTCTTGGGAACCATGTTGGGAGGACCGGTGGGAGCAAGATAAAAAGGCCCTCGGAAGTCCCAAGATCTCAGAATCGACCGCTGACAACCCCATGGAAGGACGAAAACTAGCTTTAGTGCCTTACAAACGATGGATGGAATACCATCGGTGGCAAGAACAACGCACCCCGCATTTACCTCCCAATCCCAATTTGAGCGAGATGTCCCAGTTACAACACGAATTGCAGTCCTTGATGGATCGCCAAGATTTGTCCGAAACAGAAAAATCGCAAAAGTACGGTCAACTCTTGCAACGACTGCAAGTCTTTCACCAGAAAGCTTTAGACGAAACAGCTCTACCCACTCTGAAAGATTTTAAGACCTTGATGAAAAGTCCAGCACCATCATCACTACCACCACCACCACTACAACCATCCCCAGGGGTCACCAGAGATACTACCCCACGAAGACCTGAGGATGAAGAGATGCGAGAAGTGTTTCAAACACCGTCAGCAGCTCCCATTTCGAGTAAGATTGCAGCATCCTTGTTGACACCGTCCCCCACACCCCAACGAGAAGAAATGAAAGCTTGGGTTAAAAAGATGATGTCCACTCCTCCTTCGACAGAAGTGAAAAAGAAAGAAGGGAAACCAGAAGTGAAAAAAGAAAAGAAGACCAAAGCCATTCCATTGCCACCTCCACCACTACCACCCTTTCGTCCCACCCAAAGTAGCATCACCGAAGAGTGGGTGACTTATTAACACACAAACAAACACAAAAAATGGAAAAAGTCTTAGCCAGCATTTACTACGATCCCTCCCATCCTGCAGGTTACGCAGGAGTTCAAAAATTGTATCGTGCTGCCAAAACGCGACTGAAAAGTCTCCGTTTACCTCAAGTGCAACGATGGTTACAAGAACAAGCTACCTACACTTTACACAAACCCATTCGACGCAAGTTTGCCAGAAGTCGCACCCGAGTGGAAGGCATCGATCATCAATGGCAAGCCGATTTAACCGATGTCTCTCACTTGGCCAGCTACAATCGTGGCTACAAATATTTGTTTTGTGTCATCGACGTCTTTTCCAAATTTGCCTGGGTCGTGCCCTTGACTTCCAAATCGAGTAGCGAGTTAGTGCGAGCTCTGCAACGGGTGTTGAAACAAAGCGGTCGTCACCCTCTTCGATGGCAAACAGACAAAGGCACCGAATTTCTGAACCAAGCTTTCCAAAAAGAACTAAAGAAACGTGACATTCATTTTTTTACCACCGAGAATCCCGAAACCAAAGCCAGCATCGTGGAACGTTTTCAACGCACTTTGAAAGAACGCATGTGGAAATATTTTACGCATCACCACACTCTGAAGTACATCGACATCTTACCGCACCTGGTGCAAGCGTACAACCAATCTTACCATCGAAGCATCGGACGTGCCCCGCAAGAAGTGACTCCCGAGAACGAAGTGTTGGTGTTTGAGCGCCTGTTTGGTACGTCCCCGACGAGGGCTGTCCCCAAGAAAAGTGGAATGTTGGCCGTAGGAGATTGGGTGCGCATTGGCAAAACCAAACGCACTTTCGACAAAGGTTACTTACCTAACTGGACGACCGAATTGTTACGCGTCACTGGACGAGTGCATGGTCGTCATCCTGCCTTCTATAAATTGGAAGACATGAACGGAGAAGTGCTCAAAGGAACGTTTTATTTGCCCGAGTTACAACGTGTCACCAAAAAAGAAGACGACGTGTACGACATCGAAAGCATTCTCGAACGCAGAACTCGTAAAGTGGGCAAACGACGTGTCAAAGAAGTGAAAGTACGTTGGAAAGGATATCCACCCAGTTTTGATTCTTGGATCGACGCTTCGCAAGTCATCGACTGTAAAAAGAAGTGACCATCATGCCCTTTCACACAGACGCAGCTACGTCGACCACTTCTTCACCTAGTTCTTCTGTGCAAGATTTACAAAAACAACCCTTGTGGGTGTGGTGTGGAGAACGTGTGCCTAAAACGCAAATCGTCTTTTTCTGCCAAATCTTCGTGGTGTATTGTGTCATCGGGGCAGCCATTGCCAATTTGAGTTTGCAACAAGGAGACAAACAATTGTGGACCATTTTATTAAGCAGTTGCATCGTTTACCTGCTTCCAAATCCCTCCCTGAAATTCTCTTCCAACGGGAACCACGGGAACCTTGTGTCCAGTGCCAGTGTCAGTCACCACTCCAATAACAACAACCCCATTTTGGGCGGAGACACACCTCTGACGTCCACTAACCCCTCGGACAGCCACAGAACTCTGGAATTATGAGTCACGAAAACCAATTTTACTTACCCAGTGACAGTTCCATGGAGGTGTTTCCCAACAACATGTTGTGCTGTTACACGGCCAAATTACCTCAGACCATCCCCTTAGATCACGAAGCCCATTGGGATGTGGCTTTAGTGGAAATCATTCACCCGACCCAAGTCCTCAATGTCCTTCCCAATCAAAACTTTTTTGATGTGGAAGTTCATGACGAACAATTGCAACGCTACTTGGATGAGAACGTCAAATATGACAAGAAAACCCCTGGCACAAAAAATCAAAAGTACACCACCTATCACTTGTTCATTACCCCAGGCTATTATTTTAGTGGTCAACATTTGGTCAGCACCATAGCCACCAGGTTTAATGGCGTGTTTCTGAAAGCTTTGGATATTGTCAATAAAAATGTCGTCACCCTGGAGTACCACAAAACAGCTCGTCGCTTCCTGATGAAATTTCCTGAGGGGCGTAAAATCATGTCTTTCTTATTTTGTCCTGAATTGTTTGACATGTTGGGCGGAGACATAAACATGAGAATGACCATGATGAAGAAAAACATTTTACCCATCGTTTACGACAACGAGTCTTTTAGCAAGTTATTTCGTACCCCGGTAGAACTGAACCAAGGACTGAATTTGATGTTCGTGTACTCCGATGTGGTGGACACACCTTCGTGCCGTTACTGCGTGTCATTCCTTTCAAAGTGGATTCTGCCACGAACGCTGACGAGGAAGGTGGAAACACTTACCACGTCCACCGCGAATTTGTACATCCTCACTATTTGCCTGTCAGCAAGTCGTATTTGGACACGGTCAACATTACTATAAAAGGAGATTTGGGACAAAATATTCCATTCACCAAAGGAAAAGTCACGGTGAAACTCCATTTTCGAAAACGGTTCTCTCACGACTCGTAACTCATGTATCAAGTGTACCGAGAGGTTGCTCGACAGCGAGGACACGGTTTAGGAGATATGTTAAAACCGGCTTTTCGTTCGGTGGCCCCGGTGTTGAAACCGATGGTGACACGCGGATTGCACGCCTTGAAAGATGCGGCACTGACACAAGGCAAAGAATTTCTCCAAAATGTCATCATCGACAAACAAAACCCTAAAGAAGCCTTCATGAGGGCTGGCAAAAATGTCTTGCTACAAACGGGCAAAGACATTTTAGGCCGACGAGACACACCTATAAATGCCCTGCACGCTACCGAGTCAGGCATTCAGCAAGGACAAGGCAGAAAGAGATGACGAAGAAAACACCCTTTCACCAGACTTCAAGCTATAAAGGCAAAGAAAAGAAGAACCGTTCGAGACTAAGACGTTTTCGATTATTGAGAAACAGCAACAAAAAAATGATGCACAGAGAGTCTTGCGCTTGTTCCAAGTCGGAACTGGATCTGTTTGCCATGCCCCCCACGATGATGACGATGCAAGAATCCCAGTGGGTGGAATTTCACCCCGTCTCCTCATTGACAGCCTCAGCTCCCATCGAGTTTGAAATCAAAGGACAGCCCGAAGATTACATCGATCTGAATAGCAGTTTCTTGTACTTGAAAGTCAAAGTTGTCGATGAGGATAATACGCCCCTTGTTGGCGATGAGGTAATAGCTCCCGTCAACAATTTCATGCATTCCTTGAATAACAAACTAGTCAGCAGCAGCATGGATACTTACCCTTATCGTGCCTACCTGGAAAGTCTCTTGACGTACGGAATAGACGCCAAGAACACTCATCTCAATGCCTGTGTGGTATGGGAAGCTGACGACGCAGGCCAGTTTGAAGAATTTGAAATTGATAAAAAGAAAGACCACAATGAGGGATTTGTAGAAAGAAGAGACAAAATCATGGGACAGAGTTTAGAACTGATGGATCGTTTGCATTTGGACATGTGGTTGCAAGAAAAGTATTTGCTGAACGGAGTGAATGTCCGCCTGAAACTGAATCGTAGCAGTGCCGCTTTCCATTTGATAGGTAGTACCGCTTGCAAAACTGTCATCGAGGAAGCCAGGCTCTACGTACGACGCGTGGAAGTGTTACCTAAAGTGGGAAACGACATCAGTCAGACGTTGAGCAGAACGACCGCTAAGTATCCGATCCGACGCGTAGAAGTAAAAACCTTCACCATTCCCAAGGGACAGCGATCCATGATCGAAGATCATCTGTTCCAAGGACAGCTACCCAAACGTTTGATCGTTGGTATCGTCGAGAATGAAGCCTTCAACGGAGCTTTGGCTAAAAATACTTTCTGCTTTCAACACTTTGACGTGTCCAAGATCGAAGTCAGTCGCGATGGCAAGACCTTGTGTACCCGACCTTTTGAACCTGACTTTACCAAGAAGAATTACTTGAGATCGTACTTGTCCCTGTACGAAGCCACCGGTCAGTTAGGAACCAACACCAGTCACGGCATTACGTACGACGATTATGCAGGAGGCTACGCTTTGTGGGCTTTTGATTTCACTCCAGACCAAGGCAGCGACGAGGGACATTTCCACCCTATAAAATCCGGCCAGATTCGTGTGGAAATTCAGTTTGCAACCCGAGACCCTGTTGTAACGGTGAACGTCATCCTGTATGCAGAATTCGATAATACCATAGAAAACAACAGTTTGAGAGAAGTCATTCTAGACTATTAGAAACCATGGAAGACTGTTATCCCTCTTTTCAAAGTGGAGAAACTTTGGAGATGAAATGTGAGGAAACCGTGGAAGGAGAATCCCAAGACAAAGACGAAGAAGTTATCATGATGAAGTCAAGATGGCCAGAACAAGAAGCCCATTTAGTCTCCTGTTTTGCCAAACACTTGGTCGAAAAAATGACGGCATTGATCAAGAAAAATTGCTATGGATGTCAAAACGATCATCCCAGTCAAATTCAACACGATAAATGCCTGATGCTGAGTCAAGAAGAAAAATTGGACGAGTATCTGGACGATGCTTGGAGTCTCATCTCGGACGAAGACGTGTGGCACCAGTGGTATAAAGACTTGCGTGAACATTCTTGTCCACCATTAACCACTCAACAATTTCATTCACAACGTTGCCAACCCTGTTTAAAGTAGACTGTGAATTAAGAAAAAATGTTTGTGATTTGAAAAAAATGTTTGATGTTATAGTGTTGGATTATTGTTAAAAAATGTTAGAGTTGTTGTTTAGTGTTAAGAGATTTTTGAATAAAAATGTTGTGTTTTGAAAAAAAAATGCCTTTGCCTTTTGTTTGGCTATAAGAATGTTTGATTCATGCTCTTTGACTTCTTACTATCCCTCTCATGACACTCATTGAACGTTGCGGCTCGAAAACCGTGGAGGGATGTTTTCCTTCACGTCCGCACTTTGACTTTAAGAACCGGGGCAGTTTCCAGTCAAACCATCCATTGTCGACTCATCCTCCTACGAAGATGTGCTCCAAACTAGCTAAGCTAAACGAATCCTACGTGAATTTGCATAGGGTCAGACACAGTCTGATACCGAAGCCAGAAGAGATAGAGAATGTGAGAATGTTAAAAGTCACTGAAGACCTGATAGAAGAGCTCTTCAGAGAAGAAGTGAACAGGCAGAAAGAAGAATGGACAGAGAAGTACTTCAGACTTCAGAGACAGCAGCAACAGCAACAACAACAACAGCAGCAGCAACAGCAGCAGCAACCTGAACCTGACAGAGGCTTTGTCGATTGTCGTATCGACACCAAAGAGTTCTTCTTCTCTTTCCGAAGAAGCAGACCTATCGCCAGAAAGTCTATCCTCAGAGGACATCGCATTCTTAGAAACTAAAAGTTTGCCATAGCAAACAAAAAAACAGCCCTTTTCAGGGCTACCCCAATACTCTAGAAAAGAAATAACCATCGATTTGCCAATGTGTTTAGGTAGAGTAGTGTGAATATAAACACTGACTCTTTTTTAATAGTGCGAGTGTATGTGTTTGTGTATAGGATTGTGTGTGTGTGTGTGTGTTCGTAAGTGCTAAAGTAAGTTGGTGTGGATAGTAGATTAAGATGGGTTTTTTTTGGCTGTTTGAGGTGTGGGGAGAGTAGATTTGGGGGGTTTGATTGGATTGCTTTGCGTATGTGAATAGTATATTGAAGTGATTAATGAAAAATTTTTTAGAATAGGAATGGGTAGTATAAAAAAAAGTGAGTGAGTGTTTCTTTAAGGTCCGCGCGTTGTTTTGGTCATGATCTAGGTAAGATCAATTTTAAGTTTTTAGGGGGATGTTTTCCTTCACGTCCGCGCTTTCACTATAAATTAAAAGTCACTCGCTGGGCAGTCCAGCTACCCTTGTTGATTGATCAACACCAGAATGAACACCAGACTAGCGAAACTGTTGGAACTTCATGTGCATCTGGAATATGCCAGGCGCCTGTTGAACGAACTGGCCGCGGAGGCCATTGTCGAAGAGGGAAGGATGAGAGAGGAGGAGGAAAGAAGAAACAAAGAAGAGGAGGAGAGAAGATACAAAGCAGAGGCAGAGAGTAGATACAAAGAAGAGCAGGAGGAGAGAAGAAACAAAGAAGAGGAGGAAAAGGAGAGAAGAAGAAATTTCAGAATCCCTGAGACAGAAAATTGGGATTCTGAAGCTATTTATCCTCCCTCTGCTCTCTCCCCCAAAAAAGTAAAAAGCAACCGGGGAACAAGATGTGTATGTGGCGCCAGGCCTGGAAGGTGCCATCATTAACCAGGTGTCCATGAAGTTCCAAAAAAATCCCAGCCCTTTTCAGGGCTACCCAATACTCTAGAAAAGAAATAACCATCGATTTGCCAATGTGTGTAGGCAGAGTAGTGTGAATATAAACACTGACTCTTTTTTAATAGTGCGAGTGTATGTGTTTGTGTTTGTAACGGTTCAAGTAAGTTTGTGTGAATAGTAGATTATGGGTTTGTTAATTGTTTCTTAGAGTACGTGGAGAGTATAGTTTGGGTTTTATTATATGAAATGAGAAAAGTAGGGGATGTTTTCCTTCACGTCCGCGCGTTGTTTGGTCATGATCTAGGTAATATCAATTTTATGTCTTAGGGGATGTTTTCCTTCACGTCCGCGCTTTTTATATAAGAACCCACAAGGTTCGTCGTTCGCACCATTCTACAAAGAATAAAAAAGAAGATGGCTTCGAACCACCTTGACAAAATGAAAAAATTGCAAGACGTTTTGGACAATTTAGGAATAATGGAGCAGATGTTAGTAAGACTCAATGAAGACCATTATTCTTATAGTCCCCATCGAGTAAAGATGGAAATTAATAACTTAAGAAAAGTAAAGGACATAATACGTGGTGTCATGAAAGAAATAAAGGAGGAGAAGGAGGATGAAGAGGAAAGGATAAGGATAAGAGAATGGAATGAAAAAATTGAAAAAGAAGAAGAAAATGAGAAGAGGAAAAAAGAAGAGGAGGAGAAGAAAGAAGAGGAGGAGAAAAAAAAGAAGAGAAAGAGTGTAGGAGAGAAAATAAGAAGTTGGTGGAGAAAAAGAAGAAATTAGAAGCAGAAGAAAGCAAAAGAAACCCAAAGGCCCTTTTCAGGGCCACCCACATTTCTCGAAAAGAGAATGACCTTCAATTGCCTACCCCTTTTTTTATTTTATTTTTAAAAAAAAAAGAATCCCATTGTTCAATTCCCCCTTGTCCCTAGATAGACCCACACTTTATTCCCCCATGTTCAATTCCCCTTGACGCTAGAGTTGCCCACGATTTTTTCTCCATGTTAAATTCCCCTTGACGCTAGAGTTGCCCACGATTTTTCTCCATGTTAAATTTCCCTTGACGCTAGAGTTGCCCAGGGGGTTCTGTAATGATAATTCCCATTGACACTAGGGTGCCCCTATTCACTACTAATGCATAGGATTGACCGAGAAAGCACGAATGAAAAAAATATAGGTCTCACTGGATAGTTTCCTATTTTTTTAAGATAGAAGGCATTTACCTAATTATCACAAGCCTGGCATTTATAAATTCACACAGAAGCTAAATCTGTAATGTTGTTTAGATTTACTTTGAGTTAGGCTTGGAAATGGGTTGGCTTGTTGGTGACTGCCTGTCACAGTTAGACGAGCACTGGAGATCAAATGCGTAACTTGGGCTGCAAATGAACGGCTGCAATATCTAAAAATCTAGATGGTTGAGGGGTGATGAAAAGGATGCTAATTTGTTATAGTACTAGTGAACTTTATTTATGCATAAGGCACATACTGATACTTTTAGCTGCCTTGTCACAGGAGATATTCAACATAGCTTTTTGCTGTCAAAAATGAATGTAAAATTTAGGGGTTGAGGTCGTCCATTAATTATGTCAACAAAATGGGGGGAGGGGGTTTGAAGAAGTTTGACAATTGTTGACATGGGGGAGGGGGGAGTTCAAGATAAATTGACGTCAACAATGTTATTTTTTTTAAAAAAATCAGCCACTGTGCCCATTATAACAATTGAGGAACATTTGGCTTCCCTATGGGAAGATGATAGAAGCTAGAATATAAACTCTCGATTTTTTCATGAATTCAAAGTGTTATAGTCAATTTGAAATCTGTTAAACAAGTAAAAACAAATGTATTAAAATTTATTTGTAGACCTTTTAATTTCCATAATTCTATTTTTAACATCTTTTTAGCATAAAAGCCAGCCATATAAAATATTGTTAGTTTGTTGGGGGGGGGGGGTAAAATGTTATTAAGGGGGTCACTGAAAGTTTGACAATTGTTGACAAGGGGGGGGAGGGGGATAAAAAATTGCATAAAAATTGTTGACATAATTAATGGACGTCCCCTTGGTGACAGTCTTAGTTCAGTATAAAAGCCACCAGTTGCATCAAGAATTAACCTGATTGCCGCAGTCAAAATCTCACATGCATGCTCTCTACAAAAAACATTAGTTTGTTTTTATTTCTATCTTCAGTGTAAAATTATTCTAATTTTTCTGCAATAGGTCATTGTCGGATGAAAATTCACCAGATAAACTGTCCAGTGAGACCATAGTTCGATCTTAGCCTGGTTTCCGGATCCTCTGTAGTTACCACACCTCCATTATGTAGTAAGAACCGTATATAGTCATAGGTACTTTAGAGGACAAGTCTTGTTTCTTTAAATAGCCCAAATGTAAACACCTACCATACACTGACCGTTTTCCTGTGATAACTTTATTTTGTCTAACGCAAGTGCTGGAAAAATTTTCGGTCACAGCACCAACGTACATGTTTTTTTGTTTTTCAAAGCGCTTAATTAGTTGCAATGGTGCTGAATGGGGTCCACCATTTTATTTAAGTTGTTCTTGTTTGGTACAGGATTAGGGTTATCTTCTCTTATATTCTGCTTAGCCCCGTCCATTTTTATCAGTACAAGTTTTGGGGCTGATTTACCGGACCATATTATATGATACTGACAGTCCAACAAGGAAGTAGTCTTTTGCTTCAGGAAATAAAAGCAGCCACAAAATGTACGTAGGTACACATCCCCAATTTACAACGGAATCCCATTAGTGCCAAATCGTGTCTGTCAAAAAATAAATATATTGCGAATAAATGCAGAACTTATTGTGAATATTTGCAATTCAATTGCGAATAAACACAATGCTTATTGCGAATAAATGCAATACTTACTGCGAATAAGATATTCCCCAGCATATAGTCTGTTTCTAAATTCTTAGTAATTTTCCCCCATAAACAAGACGTAAACACTTTACATCCTACTCATTGTTGTTTCTCTTCCACATAATAGCTTATTTAATATAAAATGTTGAGCTTCTTTTTAATGCAAGATCGGTTTAGTTTGCTAATATCTCTTGTCATTTGTTGGCATTGTTACGTTAAATTTTGTAAAACTAACTATAATCCTGCCATATTTACTCAGCTATACTGCTGACAGAAACAGTCCAAAGTAATGTACTTCATTTATATAGCCCGATGGATAAACATTACATCTTTTCAAAGTGAGTCATGAAAACACGGGGCTGGTATCCTGTGTGTCCAAAATTAATGTTATTTTGAACAGAACATTCTGGTGACAATTGCCTCTTTTCAAACGGTAAGCAAGGTAGTACTTTATTTTCATCAATTGGTCGAATTCGGTGTGCATTTTGCTTCAGTATTGGAGATGGAAACCTTACGTGCGCAGAAAAGCCCGACAGTATTGTACTCAAGCTGATGTTATTGAATTGAGCTCTAGTATTTTACAAATGCTAAGTTGTTTCTTTTTGTTAAAATTACAAATGCATGGTGGCTGAAAAAGCCATTTAAGATCTTACAAGCCTAGAGCAAAACGCTATTTTTTTAATGTGCAGTATAGGAGAGTTAAGAAGTGGAACTTAAAGGATAATAGTAGAATTTAAAATAGTATTATTCCAGTTTGCAAGATCTTGTATGGATATTCAAGTGAAATATGTTTGTTTTGTTTCCATTTTGTTGACTGATATAGATGCATTTTCATAATGTAAATAGTAGCAACGGTTTCCCTTCAACCAGAATTGAACTTGGCTCAGGTTTCAGCATCTTATAATGAAATGCTCAGCCTCAAACACATCCATAAGGCAATCTTCCTTTAATACAAGTGAATTTAGCAGCATATCATGGGATTATAACCAGGTACCTCTCCCTTGTAATACTGACTTAATTTGCAATAAGAAAAAAAGAAATTGTGTTTTAATTTTCATTAGCACATCAGATAAGATATCTTGGATAGCCATTAGTCTTCTGGCACTGTATTAATTACATAATCCTCTGACAATGTATTAATTACATAATTCTGACACTGTATTAATTACATAATCCTCTGCCACTGTATTAATTACATAATCCTCTGACAATGTATTAATTACATAATCCTCTATACCAGTCTAATGAGACATTAAGTATTGCAGAACTCGGAACCCTTATTGACACAAACACAAAATTATTCTTGAAAATATTTTTCCATATTTTATTGATTTTGCCCTGCTTTAACATTATTGTTTGTTTCATATACCCAAGTTTAAAGACTTTTACATCTTTACTGCTTTCTTTCATGAACATACATTTGCATTTATTCAGAAAGGTTTGCCATTTTTAATAATTTTGCCCAGTGCTGTATAACAAAGATTGTGTTGATGTATCATTAAACCCTGTCAGTGCATACATATGTATACATGCATACTCTTTAAAAGATTTACATTGAATTATTACTCATGTTCAAATAAGCATCTTTATACAACATTTCCATTACGTAAAAGACAAGTATGAAAGTATTCAATTACATTATGCTGCTTAGGCCAGACAGTGAGCATCAGTATTGGTGCCCATGTGTTTTTTTTAATGATTAAAATGCACATTTTCCATGAAGCTTCATATTAGCTAGAGCTTGGAATCTGCTCGTTGTGATTGTAAGAATAATGTTGACATGGTTTTATATCATTATTCACACTGATTGCCTTTGTTAACTTAAACATTGACACCAAGTTCACATTCAGCCATTTGGCAGCAGGGTCATGGAGGAAATATTGCCATGTTCATGGTAGCTTATTGCTGATTGAAGAAAATGAGGTAGATGAATCACCTACACAATACACACAACTTCTTATCAAACTCAGGTTCGTCGATGAGACTGTACTTTAATGTTGATCTTTGTTGACATTAGTTGTTTTTTTAAAATCGAAGATGCAAGAGTAATCATCTTTATATTAGAGGAAAGATATATAAAAAAGGTTACAGTTTATTAAATGATAAGTTATTGGGATCAAGAATCAATGTGTTGGTATCTAATATCCCTATCCTTGCATTTTGCAGTCAATGGTCTCATCTGCCAATCATTATCTATATCATGAATGTTGACAATTTATACATAGTAAGCAGGTTGCACACCACTTTTTCACTTCATCAGTCGTGCTAGGTTATAGGACAGAAATTATTTTTCCTTTTTAGTTATCAGATGTTTTTGCAAATTATAAGTTTCTTGCTGTATTTAAGCTTGGTTGACTTTAAAGTAACAAAGATGTATGCAGACTCTTTCTCCATTGTGAATGTTGCAAATGCAAACAACTTTAACTTATACCTGTCTTATCTTTCAGAAGTACATAATATACATAGAGTGCCCCCCCCCCCTCAGAGGTTTCCATGTTTTCCTTCTCTGAGTCCCTCGGGTCTCAGAGAAGAATTAGCAAAGTCTCCTCAGAGACGCTTACAGGTAGTGGGACTCCTACCAAGGGAGGTTGTAACTAGGTGGTGAGTGAGTCGCATTGTCCCAAGAGAGAGAAGCACTGTCCCCATTCCGTGAGGGCAGAGACCTAGTTCTGATTTTCACCCTGATGAGAGAAAGTAGCAGCATCCTCTCTTTACCACTATTACAGATAAAGAGTTGTGCACTCCCCTCCAGCACAGTCTCGCAACTAAAATGCATCCAACAGCAAGGGACAGCAGTACAGTTTACTGACTCAGTAAGGGGTGTCAATTGTGCAGCTCACACCTAAGAGGGAAGCAACACCTGTTCAGCCCCAGGAATCCACTGTCACTGATGCGGTCGAGGCCCCTAACAAAGGGATTGTTCAGATCGAAGTCTGTCAGAACTGGGGATGGATCTTCCTACAGATCTGAGTTGCCGGTTGAGTCCTTGTTTGTGCACTGGGCACCTGTCACTGGACACCAGATACTGGATACCAGGCATGTGTCTTTGGAGATCCAATTGCAATGAGATTGTAATTGGGCCAAGTCCCCACCCAGTCTCCAGACTATCATTTTATCCCATGTGGACTGCAAATAAGCTTACAGATGCCATGTTAGGGCAGGGGATCAGAGTAGCATCTGCTGCCATATTTTCACCTTAAATCCATATTGGATATAGGGCCTTCCAGAGCAGGAAGCAATTAGCTTTTTCCCTGCATGCTGCAAGGACAGCTAGATGTGGGTCACAATAGTAATGTTATCATGCCTAGGGGCCATGGACCAAAATCATTTTACGAGGTTGAGTCTATAAAGAGGGAGGAGATATACTTTCTCCAAAATGGTCTAGGTAGGTGGAGAGTCACCCTAAACCACCAGCAGAGCCCACTGCTGTAAACAGTCCATTAACTCTGTGGCAGGAGTTACTGGTTCAAGTTTCTCGCCCACAAGCCTTCCCCAAAACAGAGAGACATTGGATCACATAGTACTGCCTACAAGCAGAGAGTGCAGGATGATGGTGTCCTTTCTGTTAAAGCCAACAAGTTTGACACAGTGTGGTACCTACTCCCTTTGCATCCCCTGCAACTTCATAATCTTTGGTTAAGGAGGCAGAGGAGACAGAATCCTAGTCATATGATAAATGAAATTAACCACCTCTAGCCTAGCAAGCTATATTCCAACCCTTCAGGTCCTGGTGACTTCCAAATTCTTTCCAGTTTGGGGAAACTTTCTGGGACGAACTTTCGACTACATCTCTTGTTCATTCATCACTCTGTTATGATCAAGGAGCTCTTGCAAAGGTTTAGCAATGGACAGGCTTTTGCTAATCAACTTAGTCTAATAGAGGGTAGTTTGTCCCCCTCCTGTACATTGCAACCTTTGAATGCTGCTTCAAGGTTCACACACCTTCTTGGCCCACAAAACCCGCCACTTTGGATGTGGAATATAGCTCAAGTGGGCATTTTAATGGGGACCTATGAAAACATTGGAATCCTTAGAAAAAATGCTAGGTCACCAGTTAGGTCACCAGTAACCGTAGCCTAGCATTCTGACCACTTTTTGACAGGATCGTTCAGTTGACTGCAGTAGGAATTTCTGTTGCCAATGGTTTTCCATCATTTCCTGGAAGCAGTGGCATACACATCTAGGCATGAATTGTCCTTGTCAATGGCCATATGGATCTTCACCATCTCTGCAGGGATGTTGCTCTGGCAACTTCCAAGCTCTTACTAGATCACAGAAAGAACCTTCTTAGGGCTGCCACCTTGGAGGCAGAGACTCTCTCAGGAGGGATCATCCCGTCTGTTTCTACTTGTGTTGAGAGACCATCAGCACCCACTTCTTGCTCATCAAAACCAGCTAAGAAGTGGAATCATCCTCTCAGGGCCCGTTGGCTAAATTGTTTAAAGTTTTGCAGCCCTAGTGTAAACAACAGTCCCAATTCAGAACTCCACCTTGTCAGGTGGGCCCTAGAAGGGAGCACCAAAAAGGCCCAGGGAAGAAGTTCACAGGCCCTTCCCCTTTCGTAAATACAAGGATGAACATATCTAAGGTCTTGCTTCCTCTTCTTTAGAGAATATATCTTCCTTTGACTTTTTTGGGCGCTATGCTAAACCATTTTTCACAGTCTTGGTCAGGTGTAATGGTTGATGGCCGGGTCCTTTCCAACATAAGAGGTGGTTGCTGGCTTCAATTCTGGTTACAGATCCTCAAATAAATTGACAATTGGTTGTTCCTTCAGAATTTTCATTTGAGTCAGTGCTGAAATGTCACACACAGCCAGTCACAGCCAGTTGATGAGCCAATATTTGAATCTGTTGAAAGCCTTATCACCCCAGTGATGCACTTCAACATGCAAGTTACTCCAACAGTTATGCAAATTGTACACAAAATAACATCATGCCTTCCGTTGTATTAGATTCTATGTTAGACCTGCACAGTTCTGACAATTAAATATTTTTTCACCCAGGGGATGACCATTTTAATACCAGATAAGGACTAGATGACACGGTTCCTTTGAATGAGAGTGTTAAGAAAGTAATAGTTAAGAGAGGTCATGTGTTTCATGACACGATGAATTATTTTCTGGATGCCAACTTTGATCCTAGATTACATCAATTACATGTAGAACTTGTATCTGAAAGAGGTGAGGGTGCTGGGGGTGTCTTCAGAGATGCTGTATTGGAATTCTGGGAGACCTTCTATATTAAACATACAGGTGGGTCTGATATAAAAATCGCAGCAACTGTGCATATCATGGGGAGAGAACATTGGGAGGCAGTGACCAAGGTTTTCATATGTGGATATAAACAGGAGGGGTACTTGCCCATTCATCTGTCACAAGTTTTTCTTCAGAGATGCATTGATGGAAAGGATGTCCAAGATGAGAAATACTTTTCTGTTTTCTCTGCCCACTATTGACAGGGAAATTTTTGAAATGGCACTGAATGATTTGATAGCGTGGATAAAGGGGATCTATTGTAATGTATTTGCAAGCCATGAAGCACACATTATGCCCAAAAAAGACAACATCAGAAAGCTATGTTGCAAAAGCAGCCTCACTTGATGCTGTTGGAACCGCTGCTGGAATGGCATTAAAGAGAGCAACAGGAAATGGATTTTTAAGAAAGAGGGAAAGGTCTAAGATTACCAGGAACCCCTTATCGATATGGAAAAGATCTGAGACTTCTAGAAACACTTCTTTACACGCAAAGCGTATTCTTCCAATGTCCAATTTTGATTTACTCGATGTAACCTAAAGAAAAATATAAAAAATTTCATAGGCGTTTTTATGCGTGATCAATTACCAAAACAACCGAATGATATTGAAACCGGTACCATTAATTTTGATGAAAGTTCTCGCCGCGTACTCATCGTGTTGCGTACGCAATTGATCCACGTGGAATTGTTTATTTTGATTCGTATGGGTTGGCTCCACCAAAAGAATTTACAAATTACGTAAACACAATAAAAACTCCAGTTTGGTATTCAACATTACCAACACAAAAAATTACCAATCCGCCAATATGTGGGCGTGAAATAATTGCTGTACTCGACGCTGTATCAAAATTAACATTACCACCTCATAAGGTCGTGCACGATTGTACAAGTAGACGATTTAAATAGATCTTAAAATATAATGGTATATATTTACGGAAGCTCCTCCTCTAAACAGAAAGAAAAAACCGACGTAATAACTCATGAAAATATAAGTAAACAAAATAGTGATGACATATCTGAATTATTAAATCTTGCAAATGAAAATCCAAACAAAGTGGTTATATTTCAAGATAAGCAAGGAAAATTAAAAACAAGTAATCTTTCAATAAAATATATTATCGTTAAAATTAATGGAGTAACTGAAAAAAGCATAGCTGTGTTTGACAGTAATTGAAAACTTAAGCTTGGTGTTATTATGTCAACGATATTAGAAAATATTCATGGCCGAATAAAAAAAATCTGGTGATGCAATGACTGGCAATCTCAAAATGGCTAGTAATACCATTGCTTATTTGAGAGAACCATTAATACACGATGAAGCTGCAGCGAAGAGATATGTGGACAATAAAAAACTTCCAGTGATGAACTTGTTACTTTCAGTTAATGTTACAATAACCACATTTAAATCTGATTATTCTACTCACGTGAACACATTTTTTAATTATCGCAAAAGAATAAATGGAATTATTGATGAGTTCTTTGAAAAACCAGCATTTGTTGGTATTAAACTCTCCGAAATCAAGTAAAAAAATCACCGACAGTTCAATGTATACAGTAGCGTCTGGACAATATGGTCACCACTTAATAAATCTATCAAACATCGCGCTGAGGTGTCCGGTATATACAGGCTCTCAGTACATGATGTTACAACATTTATAATATCTACCACAATTTCACTCCGTCAGGTGAATCTATGTTAGTGATGTTGGATCAAAACGACGAGGAAATATTTTACGGGTGGAACCGGAAGAAAAAAAACTCGGCTTGATTTATAATTGGTGTCTTGAATTAGTCACTAAATTCCCACCTACTTAATATAATGAGCCTTCCAATCAACGTTCAGAATTTTAGATACAATCAAGCACGTGAATAGCAAACTGAACTTAAAAAAATATCGTTGACGTGTATACAATAAAAGTAAAAAATATACAATCGGCGTATATTTAATACTGATATAATTGTTTATTCTGATCAGCTGTTATTGCTGGAATGGGCGTATTATTTTATCAACAATAACACCATCGCTAGCGATGGCACCAGTAATTACAACATTCTGTATTTCATCAGCAACAAAATTGCTGCAATTCTCAATATTATTGCAAAAAGAGATATGCACGTGCCCAAATACAAAATTACATGAATACATAATAAAACTTCATATAGCAACAGAGACATATTCTAAATTATCCTTGTTGATATCTTCAGGTCTTAGCAATGGAATAATTTCAGACACCGAGTTCGCAGAAATGATTCATATTTACCGAGAAGGTACAAATGTGTCCGATTTAAACAATAATAATAATAATAATGTTAATAATAATAATAATAATAATAATAATAATAATAATGCAGAACGAATTATTACAACAGATTGTCACTAACACAACACCGTTGAAAACCACGATGATATCATTAAGTTCAACCAATCCTGAGTTTATTGTCAACTTTCCAACTACAATTCCAGTAAAAGAAATAGCTCTTGCACATTTACGAGTATATTACAGTTGGCCAAATATCAGATCAAAATCATTTGGTGGATTACCAGCAAATAATTCGCTTGCATTTGCACACACAAATATATCAGATGGAACTCCAGACAGGCAAGTTGTCGGCGTACCTACAGGTAATTATCAAATCGAACAAATCAATTTCAAAGCAGAATTAAATCAAGGATAGGAAAAGAATCAAAAATAGCTATAACAGTTCACAAACCAACTTTATCGGCCGCGATAGAAATAATTTCACCAGATTACGTCGTTGATAGTTATCAATCATCGATCAGATCCGTGTTAGGGTGGCCTGAGATAGCACTTGTTTATCAAGGTCCACAAGAACCAAAGTTAAATGAATTTCCTACAAATGAAACAAAATATATAACAACTCCTAAATACTGAAATATTTTTCCGTGGAATGGAACTGATGGTGCATATACTATTTATGCTTATCGTGATGAGTTAAGATATTTGAACGTTTATAAAATGTATTCCGATCCCATTAATTCTGAGAGCAGTCAATCAATCAACAAAATACGAAACTTATTTTCGTCCTGATCACAGTACTATAATGATGATATAAACAATACAACATCTAAATCAAGTAGAATCGGATCATGATTATGTTAATGACACTTTCATTAAAGAAGTATTTAAACACGCTGTTTCCTTCCCCCGCCCTGGAAAACCATTTGTCAATCATTTTAAAATAACAGAAGAAGAGTATAAAGGACCAGATGATTTTACATTTGCTGTACCAAAATTTAATAAAGAGGAACTAACAAAATTATTAATGAAAATGTTCCTAAAATTGTTGAGTCATTTAGAAAAATATCCCCACCAGCATCTCTTCTCAAGTATAACAATGATTCATGAGACGGACGTCGTATTTCACCAGGAGTTGTTAATATTACATCAACGATTGCAGTTAATATTGTATGTGATGCAATTGATTGCAGCTATCAAATAGATCTTGAAAAATCTAGTCAGGCTCAACAAGGATATATTTTATATTCATTTACACCGCAAGTACCTCCTGGATATTTGATTGTACAAGAACAGATCAATCCTGTTTACCTGCGTTTTCATAATAATTTATTGTCAAGAATACATTTCAAACTTACTGACCAATCATGACACTTAATTGATTTACTTGGAGAATTTCTGAATATAAATTTATATGCAAGATCGAAGAAATTTTCTGAAAGTTACATAATTATTTATTTATATTTGAAATTTTTTAACGAATCTGAAAGATATTTCTGAATTTTAGTCGTTTTTGTCGAATTTTTGTCGTTTTATTTGCCTATTTTAGTAGATCTGTCAATCAAAATCAGTCAAATTGCAGATTTTCTTCAGGTGAAAACCCTGATGGTTCTCTAATCGATTTTGGCATTTTTGATAAATTTTCATTTTTTACTCGCAAATATTGTAAACATCAGGCAAAAATCACATAAGAAAACAGTCATCGTGTGTGTTGCTTGAGAATTTATCGATAAATCCTAAAATCATTTAGAGTATCGCGTGAGGTTTGACCCTTTGAAAATCTTGTATTTGTCTGATTATCTTTGACAAATTGACTAAAAGATCGGTGTAAGGAACGATGAATTTTGACTAAATTTCACTAAAATATCGAACGTTTCGCAGAAATTCAGATATAATTCGGTAAAAAAAAGTACTTTTATTAGAATTTTAAAAATCTGAAAGTTAAGGAAAAATATTATAATCTGGATAAATATTTCAGAATAAATATTACCCGTGCTATTATTCACTTTCATTTTCTCTAGCGACAGGGACTCCAGTAGCCATAATATCACGATCTGACATAAACTTTCTTACTTGTCTCATAGGAGTGTTAATATTTTTTTTCAGTTTCGTATTCGTGAGATAATTCTAATCTAATATTTTCGATCACGCTTGAGAGAGATACGAATTTTTTAATTTCCGTATCTTTCACAACAGCCAAAGAATGTAACATAGTTTGTTGGGTGAGTTTAATAAACTTGTATTCTGCTGGTAATGTATATCTATCCTCAAATTTACGGGTTTGTAATAATTAAAAATCACAAATATTTTTGTTCTGGATCAAGTTGCCGTCTGTCTTAATTTTTTTATTGCAGAAACAATATCATTAATAGTTTCATAATCCATTTAATATTATATATATATATATATATATATATATATATATATATATATATATATATATATATATATATAAAGTCATCGTTGGCTGTCTTTTTTAGCAAACATCGATCATTTGTTGTTTTGGACGGCACAACATATAATTTTTGTTTTATGGACGACACAACATCAACTTAATTAATTTAACTGCATGGACGACACAACATATAATCTTAATAAACTTAATTGTATGGACGACACAACATATAGTCTTAATTAACTTAATTTTATGGACGACACAACATTAACCTAATTAACTTAATTGTATGGACGACACAATATATAATCTTAATTAATTAAATTCTATGGACGTCACAACATCAACTTAATTAGCATAATTCTTTGGACGATACCCTATATAATCTTAATTAACTTAATTCTATGGATTACACAACATCAACTTAATTAATTGAACTTTATGGACGACACAATATATTATCTTAATTAATTAAATTCTATGGACGTCACAACATCAACTTAATTAGCTTAATTCTATGGACGATACCCTATATAATCTTAATTAACTTAATTCTATGGACGACACAACATCAACTTAATTAATTGAACTTTATGGACGACACAATATATTATCTTAATTAACTTAATAATATGGACGACACAACATTAACTTAATTATATGGACGACACAAAATTAACTTAATTATATGGACGACACAACATATAATCTTAATCAACCTAATTATATGGATGACACAATATTAACTTAATTCTATGAACGACACAACATCAACTTAATCAACCTAATTATATGGACGACACAACATTAACTTAATTAATTTAATTCTATGAACGATATAACGTTAAGTTAATTAAATTAATTCTATGGACGACACAACATATAATCTTAATTAACTTAATTTTATGGACGACACAATACATATAGTAGCATATTTATAGCTTTGTATTGAGCTATTGACAGCGCATATACAATCTTAATTATATGGACGGCCTATCGTAATCTTAATTCTACAATGTAATTCTAAGAACGGCACAGTACATATCGGGGGCCTTCTCTACGTTCAACAGATTGTTACACACACACCCAATAATCAACCCTGGGAGAGTGCAAAAGATCTACCACCAAGTGGTGATTGTAGGGAAGGTGTATTTTTTTCTGTTTAAATTCGATCTTGGGGTTGGACCCCATTTTATATAGAAAACCCGTGATTATCGCCACCATCGACAATTGTCAGTCACGGGATTTGATCGCCGGACCTCGAGTATGAGAATCCAACATTCTAGCATTGTACTACTGTACACATCTTACAGATATATGTTTCAGAAGTTATTATAAAGACACTGCTACAGTACCTAATACATACAGCGTGGATTTATTTCGGATTTTCAAGAAAACATTGTTTAATTATATATATGTCCAAAAAATAAAGGTTATTTTATGTGTTTTTGTATCCACCAAAGGTGTATTGTCTGTTTACTTTTATAAAAAGAATTTTGAATGAAAGGTTTATTTTAGAAATATTTTGGTTGGGGTATTTCTAAAGTTCCCTAGTGTTTCTATAGGGTTGTTCATCCGAGATAGGTTTTAATCACCTTTCTCGGAATTCCTTCCCTAGTTACGTAGATGACCTTTGCTAGAGGCCGCCTATGTCCCATGTATGCTATATGTGTATGCTATATTGTGTCTATGCTATATTGGTTTCATGTGGGGACAGCATCAATTAATCAAATTCAAAATCCCGGTTGTCCTATTATATGATTATTGGATGTAGTCTCCAATGATTTACTTTAAAAGTATTTTCAATTTTGAATTTTGGCGAGTAAACGGTGTAAATATTTCAATAAAAAACGGCCTAGTGTCTCATGTGTGTGATCATTCGTGTCGTTTCTCGCATAAATTAGAATAAGACTGACTGTGCTCGAGCTAGGGTCCATATTTCATTTATTTGCATATATTTCTCCTCACTCGAGCAGGCCGAGTTTACTTTATTTAGGAAACAAAATGGCCGAAATTGCTTTTTTTTTGGAGACAAACCCGCAAGGGGGGTTGGAGACTATACAGTGGGAGCTGTATAGTCTAGAAAGGATAGTATAGTGAAAGTAAGTAATAGCCCTATTAACCTATATTTATAACACCCCTTTATTTCTATGTATAAATTTGTTTGATTACAGGCTCTACCTTATCTAACAGAGTTATTCCCCATGACGTATATCATCACCTAAGTTATAAAAGAATTAAATTACTCCGTCATACGATATAATTATGACCTGAACTAAGATACCTTTGTTTGTATTGCTTTGAAAATACCAATTTGGTTATATCATTTGCAGTACAATGGGGAAAAATTAAGCTCAACGGAGAAACAAAACTGTAGAGTTATATCTTTTCTTGAGGTCATTCTCAGTAACTAATGAGTTACGCTACAAGAGAAACAGAGTTATCTCCCTTCAATAATGCTGAATTTTATAGTAATTTTTATATGTGTCACACCAACGATAATAGCTTCAGATTTAGCGATGTGGATTATAAACCAAAAATGAATAGTAATTATAATATTAGTAGCAACTACCGGAGATATCTTCCTTCAACAATAATTAAAACCTATTTTATGTTTATATTTTTTAGGAAAAGCCGATTTGGTAATATTACCTCTGACATGTTTTACTGAACGCACTGAAATATCGAAATATTTACCAGCTGCATGCATTGACTGAAATATTATTTCTTTACCAGTTTCTGTATTTACAGACTTATCAAGTCTTGTAATTTTTGAATATTTCCCAGTATTTCCAAATATGCTGTTCTTGCTTTGAGTAATGGCAAGCAAATTAACTAAAGAGTTATCGAGTTTCTGGTTATTAATATGATCGATCACAAGACCGTCTTCGAGTACCCCCCGAAAACATTCGTAGACGAATCTGTGACTGGAATAATGTTTATTCCTCTTAGTATTGATCATGAGATAACCAGTATTAGTGACATTACCGACTGGCTTTTTTAGCCGACAGTGACTGATGATACCATCACGGGATGCCTCGTAATTCTTGATGATGGGATGTCAACCAAAATCTTTTTGCTCCATTTATAGATGATATTATTTGTTTAAATGATTATTTGTCCAAATTATTATTTTTAAAATCCAGTTAGATAATGTTTTACATTTCTTATAACCTTATCATTATCGGTGTTATTTTTTAAAATTATAATATCGTTTCAACCCTCTGTTTTTTACCACCGTTTTCACATACAATTGCGTGTTTCCTCTTACTCCAACACCTTATTTCAAACACGGTTTTTGGTCCATAACTTCCTCTACGTATACTTTGTAAATAAAGTCCTCAGAAATCGTTTGCATAAGATTTGTCACAAGGAGTTGTAGAGCCTATCTTAACCAATTGCATTTATTCTTTGTTTGAATCATTTTTTTTATAAAATTATATTTCAATTTAAATACACATTGCCTTAATTATAATATGGAAGAGTTTGAGAGATTATCTACAATCGAGCCTTCTAAAGCCAGATTCGATCTTGACAGAAGAACCTTTGATTTGCCGAGGAGAGCTCTGGCTGATCCGACGAAAACTCTGATTAAAATTATTCGTGACGCCAAGAAAGAATTTCGTGACGATGGTGCATCTCATGTGTGGTCAACATTCAGAATTATTGACAATAAAAATGTTTTCGATGCTACAATGAACGATGATCGAGCGGCGACGATTATTAATTATCTCGACAATCAAACATATTTTTTTAGAATAAAATATCTCGACAATCAAACATATTTTTTTAGACTAAAATGTATTGCGGAAATAGACGATACTTGGATTATCCGTGTTCACAGTGGAAATATTCTTACATTAAATAAAAATTCTAAACCAGGAATATTGACTGGTAATGACAAACCGTATTACGAGTGAGCGTATCATGTGACCACAGTTATTTATGCAATATATCCGCTGCATGACAAACCTAGCGTTAATGATCTCAAACCAATGAAATTTTTGTCCTTCACATTAAATTGTGTAGCAGAGCGAATTACAGAACACTTAACAAGGGCGACGTGGAAATAAACTAACAGATCTACGACGTGAAAAAAATATACAAATGGGCTGAATCAGTCAAGGATTAATGAGCTACAATAAACGATATTGCTAAGTTAGAAAAAACACTAAAATTCCCAATACCACTAAAAGCATTAACCGGGGAGATTTTGTACGAGCCAAAATATTTATCGAAAGGAGCTCCGATAAATAGCGATGATCACAATGTGCATGCATGAACTTCTGCGGTGACAATATTTCCAAAAGATCGAACTGTTAAATTTTTTAACGGTGATGTGTTTGATTTTATTAAAGAAACAAGCAAGAACGAGCCCGTATCAGTATGGTTATTTCAAAGTTCAGATGATGGAACCTATGATGAATTTGTACGGCCTAATGGAGATATTTATCGTACAGAATGCGTTGAAACATACCCATGACCCTGTCGATGTCAGTGCTGAACAATTACTGAATAAATGTTTTACTCTTCCATCTATTACGGCTCATTTTGCTAGAGAGAAAAATTTGTGGAAACCGACTCAAGTTGATTTTCTAGATGATATAACATTAAGTTGTGTCGAATACGGACACGGTGGATTATGGAATACTAAATACGTTTATAAGGATGTTATTTAGGTTGATATGGTTGCATGTTATCCCTGAAGTGTTCTTGGAATGGGGGATTGTTCGAAATATTTTAACAGATTTGGACATCCAACGCATGAAATGGCCAGAGTATTGATAACTGGACCTCTATCAGATTTTGACTTCACTATATTTGCTTGTATCGAGTCAGTTTTGTCTGCTTGGCAAACACTTTCAGAGAAAATGTGGGCACCATTAGTATTATTACGATATATGCTTGATATAAAAATATTGAAATCGTTGGTTGTAAGTGAAGCAATTATAGTATATAGTTCGCAGAAACACGTTTGGTTACCATATTCTGATGATGAAAATCCTGATCAGACCGATTTTGAGAATAAAATCGCAAAAGATCTTGGCAGAAAAATAATAGGTAAATTAACCGAAGGAGGATCATATGATCATAAACGACATTGTACAAGATTAATTATAGATGAAGCTGAACTAGATTTTATAATTGCTGATACAACGAAGAAAGTACGTTTATAAGTCGAAGTAATGTTAATTTATCGAACGGAACTAAATTAGGTACACTTGTTAATTACACTGACGGTGAGTCACCGCAGTTTACTCATTTAAGATCTTCATTGCTCTCGTACGTTTCGATAAATTTATTATCGATGGTGCACAGATTTTCTAAATTTGCCGTTATTAGAGTCGAAACAGATTCATTTTATGTCAGCCTGAATACAGGCTCGCCAAAGAAACGAACGAACGAGGAGTTCTGATATTCTGAATCTATCAAAGTTGAAAACAAAGACATTTATTAAAGAAATAATAAAATATCAAAATTGTCATCAGCACCATTTGTATATGATCCTGTGGCTAGATATAAGACTGTTTATTTCAACGGACCAAGAGGTATTGGTAAAACAACACGTGTGATCGAATTATTTCGTCATAGTTGTGTTGACATATTTGTTTAACACCCACGTACAGACTCGCCAATGAAACGAACGAACGAGGAGTAAAATTTTGTACTTATCACAGCTTTCTTCGATGGAAAGGACACGCATGGACTCCTGAAAGAATGGGTGAAAAATATATTCCAAGGATGATTATTTGGGATGAGATATGTACAGCGTCATTAGAAAGACTAAAAATATTTCTTGATTGGCTATTCTTGAAGAATACTGATATAATAATGTGTGGTGATCATGGCCAACCACCACCTTTTGTTGGATTGTCTCCACACGAATGGCTGAAAAATCTTGTGGATCATTATGAATAACTGATGATCATAGAGTGCTTGATCCAGAATAAAGACAGGTTAAGAAATTAATCAGATTACAATCAAATAAAATTCAATGTGAAATAATCCGTGAGATAATTTTTGAAACTCTTATTAACGATTTTTTATGCAAATGAGGAAACCAAGTGACTTGATAGTTGCAGGTAGAAAGATAGTTTGTGATACACTTCAAAAATAATTATTTTGTTACATAAAGAAAAAATTTCAAATCTACATGTTCCATCGTGTTATTGACCAGCAGATAGGCGACGACAAAATATTGAAGTTGTAATTCCAGGATCGTCAAAAAAAAAAACAATCTTGTACTAAATGATATTGTTTTAATTCCTGTCAGTGTTGTTGAGAACGCGTTAACACCTGACCGAGTCAGGGACAAAACCCCATGGACATTATGTTATGCTATAACAATCCATTAGTGACAAGTATGAACCATCTCTGGTACAAATGTTTGGATCGTCGATGATCGTATCTAATGGTCAAACTTAGTTTATCTCGCAATATCTCGAGTCAGAAGAATATCTCAGCTGCGGAGGGTTATCATAAATTTTGCAGAAAATCTTGACGACAACAACGATGTTGCTGTTGATGTTATAAAAAGAAAAAATTAGTTATAAACAATATGACAAAAAATAAATAAAGGCGACTTTAATCTCGATGCTGAATTTATCATGACATTGAAACATAATAATCAGTGTGCGAGCTACAACACAGTAATGTTATGGAACAATATTCTTAATAATCCAAGATAATTTACCGTATACAGGATTAATAGTAATTTTGGTCACACTGGTTGTTTTGAAACTTCATGTTGTATTGGTATATGTTTCTGTTGTAATTGCATTAATAGGTTTCATGGCATTTGTTCGATTAATTTCAGTTTTAAACGCAGCTATCACACTGGGTAATCTTGCAACCCATTCGCGGGATCTTATATCTTTCTGAATTGTTTCCTTCAAATATTGATATCCAAATAACCGCTCAGCAAGTGTTCGATTAAATCGTTCAACAATTGCCTGACCACGATGAATTGCAGTATGTCCTCGTCTAATTTGACATTATGTTTTTTCATCAACGACGATACGGCACCAAGAAATTCCTTGCCAGGATCAACTTGTAATAGTTGTGGCCATTGTAGACCACCTTGTAGATCCTCGTTGATAAATTCATTCAAAAGCAGAAGAAACTTCAGTTGCTCTTTTAGTTGATTACGGCTCTGCTTCCTTATACATACTTGCAACGTCAAGGCAATTAACGCGTATTTGTATGTTAACTGATGTCTTCCAATTTTAATAGTATCATGTGGTAAAAACAAAATATCTGCTTGATGAACTGCATTAGGGGTGCTGATATAAAAATGTGCATGTGGAATTTTTTTTAGGTGGTGGTATATAAATTTCCCATATTGCCAGTCGTGCTAACCACGCTTCAGCAACAGAACGTGTAAATTTGCTGCATTGGCGAGTTTACTAATAGCTGCTCTACCTTGGGATATAATAAATCGATTCCATTATTTTATAATAATCGGTTGATTAATTACCAGCTCCGAATAATAATTAACCTTTCATCGCAGACCTTACCAACTAATTAGCTAATTATTCTTTGAAAGATTTGTTTTTTGTAGAATTTAATGCATGAATCAACTTCACACTCGCAATATGTCTTTGTTGTAAATCTTTACTTTTATAAGCTACATCATTTATAGGATACTCTCCAGGTCTTGGTTTATCTTGTTCATCAAGTCGAATATCAAGTCGGGTACCAGGACCGCAATAATTATATCCAAGATTCTGTTTTTCACCAGGGTATTTAGCTCATGGAGTTCCTGGTAATTTTCCTAATGAAGTAGCGATATCACCACCGCCAGTAAGTTTATTACTGGTAGAAATAAATTTATATTTTTTGTACCACATTCTACACATTTGCCTGTAAGTGCACGATTTGTTTTTTGTTATTATTGTTGCTAGTCCACTTGTGGATGTAAATGCTATACATCGAACACAATATAGATCCATATTATTTATTATATTTCTACAACATGGATGTCATTGATTTCTCAGCGACACGAAAGCAAGAGCCATTCAGACATCATCCAGCGCTACCAAACTATATCAGAATGATAATGATAGGTCCATCTGGGTCCGGTAAAAGTCAATTATTACTTAATTTGATAATGAGATGGCTCAAGTGGGATAACTTATATTTAGTAGCTCCATCTGTAGATGATCAGAGATGCTACGATGTACTTAAAGATTTTAATGAAAACGCTAAAATGTTAAATGAAGATGGCGATGACATTATTAATTTTATAACTGATATTGATGAAGCACCATCCGTGGACGACATTAATGGATTTATTAATAATTTAGTTGTATATGATGATGTGATGCTGGACAAACAATCAAATCCAGCTCGGATATTTTCTCGAGGCAGACATAAAAATACTGATGTTACTCAGCGATATACACAAATACCTAAAGTGATCAAAGATAACTGCAATATTTTAGTTGTGTTTAATGGAATTGATACACATACTTTGAGAAACAATAATCAAACTTGGTGTAGTGGAGATATGGACATGATTAGATTTAAAAACTTTTTCTCAAAAGCACAAGTTACTCCGCACGGATTTATATAATAAATTTCCATGATCCTCAATCACGATATCGTATAAGTCTTGATAAAATATTTGGTTGAGAGACTGATTTAATTACTCACACATTTGTAGCAGTAGAGAGTGTGAGACCTCAATGAAACGTCACAGTGGAAAGTCTTCAATGAACGCACTGGAGGAACACACAAAGATCAGACAAATAAAATTCACTCACTTCTGGTAAATAACACCATAGTCACTGATGACATTGAGATTCCAAATGTTTTCAATGATTTTTTTCACCAATATTACCACAAAGTTAAAAGAACCAGTGACAGAAAACAACTTTAATGAACTGAAAAATAATTCTTAGGAGGCATGTTTCTCTATCCCACCAGTATCAAAAAACTTTGTTAAAAAATGTCTCAGTGAACTTGATACCAAGAAAGCTACATGACTTGATCAGATTGGTCCAAGACTCATTAAATCATCTGCCTCTGCTATTGCAGATAGCATAACATTCATAATCAATTTAAGTATTGCAACCTCATCTGTCCACAAAATATGGAAAACTGCAGAAGTAACTCCTATTCACAAATCTGGTTCTAACGATGACGCTGATTACTACCGACCAATCTCAGTATTACCAAACTTGTCAAAATTGATTCAAAAACACGTCCATGTCATTCATGTCATATTTAACCAAACACTTGCTGTTACACCCTAATCAATCAGGCTTTAGACAGATACATTCCTGTGAGACTGCCTTGATCTCCCTAACTGATAAATGGCTTCAAGCACTTGACCAAGGTAGAATAATAGGATCTGTATTTGTAGATTTCAGGAAAGCTTTTTACATGGTAGATCATGAAATCCTTTCGAAGAAACTGAAAATCTACCAATGTGACGAAAGAACAATTAGATGGTTTACTTCATACTTAAGTGAGAGAACACAACATGTTTACATAAATAATGTTCTGTATGAACCTGAAACAATTAGATATGGAGTACCACAAGGCTCAATTCTAGGTCCATTACTATTCATTTTATTTATTAATGACCTACCACTTTTACTAAGAGACTCAATATCATCTACAGATCTCTATGCAGATGACACAGTGTTGTCAGACATCCAAAACACAAAGCATAAACTCGAAATTTCTTTACAGAATGCCCTAAACAAACTGGAAAACTGGTGCACATACAATGGCATGGTGGCAAATACTGGTAAAACTAAAATATTACTTATCTCAACACGGCAAAAAAAAGGACAAATCTTGATAGCGATGAACTATGTCTGACATGGAAGGATAACAATTTGCAAATGGCCTGTCATGATAGACTACTTGGTGTTCTGGTAGATAATAACATATCATGAACTGAACATATCAAACATATCAGTAAAAAAAAACTCATTTCAAGTTTATGGCTTCTCAGTAGGATAAGATATTTTCTCCCTGAAAGGCACAGAAAACTATTTTATAACAGTTACATACAACTCTGTTTAGACTACTGCAATACAGTATGGGGTAATTCAAATAATAAAAACATAGCAAAGCTGGCACATCTTCAAAAAAGAACATTAGGGCTAATATCAATCCAGAAAGAAAGCAAGGAAAATTTAGCTGGTAAGTTAAAAATATTACCTATTAAAGAATTAATCTGTTTGAGAAAAGCCAAATTAATGTACAGGATATCCCATAATAGTGCTCCTGAATATTTACAATCACTATTCCAGTATAAGCTACCTGGTAATACTCCCCACCTGCGATCCATGTCTACCAAACAGTATAAATTTCCCAAACGAAATAAGGAGTTATTTAAAAAAAAGTTCCCAATACTCTGGGACTCTGCTCTGGAATAGTATTCCAGTTGAGATTAGAAATGCCCCCTCTATTTCTTTCTTCCAAACCCAGTATATCCAGTGGCTTCAGAGATGCAGCTTAAATAAATGAATTCCTTTGTATGAGGGCTTCAAGGTAAATTAGTTTTTAGCTAATTGTGTTACCCTCTTTAAATAAGGCCATTATTATTATTATTATTATTATTATTATTACAGAGGGTAAACACGAGCGCGTACTTTTTAAAAATAAACACTAAAGACAACAATAAAGTAACAAAATAATTAACCCAATTAGAGAAACTCTCAGTAAGTTAGAGACTTTGGTTTGGCGTTATTGACCTTTTATCTCTCATTTTCGTAGAAAGCTTTATTTTTCATAAATGGACTTTTCAGCAAATGGTCTGTTCACCCTCTCTGCTGCTTCATCTGCTACTAATTTTCTTCTTCTTTCTTCCTTCCTCCTCCTCCTCCTGTACTTCGTGCCTCTTGTGTGCGCCCTTGGCGTTTACTCGGTTTCCTTCGCCTTCCTCCTTTCCGTCCTCCTCCCCACTCCTTCCTTCTTATTCTCTCGGTGTCGTCGCTACGTAGACCATGAGAATCTCTCAGCGCCGACACTCACGAGCACCTGGGGACTTCCTGAAGAAATATAACCGACGTACACTATTATTTCCCTACCCTACTCTTTGAAATCTAGTAATCTCTCACTGACCTTCAATCCGACTAAGGGGCGACAACTTTACCATGCCTTTGCAGATAATATTTCCACATCTCATACATGTTTTGCTCTCTACGTACGAATATTATTATTCAACGATTCTAGTCAGGTAGACAATGAACCTAATTATGGACAAGGTCAGCTACAAGATACAGTTTTACATAACCCATAGCATATAATGAATAAAATTAAAACAATGCATATATAACAAACTCAAAACTTCAAAACCCTTTACCATTAACCCTTTCTCTTAGACTTTACAAACCCTTCTGTCCCATAAATCCTTCTACCCCTTAAACCCGTTTGCATTGTTAACCCAGTTGGCCCATAAACATTATGGTGTCATAGAGTCCCCCGCATGTTAACTCTGTGGACACATTTAACAAAGAATTTCCCATACTTACATAGAGTGGCGCGTATTAAGGTCAACTCAAACACTGTTGCTAAGACACCGCCCTGCTGGGGTCAGCCACTTGTACACTGTCATAGTTTACTCCATAAAGACTTCTGTCCCTGTAGAGGCTCTCCTATACTAAATATCCATTTTCTTGGCAAGTGCCAAACCCACGTTAAATTGCCCTTGTCCCCCAGTGTCCCTTCCATTTTAAATTCCCCTTGTCCCCATAAACACTTTTGTCCCAATAAATTCTTCTGTCCCACAAGTACCGCTCCCATGTTAAATTCCCCTTGTCCTCAAAAGGTATCTACATGATAAATTTCCCATGACCGCCAAAAGTCCTTCCCATGTTAAATTCACCATGTCCCCAAAGAGGCTGTCTTGTCCCCCATCGCTTTCATATAACTACTTACAAGAGATGGATTTAAGCATTCTTTGTCTTGATTTCGCTGCACTTGCTTATTCTTCAGAATAGTAGTTTTATGGTGTAGTTGTGAGTAGTGAGGTACCGATGCTGACCTGGAAGTGAAATCTGTGACCCATGGCACGTTGCTTTGTTTACAATCTAGCCTCTCACAAAATGAATGATAATTTGACAAGAACTTCACCGTGATTTCATCTTGAAAGGTATTTGAAATTAACATATGGCTTATTATGATTTGGAAACGATGGGAAGTTCAATACTAAGAAAAAAAAGTAGAGATGATATTGGAAAAATAATTGTAATCTGAGTCAACATGGTTATTCAAGGGAGGCTACCCTTGCTTGGTTATACATGCGTCTGTCCAGTGTTCTCGGATGCTTAAACTGAACGTTAAGAAAGCCACAGACTTTAGAGGGTGTGTGAAACGCATAGTCCGCGATAACGGGGAAAAGTAATATCATTAAATCATTGAAGTCCTTTCCAAAAACATCCATTTATCCATAACTCATGTCCTTTGCAGAAAGACATTTTTAGATGCAGCACTAGTTACCATTGAGTTTATTATTTAAAAACAACTACGATAAATATATATGAAATAGTAGTATGTCTAGGAAATAATTCTGTTTTGAGAAAAGAGCAAATTATCCTATATGAATCAATTGTTTTTAAGTTGATTCTCGTAAATAGTAAAGACATTACTTTCAGTTACCACATTATGCCAAATGAAAGTCATGTGATGGTCTCTGTGTTGTTAATTGTCATTCGAGTTCAAAAGTGATCATAAGATCACTAACTGGTTTGGTTTGTATGAGTACGTGAGTGACTGATCAGACCAATTTGAGCTTTGAAGTGTGTGCCACGCTGAACAGGAGCTGCTGCATGGAGTTGGTTGATTAATCGAGGGTGCTGCAACTCTGATTTTTACGATGCTCACATTTCTTCACAGCATCTTCAATTTTCTTGAGTTCAAAGTCTGTAGTTCTAGTATGATAGATGAGACTCGCCGGTGGTGGTGGTGGGGGCGGGGGCTGGGATTCTCTGCGAGATCTTCCAGATACTCGGGGTCAGTGTTAATATGTTTCTAGGACAACCTGAAGTATTCTTTGAAGCATTTCTTCTGAAGATGCAGTGATTTGCTTCTTTAGTAGAGTGTGAGAATCTCAGTGCCTGTCCTGCCATCATATCCTCACCTGTTTCCTAGGCAACCAATGTGAAACTGGTTCAGCTCCTTGGCATTTTCTGTGGTCTCTGTGATATCTTCCAAACGAGAATATGATCGAAAACCGGTGTCTCTAGGCTTTCCATTGCTGGATATCATTTTTCGATGTTTTTAGGAACATAAGGAAAGCGCGATATTGGAGGCGTCTGAAAACACGGTGGATATATTCAACCAGATGTGAATTGTACCAGGATACATTCAACAAGATGTGAATTGTACCAGGATACATTCAACCAGATGTGCATTGTACCAGGATACATTCAACTAGATGTGAATTGTACCGGGATACATTCAATCAAATGTGAATTTTACCTGGATACATTCAACCAGATGTGAATTGTACCAGGATACATTCAACCAGATGCGAATTGTACCAGGATACATGTAACCAGATGTTAATTGTACTCGTATCTAGTATCTACATCTGACTGAATAAAAACACAGCATTCTTAAAATTTGCTGTA
This sequence comes from Sinohyriopsis cumingii, assembly GCA_028554795.2. Classification (NCBI taxonomy): domain Eukaryota; kingdom Metazoa; phylum Mollusca; class Bivalvia; order Unionida; family Unionidae; genus Sinohyriopsis; species Sinohyriopsis cumingii. Next base: position 166,912,780 of record CM068825.1, on the reverse strand, counting down.
AACTGATTAGTTTTCATAAAAATACATTCTAACGTTTAAACCATCCTTCCTAAGCTTCATGCAAACGTTATTGTATATATTTTCATTCGATGCAGATGGCTTGGCTAATGTCTAATGTCCAGGTCATTTTAACGTTTGTTGATTACAGTGAATCTTCATGCACTTCTGTTTCGAGGAGAATGAATCAGTTTGCCTGTTTCATAGTATTCGGCCCGATCCAGATACTCTACTCTATTAACAGCGTAGCAGTTTGTGTAGGATATGATTTGTAAACATAAATAATTTCCCCATGTTTTAGCCACTGTTTAATACGGATATTAAAAACATACCTTGTATATCAAAACTGTACCAAAGGAGTATTTCCTTACATTACTCGAGTTGCTGTTGTGGGGTTTAACGCCATTTTTCAGCACACGATAGACTATGCATGGCGGCTAGTATTAATGGTGGAGGAAGAACCTGGGAAAACCCCGGGAAGAACCACCGACCCACGAGAAGCTACTGGCAAGCGTTCTCACATACCCACATTGGCCGAATCCTAGACTCGAACCCACGCAGACAGAGGTGAGATGGCAGTGATCCGTAACGGAGAGCGCTTTAGACCTCTCGGCCACTCAGGGCTCCCTACATTAATCGGGTAAAATCCTTGCAATAAATCACCTTGTGCAATATTGAGGCAATACTTACAACAGTAAGCAGAAGCCAAGCATCGCAAAAATTAAATCAAACATGTTGCTCGCCTATTGGTTATAATTAACACAATGTTATGGCTGCTCTTGATAAATAACATAGCTTCCAGTATTTAAAAAAATATCTATTATACGATGTCTTTTAAACGATTTTACAGTTTCAAATGCACATCTCTCACTGTACGGATGTAACGAGTCACTTTTTATTAGTTCAGTGTTAGGTTGTGATCCAAATACTACGAGAGAGGCTTGCAGCTATCAAGCCGTCATCAGGAAATGACATGGATGTTACTTTGCAATCTTTAAAGTATCTACACATATTTTAAAGAACTTTTTGCGGTGATTTCCATGTGTTATTAAGCCATACAGTTATGCTTTATTTTGGCACTTTGTGTATCTCTGAGGGATGTACCTATTGATCAATTCTTGCATCAAGAGATTACTTACTGGTTAATGCTTGGATCAAGTAATGTATTTACTGTTCAGTGCTTGGATCAAGTGATGTACCTACTGGTCAATGCTTGCATCAAGGGATCTACCTCATGGTCAATGCTTGGATCAAGTGATGTACCTACTGGTCAAAGCTTGAATCAAGTGATGTACCTACTGGTCAATGCTTCCATTAAGGGATCTACCTCCTGGCCAATGCTTGGATCAAGTGATGTAACTACTAGTCCATGCTTGGATCAAGTGCTGTAACTATTAGTCGATGCTTAGATCAATTGATGCACCTACTGGTCAATGCTTGCATCACGGGATCTGCCTCCTTGTCAATGCTTGGATCAAATGATGTGCCTACTGATCAATGCTTGAATCGCGGGATCTGCCCCCTTGTCAATGCTGGAGTCAGGTGATGCACCTACTGGTAAATGTTTGGATCAAGTGATGTATCTGCTAATCAAAGCTTGGATCAAGTGATGTAGCTACTGGTCAATGCTTGCATCGCGGGATCTGCCTCCTTGTCAATGCTGGCATCAAGTGATGCACCTACTGGTAAATGTTTGGATCAAGTGATGTATCTACTAATCAAAGCTTGGATCAAGTGATGTACCCACTGGTCAATGCTTAAATCGCGTGATCGCTATCTTAGGGAGTTGAAGGTTTGTCATTTGGGTAAGTAGTAGGCATTCACACGTATCGTATAAAAATGAAGATTTTCTAATGATGACGATATACCCGATGAACTGTCACATTGGGTATGCCTTTTAATTAACAGTTACAAATACACACATTCAGAACTAGCCTTACTAATGATATCACTTTAGTTACAAAATGTAAGAATATCTGATAAAAACCCGTAAAAATGTTGTCCATCTTTTCAGCAGCTGACAAGATTTTTGCAACAAGAAATGATAACATGGGTTATAGCTGTGTACGCTGTTCTTCGCATAAACTTTCCTCATGGCTTGGCAGAAATCTAAAACCAACTGATATAAAGGATGTCCACTAATGTAGAGATTCCAGTCTGTTATGTATATTTAATCTGTATTATTTTTTGGCTTTTCTCAACGGTTATATGTTATGTATATCTGTATTTTATAATTTACCTTTGTCCAAAATCAAGTTAATTGTCTGCATGACTAGTGATATTTATTATGTAAACAACACATTACATAGATACTATTTCTCTATGATTAAATATTCAGATCAGTATTATTGGAGGTAAATATGTTACTTGACTCTGAGCCTAGGACATTGGTTTTTCACTTGGAAATTCTCAAACGTGTTGACAACATTGAATGTTTTACAAAGGAAACTGGCAGTAGTGAATGGGGTCGGATTAGCGACAATGGGAATTAGCATTACAGAGACCCCTTGGGTCCGATTAGCGACAAGGGAAATTTAACATGGAGAAAAATCGTGGGTCCGATTAGCGACAAGGGAAATTAACATTAAAAAAATACCGTGGGTCTGTCTAGCGACAAGGGAAATTTAACATGGAGAAAAAAAAAAAATCGTGGGTCCGATTAGCGACAAGGGAAATTTAACATGGACAAAAAAAATCTTGGGTCTGATTAGTGTCAAGGGAAATGGAACATGGGATTTTTTTTTTTTTAAAAAAAAAAGGGTAGGCAATTATAAAGGCTATCTCTTTTCGAGATATATGGCTGGCCCTGAAAAGGGCCTTTGGTTTATGTTAATATGCCCTTAACATAAAGGGCATTTGCGACATCTTCTTGTCCTCAAACTTCGTCTTACAGCAGGGCCATACATCAGAGTCCTCTTGAGGCAACCTTGTCTCTGTATATAGACTCTTCTTATCCACAGGCTGCTGCTGGTCCTGTGGACAACGGTCCACTTGGATCGGACATACATGAGCATGTCCGTCCTGAACATCATTGTTGACACAAGGGTTGAAGATTCAACGTCGGTCCACATGTTGAGGCTCCGAGAATAGGTGAATCAATGCAGTGAACTGCGCTTATTTATAGGGACAGAAAGGATTGAAACGGATTGAGTTCATTCACCAATCCGAACACGCGTTACAGAATTCAGTCAGCCCGCATCCAATCCGAAGAGAGCAGTCTGTGACGTCACGTAGTCAATATAGATTCGCTAGCGCTTGTGTGCAGTCAATCTATGCGACAGTGATTCAACATGACGGAAACTCAGAAAACGATTCAATGGGGTGCACCAGCAGGGGAGACCACCCAAGGGAACCCGGACTTACTTTCAGAAGAGGTGAATTGGGATTTTGTGGATTTTCTCTCCTCGCAAGAATTTGTTCCGGAACCTGTGTTACCTTCTTCATTACCGCAAGTGGAAAATTTTAGACAGAGACAGAAAGAAGAATTGGAGAAATTTATACAACGACAAAAGGAAGCCGAACAAGTTTTTCTCCTACAGCAACAGCAGCAAGAAGAAGAGGTAAGAAAAAAACAACAGCAGCAACAGCAAGAAGAAGTAGCAGCAGCAAAGAAACAAGAGGGTGAAAATCAAACGGTCACGGTACTGTTGGACATTTTAGCGGAGTTAAGAAGTCTGAAACAAATGTATCAGACTTCTTTATCACGACCGAAGAGAATACGACCTTCCCGAGCTAAACACGTCAACCCTGTGACTAAGCCTACCGTACCACCCTTAGTGATTTCAACCCAATCATCATCAACATTACGCAGTTCAGAAGTAGGCCTTGGCCGTGGCAAAGGCATAAGGCAGTTAAAGTTGATTGGTTGAACTCACCCCTGCACCGAAATAATAAAAGGCCCTTTTCAGGGCCAGCCACATTTCTCGAAAAGATATACAATTTCAAATTGCCAATAACTCAAAAAAAAAAAAAAAAAACCCCACCCATTTTACCCTTATAGTACGTGTTTGTGTATGAGTGCGTGAGTGTACGTTCTTATTTTAAAATCATAACTCAAAGACACTTACCTTTTTATACCTAATTTATTCTTTTCTCCATTTTTTTTACAATCCAATTCACAATTCACCAACACTTTAATTAAAAGTTCATTGACTTCTTCTTTCTCCTTATTTAGTCTCTCTGTTTTTTGAATTTCTTCACCGTCACACTCTTTTCCTCTTCTTCTTCCTCCTCGCTTTCTTCCCTTCTTCTTTTTTTCTCCTGTTTCTTTTTCTTCACCTGTCTTCTTTCTTCCTCAGAAGAATCCCTCTGTTCCTCTGAAGAATCCCTCTCTTTTTCTTCTGAAGAATTCCTCTTTTCTTCTGACTCCTCTTGTTTCTTTTTGGGGCAATCTGGAGACCAATGTCCTTTTTCTTTACAATAATAACAGGTATCTTGACTTTTGTCCTTTTTAGCCCCTGCTTTTGTTCTTTTTTGACGGTCTGGACATTCTGAAGACCAATGCCCTTTCTTCTGACAGATATAGCAAGTATCCTGACTTTTATCTCGAAAGGAAGGAGAGTAGTCCGTAGGGTGGTCTGAAGAGAATTTTCTAATAACCCCTCGCAAAGCTCTGACGAAACGTTCGATTTGGTTAGTCTCTTCCATCGTTGTGCTCGGCTTGAGAGTGAAATGAATAGTGAAAGAACAAGACACACACCCTTTTATATACGCTGGTCTGCCATGACTATAAATTAGTCTATGGTGTTTGAACTTGAGTCATTTGACGTTTTTCACTCAAGATGAAACGAGCCCATTCATTCGAGAGGAAAGAAAAAGAGAGTAAGAGGCAGAAACGTGATCTATCGCCTCGTACCAGGGCTGAAATCTTGGCACAAATTCATGTCAGTGATTTTGAAGAGGACATGAGTGAACCAGAATCCGAACCCTCTAAACCAAGTTCGTCACCCTTAGTCAACCCTGAAAAATACTATTCCATTCGAGAGACGGAAAAGCGCTCCTCTAGAAAATTTAGAACCACGGCTTACACCTACACGGTGAAGTTTAAAGATTTCAAGTCCGACGTACCGTTGGAGAAAGCAGAAGGGTTCATCACCGAGATGTGGGATTCTTTGCTCACTTCACTCAAGCGACAATGTCAACCCAAAGAAGACGATCGCTTGACACTATCCATCGATCACGACGGTTTGAAATCCCTTGTTTGGATCGAGTTTAGCAGACCCGCAGAACTAACCCCTTCCAAAATCATGGACAAGATTCAACACGTACAACAATCTAATGACCAGTTTGACATCACCGATGGTAAAGCCACACTGAAAATGGCTCACGTCTCTCTTCCTCAAGGGACTGGACAACGCAATAAGGTGTTATTGGTGAACGAACTTCGCAGTACCAAAAAGAGCCTCGTCCAAATTCACAACCCTCATGACCAGATGTGTTTAGCCCGTGCCATCGTGGTGGGACGAACCTATGCCAACAAGAACGACACGGTAGAATGGAAAAGAACCTGGAAAACTATTCAACGATCCGATCGAGCCAAACAACGAAACGAAGCAGAACTCCTGTTGCAACAAGCTGGACTGTCCAAAGACACACCCTGTGGCATTCCTGAGATGCAAAAATTGCAAGATGCCCTAGCTCCACGATACACCTTGAAAGTGCACCCTCAAGAAGTGCGCGGACCTCTGTTGTTTCGAGGTCAAGACTTTAAGGACGGAAAATACATTCATGTCTATTATCACGATGAACATTTCGATACCATTACCAGTATCACTGGATTCCTGGGATATGTTTATTATTGTGAGAAATGTGACTATGGTTATAATAATCGAGAGCAACACAAACATTGTGGATCGAAATGCTCAGGATGTTTGGCTTCTTCACCCTGTCTGAGCGAAGAACCAGTGCCTTGTTCAACTTGTCTGCGCACGTTTGTCAGCCCTACCTGTTACCAACAACATCTGAAAACGCAAGGTTCACAGAAGAAATGCGCTTGTCAACTCCTGAGATTGTGCCCTACGTGTGGACAAGGCATACGTACCAATAGTACCAAGGCACACGTATGTTCAGGAAAAAAGAAATGTCACATTTGTCATCACATCGTGGACTTGAAACACCAATGCTACGTGCAAAAAGACCAACCCCAACCAGAGAAAGATAATGGTCACAAGAAGAAAAACAATTTCATCTTTTTCGATTTCGAATGCATGCAAGAAACCGGCATTCACATTCCTAATTTCTGCGCGGCTCATCGAGCGTGCGAGAAGTGCATTCAAGAACCTATCTTCAGTCATTGCCCTCACTGCAGCAAGATTCCCGGAGGGCGTGAAAAAATCTTTCGGGGACCGAACACGCTAGCCGATTTTGCCCAATGGGTCTTAGACCCCGTCGACAAGACGTGGAGCCAAGAGGACATCGAACGTTACGGAGATTGTCATCGTCATGCCACGGTGATGGCTCACAATTTCTCCGGATACGATGGACAGTTTCTTCTCAGATACTATACGGAACAAGGCACCGAGCGTCCTAAAGTCACTTTGAACGGAGCCAAAATCATTTTCATGCAAGTGGGACAAGTACAGTTTAAAGATTCGATGAGCTATTTGGCCATGCCTTTGAGTCGAATGCCTAAAACGTTTGGAATGACAGAAATGGCTAAAGGGTACTTTCCACACTTTTTCAATACGGAAGCAATCAACATGCCGTTCTACCCCATTTACCTGAGGATCACTATTACGACCCCGACAACATGCGTACCGAACAACGAGAAGCTTTCTACGCTTGGTACCAGATTCACGCCTCGGACCCCTTCGACTTTCAGGAAGAAATGTTAAAGTATTGTCGTTCCGACGTGGACATTTTACGACGTTGCTGTGGAAAATTTCGAGAACTGTTCATGGAACACGGAGGGGTCGATCCTTTGAAAGAAGCTTGCACCATTGCCAAAGCGTGTTCCTTAGTGTATCGACAACGATTCATGCCTGAAAACACCGTGGCTGTCATCAGTCCTCAAACGACCCACTTTGTCAAACGTCAATACTCGGTCAAAGCCCTACGTTGGTTACATTACTTGTGCGACAAGGAAGACAAGTGGATTCAGCATGCCCGCAACGGAGGAGGCGAAAAGACCATCGGAACGTATTCGGTCGATGGTTGGGACTTAGAAAACCCCAAGATCGTGTACGAGTTTAACGGTTGCTTATTCACGGATGTCCCGTCTGTTACCCTGACCGTAGCACTAAAAATCAGTTTTTGCAACGAACCATGGAAGACTTGTACCAGGACACTTGTCAGCGACGCCTAAAGTTAGAACAGCAAGGATAACAAGTGGTGGAAATGTGGGAACACGAGTACGATCACCGTATGAAAACCGATCCCGAGTTTAAACGCCTCGTGGAAAGTTACCAGTTCATGGACCCGCTGAACCCGAGGGATAGTTTGTACGGAGGAAGGACCAATGCCACCTGTTTGCTGTACCAAGCCGACGAAGAGAAAGGAGAAGAAATCAAATACTTGGACGTGTGTTCGCTGTATCCCTACGTGTGCAAATATTGTCGCTTTCCTGTAGGGCACCCGCAATTGCTGACGGAACACATCGACCTGAAAAACATTCAACAATACGAAGGCTTGATCAAGTGCAAAGTTTTGCCTCCCACGAACCTATACCATCCCGTCTTACTTCACCATTGTCAAGGCAAACTGATGTTTCCCTTGTGCCGTACTTGTGCCGAAACGTGCAACCAAGACCAACCTTGTCAGCACAGCCAGGAAGAACGGGCCTTGACGGGAACCTGGGTCAGCGTAGAATTGTTCAAAGCTCTGGACATGGGATACCAACTGTTAGAAGTGTACGAAATTTGTCACTTTCCCAAGACACAACAATACCGCAAGGGTGACCCTACTCAGAAAGGCATTTTCGCCGACTACGTGGATGCCTTTTTGAAACTGAAGCAAGAAGCCAGCGGCTATCCTTCCTGGTGTCACACTCCCGAAGACCAAATACAATTCAAAGAGAAATACTACGAACAAGAAGGCATCACTTTAGACCACATCGAGAAAAACGAAGGCAGGCGGTCGTTTGCCAAAGTGATGTTAAATTGCTTGTGGGGTAAAATGGCACAACGACCGTGTTTACCCAAGACGGAATATTTCACAGAACCTTCTCGCTACTTCCAGATGATTCACGACAAAACCAAATACATGAAACACGTGGACGTCGTTCGCGAGGATTTGATCTTGGTCAATTACGAAGAAGATCTGGACTTTGTACAAGACGACCCTTTTGGAAATGTCATCATTGCGGCTTACGTGACAGCCCATGCTCGCTTAAAATTGTACGAAGCTTTAGAACTGTTAGGGGAACGCGTCCTGTACTTTGACACGGACAGTTGCATTTACATCCATCACCCGATTCAACATCACCCTAACATCGAAGGAGACCGTTTAGGAGCCTGGACAGACGAACATCCTGACGACAAGATTCTAAGTTTCGTCAGTGGCGGTCCCAAAAATTACGGCTACGAATACCGGGACAAACAAGGAGAAGTGCACACGACGTGCAAAGTGAAAGGACTGACTCTGAATTATCGTACCAGTCGAGTGGTCAACTTTGGGGTATTGAAAGAAGCCTTGCAATCGGGAGAGGATGGAAACTTTAAAGTGACCACCTATCAACCGAACAAGATTGTACGTTTACCCACTCACCACATCGTCAGTCGACCCTTGGAAAAAGTCTATCAAATTGTATACCAGAAGCGAGTTCGACTTCCCAATCATTTTACCTTACCGTACGGTCACGTCGGTATTGGTCTGTATATAAAAAAGGAACCCTAGGCAAGATCGATAGTTCATTGTGACTACCAAGACCGAGCGAACAAGATGAATACTTTCAGAGAAACACAGAACAAGTTGTTTAGAAGGGCACAATTCAAGTGTGAGGCTTCGGAAGTGGAATGCGATTGTGAGCCTTGCGATGGGTACGATGCTGTACCTTGTGACCTGAGCGATGCCGTAAAGCATCATGGGAACTTTAGTGCCCCTACCCCTATCATGGAAAGTGATGCTGTGCGTGTCAAACCTGTGGGATGCGAAAGTGATGCCGCTCGTCCTCTTGGACATTTTACTGGGTTTCGTTTTAAAGGGGAATGTTCACCTTCACGTCTACCCCCCTACGGATATCATCCAGCCCTGAGCAAACTCCTACCCATGTCACTCAACCCTCATCGAAACGAACCTGTGAAAGACGAATATTCGTTCCCTGTGCGTTTGTCGGAATACTGCGACTTTGAAAATCGTCTTCAATCGTTCAAAGGAAAATGGCCTAAGTATCTGGGAGGACCGACCCCCGAAGAATTAGCCAGAGCCGGATTTTTCTACTTGGGCGAAGGAGATAAAGTCAAGTGCTTCAGTTGCAGTGTGTCACTTCACCACTGGGAACCGCAAGATTCGGCCTACGTAGAACATGCTCGATGGTCACCGAATTGTCATTACTTACCCTTAGTGGGACCGAGACATTGAAGTAACTTCTTACCATAATAATCTGTTCATGGATACTTTACAAGAGAACATTTGTGCTTTGCCTGTGGAGTTGAGAGAACGCATTTATCGAGAACTGGTCAAAATACAAGTGAAACGTAAAGAACAATTGCATCCGTTACGTCACCGGTGTTTGAACCACTGGTACCTGAAAGCTATACAAGGATTGATTCAATTGAAAGTGTTCCATCGGACAGACATTGATCAACGATCCTCTAGTTTTAGAAAGGATTGGTTTGGTATGGACGATTGTAGTTACATCATTGTAAACGTATTGCATCGAATTCCAGAGGAACAGTTAACGAATTACCAACATCTTGAACACAATGTCAACTTAGTGAAAGAGGAAACTTCTGAACGAATTGTAATGTGTAGATTAGTGACTCAACGATTTAAATTCGACACTGAAGTGAAACCATGTTTGTGCAAAGAGTACATTTCTTGTGTCAGACCAAAGAGGATTTAGTATGACCTATTCATGGATACTTTACAAGAGAACATTCGTGCTTTGCCTGTGGAGTTGAGAGAACGCATTTACCGAGAGCTGGTCAAAATACAAGTGAAACGTAAAGAACAATTGCATCCGTTACGTCACCAGATCTTTAACCACTGGTACCTGAAGGGTATAAGAGAACTGATTCGTCAGAAATTGTTTCAGTGGTCAGACCTTGTTCAATACTTCCAGGCCCCCGATGATTTACGTGTTGATCATTTTGGTTACTTCGAGATTCACCTAGAGCAACCCATTGAGGAAGACGAGGTAAAGGATTACCAACATTTGTTACGTGGAATCTACTTAGCGGAAGAGGAAACTTCTAATCGAACTCTGACGTTTCGGTTACAGTATGCAAGATTTACATTCCCCACTGGAGAACGAAGATCACTGGCTAGAAAGTACGTGTATTCTTTTCGAAACAAAGAGACTATAAAAACAGGCAGCTATGCCACGACTTATGTCGTATGTCATCCAACAGATTCCGTGGAAGGAACTCAATGACCATATTCAAACCGTGGGTCATTACCATCGATTATTACAAGAACTTTATCCATTCAATTTGGGACGACAAGTGGTGTGTGTCTTAGTGACTTGTTTTCTGGGATTTCGTTTACCAGCCGATTCTTTGTGGACTCTTTACGATCAGTACTTACCACCTCCATGGCCTTAAATGGTCACGAAAAACTCCTTTTGCTCAAAGCCTTGCGGTTTCATCTGGATACTTCTCGACCTCAACAGGAAAAAAAGATTCGTCAACTTTTAGCTACCCAAGACGTGTATGACGATGTGTGTGTAGCTTGTGACTTACACCCTCATTGGACAGATGTTCGTGACTGGAAAAAGGGGGGTTTTGAGGCTTGGACCCAAGAAGTGGCCCAGTATGCACAAGAGTTGTTCAAGGAAAAAAGTTACTTTTCAACCTGTGTTAGTGACGGTGCCAGAAGAACCCGTCACCGAGAACAACCACTCGCTTCAGGACAGGACTGTCATGGATATTCCTGAAAGGTCATTCCGGGAGGACACTTGTGTGACAATACCTCATGTAGAGACTGTAAGAACATTACACACTGTCCCTAGGACATCTTGGTTACCCAAAACATGTTGTACAGACACTTGTTTATATTCCACTTTGATCGCTTTGCTGTGTTTTATATTCCTGTACATCACTATTTGGGTTGTATGTATTTTTGTCTTTCGTGTTCATATTTGAAACATTCAATAAACGTGTTCTGAAAAAAGTATATAAACTCTTGTCTTGTTTGTTTTTCGTGTCACAAGTGACATTTCTCACACCATGGCTACCTCTGCTGTCTCTGCTCCCTCTTCCTCTACTGTCAAAGTCATCGACGAACACTTAGATCGTGCCAGTTGGGAGGCTTTGTATCTTCGCCATCCCTTTAACATGCTCATTGCTGGACCTAGCGGTTCAGGCAAAACCGAATTCGTCAAACGTTTGATCGAACATAAACATCATTTGATCGATCGGCCACCTCAACGGATCGTGTGGTGTTACAAAGAGTGGCAATCGGCGTACAGCCTTTTGCGAGAAAGTCAAGGCGATTCCATCGTGTTTGTGGAAGGCATTCCTAAAGAAGACGACGGCATCGTCTCTGACTCCCGTCAAACCCATTTGGTCATTTTCGACGACATGTTAGGAGAAGACGAAGAAGAAATTAAATTGTGGTTCACGCGCAAAGGGCATCACCGTAATGCCAGTGTCGTTTACATCACCCAAAATTTGTTTCAACAAAGTAAAGCCCATCGCACCATCAGTCTCAATGCACATTACGTGGTCTTGTTTAAAAGCCCTCGAGATAAATCGCAAGTGCAAGTCTTAGCCAAACAGTTAGGAACGCCTTGGCTGACTCAGGCGTACGACGATGCCACTCAAACGCCACACGCCTATTTACTCGTCGATTTGAAACCTACCACTCCCGAGGATTTGCGATTTCGTACCCACTTGTTTCACCACTGGTGCCAAGACGGAGGGCCTGTCCTGTACACGTCTCCGTCCTCGACTTCATTTCACTCCCCATCAAAAAATCTATAAAAACCTCAGACCCTTTTTCGTCTGTCTCACACAGTGTGAACATGACGTCCCTTCAGTCGCATCTTCCCGTCAAATTGATTCGTGCCTTGTATGGCATCAGTCGAGAAAAAGATCCACAAACACGAGCTCGTGTCTTAGAAGCTAGTCTCAAAGAAGTCTTACGATGGTTCACGGTGACAGCACGTCAATTACTCCAAGGAATCATTCAGATTCTTCATCAAACCCAACGCTTTTTCGATCGAAACAAAGTCGCTTTGGTCCAACTGGCCGATCCCCGCATCGACACTCAAACCAAAAAACAAATCATTTTGAAACCTGGAGGGAGCGGTACTCTAGGAGGGGTCATCATTCGTTCACTCTTAAGATGGGATCCTAATGCCCCCAAAGTTATCCCCAAGACAAAAGTTCAACGAAGCCCCAAGAAGAAAAAGAAAAAGTCCAGGTCCCCAAGAAGAATAACTTCTCCAGTGGCAGGACCCTCCTCTTACCAGACACCACCCCGGAAAAAGAAAAGAAGCCCCCAGAAAAAGAAACAGTGAAAAAGTCCTCAGAAAAAGAAAAGTCCACAGAAGAAAACTAGTCGCAAGAGAGGCACTTCGGCCAGGACGCAGCCTTACACTCGCAAACCACGACCTGCCACAGCGTCTCCGGCAGCCTCACGTTTGTCCACTTCTCCGTTGATGTCACCAGGAACTGAAGAGTACTTGGAGACGTTGATTACACCAAGAACTTCTCCGTTGATGACCCCCAAAAGAACTTCCCCAGTGGCAGGACCTTCCAATTTAGCGGCAGTGGCTGCTGCTCACAAAGTACCTTCTCCCAAAATCAAAGTCCATGAAATATCGGGCATGTTACAAAGTTTACTGGATTTGTCCAAGCAAGAACTGGCTCGATTTAGTCCGTTACGTACCCCTGCACGACGTGTCATGCCTGTCCTCAAACTGATACGACGTAAAGACAATCAATGGCGACGCGTTCCAGTATAAAAAAGGCCTGTGACCGAGTAGGATATCAGTGTTTTTTGGTGCTCCTGAAGACTCAAAGATGTCACCCTCCAGAAAACCCCAAGGAAAGAAAAGGAAAGGACTGCCACCACGTTTAGCCAAACATGGGGACATGTTATCTGTCCTGTCCAAAGCTTCTCCACCCCTACCAAAAAAACTCATTCAAACGGCCTCCAAAGAGGTCATCGATACCGTGTGCGAATGTTGTTTGAACGTTTTGAAAGGCACGATCCCTTTGTCCAAACACCAGAAACAATGCTTAGGCAAACATCGTCACGTTCTTCGGAAAATGGTTCAAAAGAAAATTCCCATTCGTCAAAAAAAGAAGATGTTGGTCCAACGTGGAGGCATTTTACCTCTCTTGTTAGGCCCCATACTGAAAGGAGTCTTGGGAACCATGTTGGGAGGACTGGTGGGAGCAAGATAAAAAGGCCCTCGGAAGTCCCAAGATCTCAGAATCGACCGCTGACAACCCCATGGAAGGACGAAAACTAGCTTTAGTGCCTTACAAACGATGGATGGAATACCATCGGTGGCAAGAACAACGCACCCCGCATTTACCTCCCAATCCCAATTTGAGCGAGATGTCCCAGTTACAACACGAATTGCAATCCTTGATGGATCGCCAAGATTTGTCCGAAACAGAAAAATCGCAAAAGTACGGTCAACTCTTGCAAAGACTGCAAGTCTTTCACCAGAAAGCTTTAGACGAAACAGCTTTACCCACTCTGAAAGATTTTAAGACCTTGATGAAAAGTCCAGCACCATCATCATCATTACCACCACTACTGTCATCCCCAACCGTCACCAGAGATGCTACCCCACAAAGACCTGAGGAAGAAGAGACGCGCGAAGTGTTTCAAACACCGTCAGCAGCTCCCATTTCGAGTAAGATTGCAGCATCCTTATTGACCCCGTCCCCCACACCCCAACGAGAAGAAATGAAAGCTTGGGTTAAAAAGATGATGTCCACACCTCCTTCGACAGAAGTGAAAAAGAAAGAAGAGAAACCAGAAGCGAAAAAAGAAAAGAAAACCAAAGCCATTCCATTGCCACCACCACCACCACCACCACTACCTTCGACTTCTACTCCCGTAGCCCATCGGACACGTAAATCCGTTTCCAAACCACCCTTTCGACCCACCCAAAGTAGCATCACCGAAGAGTGGGTGACTTATTAACACACCAACACAAAAATGGAAAAAGTCTTAGCCAGCATTTACTACGATCCCTCACATCCTGCAGGTTACGCAGGAGTTCAAAAATTGTATCGTGCTGCCAAAACGCGACTGAAAAGTCTCCGTTTACCTCAAGTGCAACGATGGTTACAAGAACAAGCTACCTACACTTTACACAAACCCATTCGACGCAAGTTTGCCAGAAGTCGCACCCGAGTGGAAGGCATCGATCATCAATGGCAAGGCGATTTAGCCGATGTCTCTCATTTGGCCAGCTACAATCGTGGCTACAAATATTTGTTTTGTGTCATCGACGTCTTTTCCAAATTTGCCTGGGTCGTGCCCTTGACTTCCAAATCGAGCAGCGAGTTAGTGCGAGCCCTGCAACGGGTGTTGAAACAAAGCGGTCGTCACCCTCTTCGATGGCAAACGGACAAAGGCACCGAATTTCTGAACCAAGCTTTCCAAAAAGAATTAAAGAAACGTGACATTCATTTTTTTACCACCGAGAATCCCGAAACCAAAGCCAGCATCGTGGAACGTTTTCAACGCACTTTGAAAGAACGCATGTGGAAATATTTTACGCATCACCACACTCTGAAGTACATCGACATCTTACCGCACCTGGTGCAAGCGTACAACCAATCTTACCATCGAAGCATCGGACGTGCCCCGCAAGACGTGACTCCCGACAACGAAGTACTGGTGTTCGAGCGCTTGTTTGGTACGTCCCCGACGAGGGCTGTCCCCAAGAAAAGTGGAGAGTTGACCGTAGGAGATTGGGTACGCTTTGGCAAAACCAAACGCACTTTCGACAAAGGTTACTTACCCAACTGGACGACCGAACTGTTTCGCGTCACTGGACGAGTACATGGTCGTCATCCTACCGTCTATAAATTGGAAGACATGAACGGAGAAGTACTCAAAGGAACGTTTTATTTGCCCGAGTTACAACGTGTCACCAAAAAAGAAGACGACGTGTACGACATCGAAAGCATTCTCGAACGCAGAACCCGTAAAGTGGGCAAACGACGTGTCAAAGAAGTCAAAGTACGTTGGAAAGGATATCCACCCAGTTTCGATTCTTGGATCGACGCTTCGCAAGTCATCGACTATAAAAAGAAGAAGTGACCATCATGCCCTTTCACACAGCAGCAGACGCAGCTACGTCGACCAGTCCTTCTTCCCCTAGTTCTTCTGTGCAAGATTTACAAAAACAACCCTTGTGGGTGTGGTGTGGAGAACGTGTGCCTAAAACGCAAATCGTCTTTTTCTGCCAAATCTTCGTGGTGTATTGTGTCATCGGGGCAGCCATCGCCAATTTGAGTTTGCAACAAGGAGACAAACAATTGTGGACCATTTTATTGAGCAGTTGCATCGGTTACCTGCTTCCCAATCCCTCCCTGAAATTCTCCTCGAACGGGAACGTTGTGTCCAGTGCCAGTGCCAGTCACCACTCCAACATCCACAACCAGAACCCCATTTTGGGCGGAGACACGCCTCTGACATCCACTAACCCCTCGGACAGCCACAGAACTCTGGAATTATGAGTCACCAAAACCAATTTTACTTAACCTTACCCAGTGAGAGTTCCATGGAGGTGTTTCCCAATAACACGTTGTGCTGTTACACGGCTAAATTACCTCAAGCCATCCCCTTAGATCACGAAGCCCATTGGGAAGTGGCTTTAGTAGAAATGATTCACCCGACCCAAGTCCTCAATGTCATTGACGATCAAAGTAAATTTACGGTGGAAGTTTATGACGAACCATTGCAAAAGTGGATGAATGACAATAACAAATATCCCCATAAAAAACAAAACAAAGTCAATCCAAAGTGGACCGACTATGAGTTCTTCATTCCCTCAGGCTATTATTTTAGTGGTCAACATTTGGTCAGCGCCATAGCCTCCAAGTTTAATGGCGTGTTTGGGGAAGCTTTTAAGACTTTCAAGTCCAAAGCTGTCACCCTGGAATACCACAAAACAGCTCGTCGCTTCCTGATGAAATTTCCTGAGGGAGAAAAAATCATGGGTTTCCATTTTAATGATGAATTGTTTGACATGTTGGGTGGTGACGTAAAGATGAAGAAGAAAACAGAAAATACACTAAAAGAAAAAGTTGTCATTTACGAGAACGATACTTTTGTCAAGTATTTTCGTACCCCGGTAGAACTGAACCAAGGACTGAATTTGATCTTTGTGTATTCCGATGTGGTGGAATACAACGTGGTGGGACACACCTCCGTGCCGTTACTGCGTGTCATTCCTTTCAAAGTGGATTCTGCCACAATCGCTGACGAGGAAGGTGGAAACACTTACCACGTCCACCGCGAATTTGTCCATCCTCATTATTTGCCGGTCAGCAAGTCGTATTTGGACACGGTCAACATTACTATAAAAGGAGATTTGGGACAAAATATTCCATTCACCAAAGGAAAAGTCACGGTGAAACTCCATTTTCGAAAACGGTTCTCTCACGACTCGTAAGTAAGTAAGTCATGTATCCAGTGTACCGAGGGGTTGCTCGACAGCGAGGACACGGTTTAGGAGACATGTTAAAATCGGCCTTTCGTTCGGTGGCTCCAGTCTTGAAACCGATGGTGACACGAGGATTGCACGCCTTGAAAGATGCGGCACTGACACAAGGCAAAGAATTTCTCCAAAATGTCATCATCGACAAACAAAACCCTAAAGAAGCCTTCATGAGGGCAGGCAAAAATGTCTTGCTGCAAACGGGCAAAGACATTTTAGGCCGACGAGACACACCTATAAATGCCCTGCACGCTACCGAGTCAAGCATTCAGCAAGGACAAGGCAGAAAGAGACGACGAAGAAGAAAACACCCTTTCACCAGACTTCAAGCGAGAAAGGCCAAGAAAAGAAGAACCGTTCGAGACTTAGACGTTTTCGATTATTGAAACACAGAAAAAAATGATGCACCGAGAGTCTTGTGCTTGTTCCAAGACGGAACTGGATCTGTTTGCCATGCCCCCCACCATGATGACCATGCAAGAATCCCAATGGGTGGAATTTCTTCCTATCTCCTCTTTGACCGATTCTGCTCCCATCGAGTTCGAAATCAAAGGACAACCCGAAGATTACATCGATCTAAATAGCAGTTACCTGTACTTGAAAGTCAAAGTAACCGAAGCGAACAACGATGCCATAGACAATACTGATGCAGTAGCTCCCGTCAACAATTTCATGCATTCCTTGTTCAGCGAAGTGGACTTGTACTTGAATAACAAACTGGTCAGCAGCAGCATGGATACTTACCCTTATCGAGCGTACCTGGAAAATCTCTTGACGTATGGAATAAACGCCAAGAACACTCATCTGGATGCTTGCGTGGTATGGAAACCTGACCCAGCAAATAAGTTCAACGCTACTGTACTTGCTGCGGATGCTGCACATTCAAAGGGATTTGTAGACCGACGAGCGAAAATTGCACTAAGTCGTAGTTTAGAACTGATGGATCGTTTGCATTTGGACATGTGGTTGCAAGAAAAGTATTTGCTGAATGGAGTGGATGTCCGCTTGAGACTGAATCGTAGCAGTGCCGCTTTCCATTTGATGGCTGCAGAAAATTCCACTTACAAAACCAAAATTGAAGATGCCAGACTCTACGTGCGACGTGTGGAAGTGCTGCCTAAAGTAGGTAACGACATCAGTCAGACGTTGAGCAGAACGACGGCCAAGTATCCGATCCGACGCGTGGAAGTGAAAACGTTCACCATTCCTGCTGGACATCGATCCATGATCCAAGATCATCTGTTCCAAGGACAGTTACCCAAACGTTTGATTGTTGGTTTAGTGAAGAATTCAGCCTTCAACGGAGCCTACCACGAAAATCCTTTCAACTTTCAACATTACAAAGTGTCCAAGATTGAAGTCAGTCGCGACGGCAAGACCTTGTGTACCCGGCCTTTAGAACCTAACTTTGGTGACGGGAATTATTTGAGGTCGTACTTGTCCCTGTACGAAGCTACCGGACAGTTAGGAACCAACACCAGTCACGGCATTACGTACGACGATTATGCAGGAGGCTACGCTTTGTGGGCTTTCGATTTCACTCCAGACCAAGGCAGCGACGAGGGACATTTCCACCCTATAAAATCAGGCCAGATTCGTGTGGAACTTCAGTTTGCACATCCACCTCCAGATCACACAGTGAACGTCATCCTGTATGCAGAATTTGACAATACCATAGAAATCAACAGTTTGAGAGAAGTCATTCTAGATTACTAGAAGTCATGGAAGACTGTTATCCCTCTTTACCTAGTGGAGAAACTTTGGACATGAAATGTGAGGAGACTGTGGAAGAAGAAGTGATCATAATGAAGTCGAGATGACCAGAACAAGAAGCCCATTTAGTCTCCTGTTTTGCCAAACACTTGGTCGATAAAATGACGGAATTGATCAAGAAAAATTGCTATGGATGTCAAAACGATCATCCCAGTCAAATTCAACACGATAAATGCCTAATGTTAAGTCAAGAAGAAAAATTGGACGAGTATCTGGACGAAGCTTGGAGTCTCATCTCGAACAAAGACGTGTTGCACCAGTGGTATAAAGACTTGCGTGAACATTCTTGTCCACCATTAACCACTCAAGAGATCCATCGTATCGAAGCTCTCCTGAATCAGAGTGAGGAAACAGAACGAATAACCGTTTATTCGTCAGACATTTTCAAGCAAAAAGTCAGGATCGAATTGACGACTTATTATTACCTGTGAAGAAGAAAACACAAAACAATGGATACCTGGGAACTTTATTACCTTTTGAACCACAGTTCGTATACGGCTTCTTGGAATCCCGTCGTCTGTGCTAAAGATGAACTCCCTCATCGCAAACCTAAAGACCATCAAGCTTACGTGATCAACACGGACGACAGTCATCTCCCAGGAACCCACTGGGTAGCCGTCTACTTTCCTCAAGAAGGATGTGTGGAATATTTCGATTCGTACGGATTGCCCCCTTTGGAAGACGATATCATCGACTTTATGAGAAGAAATGCTCAAACCACTCGATTCAATAATGTGAAATTACAAGGCACAGATTCCTTGGTGTGTGGACAGTACTGTGTGTATTTTCTGCATCATCGCAGCCTGGGCTATTCCTTAGAACATTTAGTGACTCATTTCGATCCTCGTTCTTCTGCTAGAAACGATGTGAAAGTAGATCGATGGTTTTGTGACCATTATGCTTATCTTTTGTCTCAAGCTAGGAAACGTAGTGTCCATCAATGGCCTAATGATTTCCAACAGTGGAAATCACAATTTCATTCACAACGTTGTCAGCCCTGTTTAAAGTAGGTTGTAAAAAGAGAAAAAAATGTTTGTGATTTGAAAAAAATGTTTGATGTTATAGTGTTGGATTATTGTTAAAAATGTTAGAAATGTTGTTGTTTAGTGTTAAGTGATTTTTGAATAAAAAAATGTTGTGTTTGGAAAAAAATGCCTTTGTCTTTTGTTTAGCTATAAGAATGTTTGATTGATGCTCTTTCATTTCTTACTATCCCTCTCATGACACTCACTAAACGTTGCGGCTCGAAAACCGTGTGGGGATGTTTTCCTTCACGTCCGCGCTTTGACTTTAAGAACCGGGGGTTGTTTCAAGTCTAACCATCCATTGTCGACTCATCCTCCTACGAAGATGTGCTCCAAACTAGCTAAGCTCAACGAAGCCTACGTGAATTTGCATAGGGTCAGACACAGTCTGATACCGAAGCCAGAAGAAATAGACAATGTGAGAATGCTAAAAATCACTGAAGACCTGATAGAAGAGCTCTTCAGAGAAGAAGTGAACAGGGAGAAAGAAGAATGGACAGAGAAGTACAGACTTCAGAGACAGCAACAACAGCAGCAACAGCAGCAACAACAACAACAACAACAGCAGCAACCTGAACCTGACAGAGGCTTTGTTGATTGCCGTATCGACACCAAAGAGTTCTTCTTCTCTTTCCGAAGAAGCAGACCTATCGCCAGAAAGTCTATCCTCAGAGGACATCGCATTCTTAGAAACTAAAAAAAGAATGCCATAGCAAAACAAAAAAAACAGCCCTTTTCAGGGCTACCCAATACTCTAGAAAAGAAATAACGATCGATTTGCCAATGTGTGTAGGTAGAGTAGTGTGAAAATAAACACTAACTCTTTCTTAAAAAATGTGATGGTATGTGTTAGTGTGTTTGTGTGTTGGTAAGTGATAAAGTAGGTTAGTGTGGATAGTAGATTAAAATGATGTTTGTTTTATTTTTTTGGGCTGTTTGAGGTGTATATTTGGGGTTAGATTGGATTGCTTTGCTTATGTGGATAGTCTATTGAAGTGATTTATAAAAATTTTTACAATAGTGATGGGTAGCATAAAAAAGTGAGTGAGTGTTTCTTTTAGGTCCGCGCATTGCTGTTTTTTTTTTGGTCACGATCTAGGTAAGATCCATTTTATGTTTTTAGGGGGATATTTTCCATCACGTCCGCGCTTTCACTATAAATTGAAACTCACTGGACAGTCTAGTTACCCTTGTTGATTGATCAACACCAAAAATGAACACGAGACTGGAGAAACTGTTGGAACTTCATGTGCATCTGGAATATGCCAGGCGCATATTAAATGAACTGGCCGCGGAAGCCATTGTCGAGGAGGGAAGGATAAGAGAGGAGGAAAGAAGAAACAAAGAAGAGGAGGAGAGAAGATATAAAGAAGAAGAAGAGGAAAGAAGATACAAAGAGGAGGAGAGAAGATACAAAGAAGAGGAGGAGGAAAAGGAGAGAAGAAAAAATTTCAGAATCCCAGAGAGCGAAAATTGGGATTCTGAAGCGACATATCCTGCCTCTGCTCTCTCCCCCCAAAAGGTAAAAAGTAACTGGGGGATAAGATGTGTATGTGGTGCCAGGCCTGGAAGGTGCCACCATTAACCAGGTGTCCATGAAGTTCCAAACAAAACAGCCCTTTTCAGGGCTACCCAATACTCTAGAAAAGAAATAACGATCAATTTGCCAATGTGTGTAGGTAGAGTAGTGTGAATATAAACACTAACTCTTTATTAATAGTGGAAATGTATGTGTTTGTGTTTGTAAATGATGAAGTAAGTTTGTGTGTTAGTGTTTGTAAATGATGAAGTAAGTTTGCGTGAATAGTAGATTATGGGTTTATTTATTGATTCTTAGCGTATGTAGAGAGTATAGTTAGGGTTATATTATATGAAATGAGAAAGTAGGGGGATGTTTTCCTTCACGTACGCGCGATGTTGGGTCATGATCTAGGTAAGATCCATTTCATGTTTTTAGGGGGGGATGTTTTCCTTCACGTTCGCGCTTTCACTATAAGAACCCACAGTGTTCGTTGTTCAAACCATTCTGCAAAGAATAAAAAGAAGATGGCGTCAAACCAAATGGACAAAATACAAACCTTACAAGACGTTTTAGACAACTTAGGAATAATGGAACAGATGCTAATAAGACTCGTTGAAGACCATTATTCCTATAGTCCCCATCGTGTAAAGATGGAAATTAACAACTTAAAAAAAGCAAAGGAGAAGATTAGTGGTGTGATGAAGGAAATAAAGGAGGAGAAGGAGGATGAAGAGGAAAAGATAAGAATAAGAACATGGAACGAAAAAATTGAAAAAGAAGAAGAAAATGAGAAGAGGAAGAAAGAAGAGGAGGAAGAGAAGAAAGAAGAGGAGGAGAAAAAAAAGAAGAAAAAGAGTGTAGGTGAGAAAATAAGAAGTTGGTGGAGGAAAAGAAGAAATTAGAAGCAGAAGAAGAAGAAGAAAACCCAAAGGCCCTTTTCAGGGCCAGCCATATATCTCGAAAAGAGATAGCCTTTATAATTGCCTACCCTTTTTTTTTTAAAAAAAAAAAAATCCCATGTTCCATTTCCCTTGACACTAATCAGACCCAAGATTTTTTTTGTCCATGTTAAATTTCCCTTGTCGCTAATCGGACCCACGATTTTTTTTTTTTTCTCCATGTTAAATTTCCCTTGTCGCTAGACAGACCCACGATATTTTTTTAATGTTAATTTCCCTTGTCGCTAATCGGACCCACGATTTTTCTCCATGTTAAATTTCCCTTGTCGCTAATCGGACCCAAGGGGTCTCTGTAATGCTAATTCCCATTGTCGCTAATCCGACCCCATTCACTACTACTGGCATATATACTGCCATATTCTGCAGTGTATCCCCACAGGGGAGTGAAATTGAGGGTAAAGAAAAACAACCTAGGTGTTAAAACTAGGGGTCAAATAAAAAATGTGGGGCTCAAAAATGTATTGACAAATTTTCATCTGACTTGTACTTTTTCAGCTTGAAATAGGATACTGCAAGTTGTACAGCAGTCTTTCTCAATAACATACAATTAAACCAACATGCACAATTAACAAACAATTGCATTGTACATTTAAAGAATAACTTTATTAGTTCATTTTTCTTTTAAAGTCGTACATCTTTGTGTAGCAATATTATATACCAACACATTACATATAAGCCAATACAAAAAACCAAATAAATCTTTTTAACCAATGGCACTTAATTTACTGTCTGTCATAAAATGTGTTCTGTCATCTGTTTCATTGCACTTTGTCCTGGAACACATTTATCCAAAAATCAAAGAGGATAATGATTAATCTTCTTTCTAATAAGTTACATTTGAACTTTAAGATGTTTCTTTTATTGCAGCAAATTTTTAAAAAATCTGCAATGATCCCCTAACTTTGTAATCCAAATAATGCATTTGTCTCTGCAAATTTACTGACTTCTTTGTTGTGAAAGAATGTCTTGGGTGATAATGTGTTCCCCTGATATCTTGTGGCGAACGAGGGCAGATTTTTTAAAATTCTTAAAATTTGTCACGAAAGGATTATGCACTTTTGCAGTCTTCGCAATCATGCAATCTGAAGTCACACCGGTAATCCTAATGGATGTGCCGTATTTCAATTAAGGGAATTATTTTCTCCATTTTTCATTAAAGATAGATCCACATTTACTCTTTTGTGTTCTGCTTCTTTCATTTTCTTCGCTAATGATTCTTAGTGCACGCCAGTTTTAATTTGGAGAATACTTTCTACTGCAACAAGCACTGAGATTAAACATTTGGA
Organism: Sinohyriopsis cumingii; assembly: GCA_028554795.2. Taxonomy (NCBI): domain Eukaryota; kingdom Metazoa; phylum Mollusca; class Bivalvia; order Unionida; family Unionidae; genus Sinohyriopsis; species Sinohyriopsis cumingii. The sequence continues at coordinate 166,889,423 of CM068825.1, read as the reverse complement.
TGACATCTTGCTGAGCTCGATGGAAATCGCGTGAGAGCTCGCGAGATTGGGGAAGTTACTCCGTCATAACATTGCCTATGCTAGTCTGGTTCCCTGTTTCGTATGCTCACAGCGTTGCACTCCGCTACACGAATAGCGGAGTGCAACACAGGGAGCATACAAATCAGGGAACCAGTCAATGCCTATGCTCGAAGTATACACGATGCCATCCTCAGCCAAAGCATTGGATATTAAATAAATCCTCATCGCATTACGCGAATCCCTTGCGTCAAAAAAAAAAAAAAAAAAAAAAAAAAAAACAACGCACGGCAACAAAACTTGTGCGTCAATTTTCTCTAGCGTGCGTCCCTGACGCAAAAACGTGCGTAAAGGGAAACACACATTTTATATTAATGTTGTTTACTTAAAAATCATTTATTCCTATCTTAACATCTGAAGTAAGAGCGGTCTTATTGTGTCCAGTTCTTTCTTTTAAAAAATTCGGTGGATTTAATTGTTTAAACTATTTACTGGAAGTAGAAAGTGTTCATTATTTTTGGGACTAAATCATTATTTGGTATTATAGCGAATTCATTCAAAACCCTTTTGGATTATATTATTGTGTTACGTACATCATGGCTATTAACACATCGTCACATTCCTGACCATTAGCATATTCGCACATTAGAGACTACAGTCACATCAACACATTTAATAGTGGAATTTATTCGTATCACCACTGGAATTCAATTGAAACTCTTTACATTTCGACTTGTTATGAAATTTAAGACTACTGGGATTCAATTCACAAAATTATAAGTTCTTTTTAGATTTTTACTTTGTATTTAGAGGAAATAAATTAATTGTTGAATTTTGGAAAACTTGATGGTTCTCGCTATATTCTGTCTGTTACTTAGTTAAGACCACGGAGTCATAACAAATCAATAATGAAGAACTTGTATCGACATGGGGTCAGGACCAGGATAAAACGCTTCAGGTTTGGTGTGGAGTCATGAAAGGTGTTTGGGGGTGGCAAGTGGGGGGACCGCCCCAGGCCCCGCTCTTGAGGGGGCCCCGCGCTTCAGGCCTAAGGTCGTCCTTATGAGTTTGTCAAGCTATATGCTCCGGAAAATTGGAAAGCAAATTATTGTTCTTAATTCGTGTCTTCGTGTTATTTGAAAAATGACAATAATAATCAGTTTATCAGGCCAAAGGCATTGTCGTCATGTTATTATTTCGATTAAAAAACCCGTTGTCCACAAACAGAAAATTTGTTATGAATAATGAAAAAAGTAAATTCGTGCGCCAAATCGCGAAAGTTGATCTAGTCTAGACATAATCATTGTTTGCAGTAGCATACGAATCGAGATACCGATACTCTGGTCCCGCGCGGTCATGGTCGGCCCTAGGCCCCGCGTACTCCTAACGCCGCCTCTGACAGGGAAGGAGTCATTCTTTATTTTGAGGTGAGGTTTATTATGGTTGCGAAAAGAGTAAGACGGAAGTGCATGAGTAAAGTGAATATGAAATATTGTCAAGAACTAGAAATATTGTCAAGAACTATATTTTTAATTTGCCCGGACATGGAAAAATGACCCCACTATGCTCCATTAAACAATCATTAAAAAAAAAATGCAGGGTAACATTTGACAGGATTTTGTGTGTGTTAATGTACTATAACGGTACTGACACCCCTGTTTGTCTAAGTTCAGCTTGGAGAAATGCATGTAGGTAATATATAGTAAAATAATTGGTCTGACTCCACGTGCCTTTTCAAAATGAACGAAACAACCTAGTTCACTAGATGCAGTACTGCGCATGCTCAACAGTTCATAACTGTAGGCTGCTGTATTCCATTGTCGGAAACATTATTCTTCATTGCATCTTTTGTGTACATTTGAGGTGCTCTTCTACTTAATGAAATAAAAAAAAGCCTCCAAACACTCGGATACGAAAAAAAAGGAAAAAGAAAAGAAACACCAAACCGTACTAAAGAGGATGCTAGTGTCCTCTATAATTCTATAAATAGGGTAATGAAAATTTTGGAGAAAAAAATAAGTTTTACTCGGGCATTAAATGTGACCTAGTTACTACTGTACCACTTTGGATTCGGAGATTCGGAGATGTATCGACCTGAATTAACAAGATGATGAGGTGATTCACACAGCATATACTGTGCATTCTACTTGATCTTTGACCCCAAAACTGGTCCAATGAAATAGATTTTACAAAACCACTTAGCGTGTGGCAAATCCACTCAGACTGAGTCAATTAGTGCGTCTTACATCAGCTACTGGGCAAATGAGTTTTCTTCAATGTGACCTTAAGTTCCCTGTGTGACCAAATATACCCGTATTTACTAATTATCCGTAATTTCCATTTCAGAGTGAGAAAGACATTTTAATTTACAACGTTTTTCGAAGAGTACAATCAGTCATGTAAATACATAAAGAATGAATAACCGAAAACTTGGCAATAATTTTAGACAAGAATATAGCGAATTTCAAATACAAAGTACGATATTAACCTAGTTCAGTAAATGCTGCACGTCCAGCATGGGACTAAGCCAGATTGTGTATAACGTTAGGTAAATAGGATTAGTCACATCATTAGCGTGTGCCTTGAAGATAACATGAAGATAAAAGTACACAAGGTGACGCAAGTAGAGAGTACATTTGAAATAAATTACACAATGAACAAAACACATTAGATATCAGTATGTTGGATATTCAAGAGGTTCGTATATACATTTTCCACGAGGAAGCAACAGTTGTGATACACAGAAGATTAAGTGCATAATTAGATGAATACTGATAGAAACTAGTAAATCACGGATCATCATGCTGCCGATTAAAAGTAAAACTCTACAATTATAAATAAAAAGAATTGCTATTAAATGTATGGCAAGATAAAGCTACTACAGGATCCAAAAACATTCAAGTTAAATGATAATGACGTTAAAATCCTGTAAAGGTACATAAAATAAAACCTCGAACGACTGGGTTCCATCCTTTCCTTGGGGATGTGTGCTTAATCGCGAGGTTATGGAGGATTGGTGTGTGCATGTAAGTCGAGGGGTCCGCAAACCGGAAACCCAGAATCAGTTCTCAGCATGATAATATTCTTTCTCCATATTTCATTTCACTTCGTATTATCATGTATAGGTGTGTCGTACAGGAATAACACTTTGTGACATTCTCTTAGGAACAGTTAATTATTGGGTAACCATGCGAAGGTATCTGCTACGCACGAATGTTTACATCCATTTTTCTAGAATGAGCACTTACCTGTGAGGATATGGGGCTTGGTGCATGCATGGAAGGCAATGGGCCCTGGTTCGATTCTGAGTGGGGACGAATTATATATTCTCCGATCTATAATTCTCAATACAAATCCAAAATAAGTACATGCAAGCTCAAAAATTAAAATAAATTATTAAAAAAACGAACTGCGTTCGCAAGAAAATATAACAGCTCGCCCTGATTTAGGTCTAACAAGAATCATTAAAGTTCTTTAATAACGGTAAGGGGCCCTGTTTGGTGTAGTGGTCTCAGGCATACGCACACTTCTCACATCTGTCCGCGCTGGTTCAAGTCTCAGGCTCGTCCAGCGTGGTAATGCGAGAAAGCTTGCCAGTAGCTTCCCGTGGGTAACTGGTTCTTTCCTGGGCTTTCCCCTTTTCTTCAACCACGAAATGTACTGACCGCATGTATGTGAACCTGTCGTGCGAAATTGGGAGTTAAACCCAGAAAAACAAACAATAGCAGTGAAGAATTAAGAAAACTTTGTCGTTGACTACTTTTCCTAATGCAAACTTCCTGAAATATGATCTCCTTCCCCCTAACAGAATGCCCAAGTTCTAAATAATAGTCTAATGTTTATTAATCACACACACACACACACACACACACACACACAATCCGGGTTATTTACAAACCGAAAGTACACCAACACCCGACCTTTATCCCATTTATCTAGATCATAAACATATGGTGTACCGAAAGGATCACAATTTTAGGTACTGTTGCAACGAGATCCATTATCGTTGCAAGAAGTAAATGTGTTTGTTGGGATGGGGTTCTTTGTTGCAACGATAAATTTTGTTGATCCATCGGCGATCTTTGCTATTTCAACAATACAATTTTAGTTTGCATCGGTATTTGCAACTCTAGTGGCGTTGCAACGTTATGTATGGTCCATGCAATATCGTTGCAACAACATGTCTGCAAACATGTCAGTAGTTTTACCGTTTTGGTACACCATGCAAAACCTAACCAAGCATGGGTGTGACACAGTCTGATTAAAATATGGGTACCGATATGAAATCAAGTTGATTTTATGATTCACCAATCAAATGAGAACTTTAAAATTGATGAAAGTGAAAAATTCGTTTGGATATATCATTACTAACGATAACTCTCCCTAACACAAAATGCAACGCTTTACCTGAAAGGATAATAAAAGAAAGTGGACAGAGAGTTCCAAAAGTCACCAGAACAACAACTTTTATCGTTGTATGTCAGATCTCCATTATGTCAGATCTCCATTTTAATCATTAAGGGGTGGGTGGTCACAATTCGTACATGGTTCCAGTGCGATGTAAAAATTTAAATGCCCACATTCAGAATACTCTAGGGCCCCATGGTTACCATGTCTAATTAACTTTTTGTTGCATGTCCGAATCCTGCCAAGGCCATTATTGGTCGGCTAAAGTATGTCTCGGGCATGGGCGTCCGCGTGATTTTTTGCGGGGGGGGGGGGTTCAGTCAGTGACGGCCGGGAGAGTTAGTTGCGCAGTTCCGTGCGTAAGCAGTCTGAAACTAAAGTTAATATTTACTAAACGTTTTAAACAGAATCTTGTGACATATCTGCAGTATGATTTGATTGGGGGGAGGGCGCTCAAGTGACCCCCCCCCCCCCTTGACTTATGCTGCAGACGCCCATGGTCTCGTGTGTCACTAAATTGTGTGTAGTAAAATTGTTCATGTATTTTATATAAACGGAAATATACATGGGTTTACTTGCCGTATACATCGTTACGCGAGGATGATTTATTTTCGACTTTAGCTATTTCAAACTACTAAGTTTGGTTCGCCCAATGCTGTATGAGCAAATTGAATGCAGTGAGAAACCCAATTACCTTTCTGAGGATGGATTTCACCATAATTTACAGAGAAAATTCTGACATTCATCACTATACCACGATGTTTGGCAGGAAACTGTCCACTTTACGGGAGCAATCTTCAGCTGCAGAGATATGTAAAATATAAAACTTCATTCTTCCTTGTTTCCGTTTTATGACATATAATAGTTTTATATATTGGGTATTTCGGAATTTATTTTAAATTTCGCAGAGTCAGACCCATGTCACACGACACCATGCTATCAGATAGAATATGATATGTTTCAAGTTAGCCATTTGCATTAAAGAACAAAGTGAATTCATAAGCTGCATGCATTAAAGGAGAATAATATTAGAGTTCTTATAATTCAGTGAGACTATTTTTGTTGGACACAGATTCGTGTAAGAAGGTGGTTATTGTAGTAATAATCTCGTACAGCTGTTCCGATGAAATGATTTAATGTGTAGCGAAGCCAGTTCTCCGTGTCTCGTGCACTACATGGTTCATTCAATACAGTTTTAGGTGGTTTTGTGACGGCGATTCGTAGAACTGTGGGGTTTAGTACAATTTGTATGCTGTTGTGTATGTATGGTAACGTTGGCTCCGATGACTGTTAAATTACTCGCAGTGAGGGACCATGTCTTAACTGGTGTGCAGTGAATAAGCAGGCTCTCTTCGGATCCTTCGGCAGACCGAGAACGATGAAACGTACATTATTGATCTTTTAATACAAATTATATACTTGGATCACCCTTGATGATACAATCATACTTTGTTCTTATTTGTGCGAAAATCCTATACCTGGATCCCCACTGTCGAATAATCGGACATTGTTCATATTTATGTACAATTTTCAAGTACTGATGATCGTTGCTGATTGATTACTCAGCAAAGAAAGTGGCACATGGCGACCGAGATAGTCCATTTAATGATTTGCAGTCCACAGTACTATTTAATAAGATGTCCAGTTATGTCATAGTTCAATTTAGGAACGAGGCTAGCTAATAGAGAACGACATGTTAATAGGGTTGTGTATCGACGGCAGGTCGCGAGCTGACCCATATTAGCATTAGTCGGTTGCATTACGAGAAGACGATATATTAGCCTTAGTTCTGCTGAATTACGATAAGACGATATAAGAGTTTGGATTATTGTTCGATCCCGGAGTTTAAAAAAAGCCTCACAAGTATTTAGTTTACATTGTTATATATTTAAAAGGGAAAAATAACTCCATACGTGCACCAAGCAGTGGAAAGGAGAACAGACAACCAGGTTACCGTTGATGAGCCGGGAGAGGCTGCTGAGAGAAAATAAGGAAAGGAATATGACGGGTCTGACCTGACACCAACGTTGATTGTGAGAGGACTGGAAGCGACCAGGTTATGCAGGCATGCCGAGCCAAATGCGTTCGATCGTTCACTTGATTCTATGATAAGATTTATACAACAGAACGGCAAATGTAATTTCTTATAAATTTTGTAATCATTTTTCTAAGAGAAAGCGTATCCTTCGAGTGTCATATTCAATTTCATTTTGTTTATGTAATTGATTAAATTGTTGTAATTTACATACGGGAGTTCGTGCTGTTCTAGTCTATATCTCTGCTCAGATCTCTGTTATTCCATCCATTAATTCAAATTTTGTGTTATAATTCCTCGCTCCAGACAATAACAACGTGGTCGATTATCTACTAGATAACGATAACGAAACCAAAGGTGCGACATAACAAGTGGACGGCCCCTGACACTATACTTGGATCACCCGTGGTGAATCATATATTGTTCATATTTGTGCATAAATTGTGCACTTTGTTATCCCCTGTGGTAGAAGTGTACATTGTTCTAAATTGTGTATAAATTTTATACATTGATTATCGTGCTGTTAGATCATGTATCAATTCTATTTGCTCCATACGTCGATTCTTGCTTGATTACTCCTTGAAATTTCATGTTTTGGTTTTCCCTATTTAGAAACGATTTCATTTCCTTGATATCAGCTGTTGGATTCGGTGCACGTCATTCCATTGTTAGTCTTTAGGAGTACGAGTGTAGTGTTGGATTCGGTGCACGTCATTCCATTGTTAGCCTTTAGGAGTACGAGTATAGTGTTGGATTCGGTGCACGTCAGTAGTAAGGTGGGACGGTCTAGGGACTAGGGGAGTTCCATGTTAAAAAGGCAATATCCACTCTGGGGACTACGTAAATTTAACATGGGAAGCAATATCCACTCTGGGGACTATAAATTTAACATGGGAAAAAAAGGCATCCACTCTGGGGACAAGGGAATTTAACATGGGAGAAAAGAAATATCCATTCTAGGGACAAAGGCAATTGAAACATGGGAGAAAAAAAATATCCATTCTAGGGACAAAGGCAATTGAACATGGGATTTTAAAAAAAAAAAATAAAAATAAAAAAAGGGGTAGGCAATGGAAAGTCATTCTCTTTTCGAGACCTATGAGTGGCCCTGAAAAGGGCCTTTGGTTTCATCATCATCTTCTTCTTTTATTTCCTCCACTTCTGTAGCCATCTTCTAACTTTTGCCATTATTCCTGTCTTCTTCTTTATTTCTGATTCAGGCATCCAGTCAGGATGACCTATCGCTCGGAATTTCTCCTGTATTCGTATCCAGTTATTGTTGAGTTTCTCAAAGCTTTCTTTTCTCTTTCTATTTTCTTCTTCTTTTCTTTCCTTAGTCCACTTTTCTTTGATGTTCTTTACCTCTTCCGTCATCACTTTCCTCATTACTTCTTCCGTTTTTGTCAGCTGGTCCAACCCCCATTTTACGTATCGCCACTCCGTCCAATTCAATATTTTTTCTAAGAAGCACCTGACTTCGATGACATTTTCAAGTGCTTCCTTTAAACTTCCCACTCTTACATCAGGCGGGTCAATCAATCCTCTCAGTCTCTTTTCCTCTTCTTCCATCATTCCTGTCACTATCTCCTTTGCTTCCTTCAAATTATTAAAACAGTCGAGACACTTTTCTAATTTGAATTCTTTCTCTATCATTTCCATGACAAACGTAACATCTGCTATCCAATAATAAATGCCTATCAAATGATTCAGTAACGCTGTTACTACCACCATTTTCTTTGTCTTTATTCCGTGGAATGGGTTCTAATGTTAGTTAGTTAGTTGGATTATAGTGGTTTTCGTTCTTTTGAACATGTACCACTTTTTTATTCACGCACTGCGTGATTTTTAATTACTCCTGGGGGAAGGAAAAGGAGCCTCAACCCCCAGGCTTTTATGTACTCAAAGAGTACTTTTTAATTTAGCCACTCAGGTGTAGGACTAACTAGTCCTTAACAACCTGACTGAAAGGCTAATAGACATGAGTGGGAATAGTCACACCACACACTCGTGTTTCTTAGTTGGATTGAAATGCCCCAGGTGTCAAACCAAGCAGTATGTGACTCCCGCCACGATTGGTCGGCAGCGATGAGGTCACATTAGGACACCCGGTCTTGTGGCATTGACGAAGTGGCCCGCTTTTTTGATATCATCAATTGCCTTTCCCAGTCCGATATTCCGGTAGACAGAGCCTTCCTTTTTTCCACTCTGTTTAGGTGGTGCAGGTTCATCAGCTTCATCTGTTAGCTTTATAGTTAAAGCGCGGACGTGATGGAAAACATCCCCCTAAAACAAAATTGATATTACCTAGATCATCACTTAAAACGTGAGGACGTGAAGGAAAACATCCCCTACTTTTCTCATTTCATATGATCTACTATCCACATACGTGAAGCATCAATAAACAAACCCCTAATCTACTATTTACACACGCAAAGCATTAAAATTAAACCCAAATCTACTATCCACACTAACATACGTGAGCTCTTACAAACTCACACACACACACACACACACACACACACACACACACACACACACACACACACACACACACACTCACACAAATAAAAAGAGTCAGTGTTTATATTCACACTATTGTACATACACACATTGGCAAATCGATTATTATTTCTTTTCTAGAGTATTGGGTAGCCCTGAAAAGGGCTGTTTGTTTTTGAACTCCAGATGCACCTATCTAATGCTGGCACCTTCCTGGTCTGGCACCACACACACATCTTCGACTCCAGTCTCCTTCCCAATTCACCCTTGTTGCTGTAAGCACAGAGGCGGGTTGAGTGACTTCACTATTCCAATCTTCTGTCTCTGGAATAGTGAAGACTTCCCTTTCTCTTCTTCTATTTCTTATTCTAGGATGAATCGGCATCCTTAGCTCCTGTTGTAAATGTGGTGCAGCTACAGGTTGGGGAGATGTTCTTGCTTCAGGTGTCACCTTGCACACAGGGTTCATCATAAGGTGACACCTGATCTCTCTCTTTCTTTCCTCCTCTTCTTTCATTTTTCTCTCTTCCTCCTCTTGTTCTATCCTGGCTTCTTCCACAAGGGCCTCCGCAGCCAGCTCGTTCAGGAGGCATCTGGCATATTCCAGGTGCATCTGGAGTTCAAAAAGTTTTTCAAGTCTGCTACTCATTTTTTAGTGTTGATCAATCAACAAGGGTAGCTAGACTGCCGAGTGATTTTTAATTTATAGTGAAAGCGCGGACGTGATGCAAAACATCCCCCTAAAACAAAATTGATCTTACCTAGATCATGACCAAAACAACGCGCGGACCTAAAAGAAACACTCATTCACTTTTTTATACTGCCCATCACTATTCTAAAAAAATTTCTTAAACAAATAATATACTATTCACATACGCAAAGCAATCCAATCAAACCCCAAATCTACTCTCCCACACCTCAAACAGCAAAAAAACATGATCTTAATCTACTATCCACACAAACGTACGTGAGCACTTACAAACACATACACTCACACTATAAAAAAGAGTCAGTGTTTATATTCACACTACTCTACCTACACACATTGGCAAATCGATTGTCATTTCATTTCTAGAGTATTGGGTAGCCCTGAAAAGGGCTGTTTTTTTTTTTTGTTTGCTATGGCAATCTTTTAGTTTCTAAGAATGCGACGTCCTCTGAGGATAGACTTTCTGACGATAGGTCTGCTTCTTCGGAAAGAGAAGAAGAACTCTTTGGTGTCGATACAACAATCGACAAAGCCTCTGTCAGGTTCAGGTTGCTGCTGCTGCTGCTGTTGTTGTTGCTGTTGCTGCTGTCTCTTAAGTCTGTACTTCTCTGTCCATTCTTCTTTCTCCCTGTTCACTTCTTCTCTGAAGAGCTCTTCTATCAGGTCTTCAGTGACTTTTAGCATTCTCACATTCTCTATCTCTTCTGGCTTCGGTATCAGACTGTGTCTGACCCTATGCAAATTCACGTAGGCTTCGTTTAGCTTAGCTAGTTTGGAGCACATCTTCGTAGGAGGATGAATCGACAATGGATGGTTAGACTGGAAACTGCCCCGTGCCCCGGTCCTTAAAGTCAAAGCGCGGACGTGAAGGAAAACATCCCCACACGGTTTTCGAGCCGAACCGTTCAATGAGTGTCATGAGAGGGATAGTAAGAAATCAAAGAGCATGAATCAACATTCTAATAGCCAAACAAAAGACAAAGGCATTTTTTTTTCAAAACACAACATTTTTTTATACAAAATCACTTAACACTAACCAACAACTCTAACATTTTTAATAATAATTCAACAATATAACATCAAACATGTTTTTTTCAAATCACAAACATTTTTTTTTTCAATTGACACTCTACTTTAAACAGGGCTGACAACGTTGTGAATGAAATTGTGATTTCCACTGTTGAAAGTCATTAGGCCATTGATGGACACTACGTTTCCTAGCTTGAGACAAAAGATAAGCATAATGGTCACAAAACCATCGATCTACTTTCACATCGTTTCTTGAAGAAGAACGAGGATCAAAATGAGTCACTAAATGTTCTAAGGAATAGCCCAGGCTGGGATGATGCAGAAAATACACACAATATTGTCCACACACCAAGGAATCTGTGCCTTGTAATTTCACATCACTGAGTTGGGTGGTCTGAGCATTTCTTCTCATAAAGTCAATGATATCGTCTTCCAAAGGAGGCAATCCGTACGAATCAAAATATTCCACACATCCTTCTTGAGGAAAGTAGACGGCTACCCAGTGGGTTCCTGGGAGATGAATGTCGTCCGTGTTGATGACATAAGCTAGATGGTCTTGAGGTTTGCGATGAGGGAGTTCATCTTTAGCACAGACGACAGGATTCCAAGAAGCCGTATACCAACTGTGGTTCAAAAGGTAATAAAGTTCCCAGGTATCCATTTTTTTGTTTTTCTTTCTTCTTCACAGGTAATAATAAGTCATCAATTCGATCCTGACTTTTTGCTTGAAAATGTCTGAAATTCGTGACATTTCGTCTCTTCACTCTGATTCAGGAGAGCTTCGATACGATGGATCTCTTGAGTGGTTAATGGTGGACAAGAATGTTCACGCAAGTCTTTATACCACTGGTGCCACACGTCTTCGTCCGAGATGAGACTCCAAGCTTAGTCCAGATACTCGTCCAATTTTTCTTCTTGACTCAGCATCAGGCATTTATCGTGTTGAATTTGACTGGGATGATCGTATTGAGATCCATAGCAATTTTTCTTGATCAATTCCGTCATTTTTTCTACCAAGTGTTTGGCAAAACAGGAGACTAAATGGGCTTCTTGTTCTGGCCATCTTGACTTCATCATGATCACTTCTTCTTTCACAGTCTCCTCACATTCCATGTCTAAAGTTTCTCCACTAGGTAAAGAGGGATAACAGTCTTCCATGGCTTCTAATAGTCTAGAATGACTTCTCTCAAACTGTTGATTTCTATGGTATTATCGAATTCTGCATACAGGAGGACGTTCACTGTCTCTGGTAGATTTGTAGTAAACTGAATTTCCACACGAATCTGGCCAGATTTTATAGGGTGGAAATGTCCCTCGTCGCTGCCTTGGTCTGCAGTGAAATCGAAAGCCCACAAAGCGTAGCCTCCTGCGTAATCCTCGTACGTAATGCCGTGACTGGTGTTGGTTCCTAACTGACCGGTAGCTTCGTACAGGGACAAGTACGACCTCAAGTAATTCTTCGCGGCACCAAAGTTAGGTTCGACAGGTCGGGTACACAAGGTTTTGCCATCGCGACTGACTTCAATTTTGGACACATTGTAGAGTTGAAACTCAAAAGGGTTTTCGTTGTAGGCTCCGTTGAAGGCTGAATTCTTGACGATACCAACGATTAAACGGTTGGGTAACTGTCCTTGGAACAGATGATCTTCGATCAGGGATCGCTGTCCAGTGGGAATCGTGAACGTTTTCACTTCCACTCGTCGGATTGGATACTTGGCGGTCGTTCTGCTCAACGTCTGACTGATGTCGTTTCCCACTTGAGGCAACACTTCCACACGACGCACGTAGAGTCTGGCTTCTTGAATGATAGTTTTGTAAGTGGCAGCAGCATTTAGATGGAAAGAGGCACTGCTACGATTCAGTCCCAGATATCCACCCCGTTCAACAAATATTTTTCTTCTAACCACATGTCTAGATGCAAGCGATCCATCAGTTCTAAACTACGACTTTGTGCAATTTTCTTTCGTCGTTCTACAAATCCCGTTGTATTTTGAGCATCCCCAGCAATTGTAAGGCTGTTGAACTTAGTCGTTTTGTCAGGTTTCCATACCACGCAAGCATCCAGATGAGTGTTCTTGGCTTCTTTTCCGTACGTCAAGAGATTTTCCAGGTAGGCCTGATAAGGGTAAGTATCCATGATGCTGCTGTGTTATTCAAGTACAAGTCCACTTCGATAAACAAGGAATGCATGAAATTATTGACGGGAGCTACTGCTTCATCAGCGTCTAGGTTAGCGTTGGGTGGTTCGATCACTTTCACTTTCAAGTACAGGTAACTGCTATTCAGATCGATGTAATCTTCGGGCTGTCCTTTGATTTCAAACTCGATGGGAGCGGAATCCGTCAAAGAGGAGACGGGATGAAATTCCACCCATTGGGTATCTTGCATGGTCATCATGGTGGGGGGCATGGCAAACAGTTCCAGTTCTGACTTGGAACAAGCACAGGACTCTCGGTGCATCATTTTTTCTCTGTGTCTCAATATTTTAATAATCGAAAGCGTCTAAGTCTCGAACGGTTCTTCTTTTCTTTGTCTTTCTAGCTTTAGACGTGTGAAGTCTGGTGAAAGGATGTTTTCTTCGTCGTCTCTTTCTGCCTTGTCCTTGCTGAATGCCTGACTCGGTAGCGTGCAGGGCATTTATAGGTGTGTCTGGTCGGCCCAAAAGGTCTTTACCCGTTTGCAGCAAGACATTTTTGCCTGCCCTCAAGAAAGCTTCTTTGGGGTTTTGTTTGTCGATGATGACATTTTGGAGAAATTCTTTGCCTTGTGTCAATGCCGCATCTTTCAAGGCGTGCAATCCGCGTGTCACCATCGGTTTCAACACCGGGGCCACCGAACGAAAAGCCGATTTTAGCATATCTCCTAAACTGTGTCCTCGCTGTCGAGCAACCCCTCGGTACACTGGATACATGACTTACGAGTCGTGAGAGAACCGTTTTCGAAAATGGAGTTTCACCGTGACTTTTCCTTTGGTGAATGAAATATTTTGTCCCAGATCTCCTTTTATAGCAATGTTGACCGTGTCCAAATACGACTTACTGACAGGCAAATAGTGAGGATGGACAAATTCGCGGTGAACGTGGTAAGTGTTTCCACCTTCCTCGTCAGCGACAGTGGCAGAATCCACTTTGAAAGGAATGACACGCAGTAACGGTACGGAGGTGTGTCCCACCACGTTGTACTCCACCACATCGGAGTACACAAGTATCAAATTCAGTTCTTGGTTCAGTTCTACCGGGGCACGAAAAAACTTGGCAAAAGAATCGTTGTCGTAAATGACTGCTGATTCGGGTTTTTGTTCTACTATCTTCCTCAGCTCCATGTCCCCGCCCAACATGGCAAACAATTCAGGACAAAATAAAATGGACATGATTTTACCCCCTTCAGGAAATTTCATGAGGAAGCGACGAGCTACTTTATGGTACTCCAGGGTGACACCTTTTTTGACACTCTCCAAAGCTTTCAGAAACACGACATTAAATCTGGAGGCTATGGTGCTCACCAAATGTTGACCACTAAAATAATAGCCTGGGGGAATGAACAAGTGATAGGTGGTCCACTTTTGATTTTTTGTGCTAGGGGTTTTCTTGTCATATTTGACATGGGTATCCAAGTACTGTTGCAATGAATCGTCATGAACTTCCACCGTAAAAAAATTTTGATTGGGAAGGACATTGAGGACTTGGGTTGGGTGAATGACTTCTACTAAAGCCACTTCCCAAAGGGCTTCGTGATCTAATGGGATGGTCTGAGGTAATTTGGCCGTGTAACAGCACAACGTGTTCTTGGGAAACACCTCCATGGAACTGTCACTGGGTAAGGTTAAGTAAAATTGGTTTTGGTGACTCATAATTCCAGAGTTCTGTGGCTGTCCGAGGGGTTACTGGACGTCAGAGGCGTGTCTCCGCCCGAAATAGGGTTGTTGTTGTTATTGGAGTGGTGACTGACACTGGCACTGGACACAAGGTTCCCGTTGTTCCCGTTCGAGGAGAATTTCAGGGAGGGATTGGGAAGCAGGTAACCGATGCAACTGCTCAATAAAATGGTCCACAATTGTTTGTCTCCTTGTTGCAAACTGAAATTGGCGATGGCTGCCCCGATGACACAATACATCACGAAGAATTGGCAGAAAAAGACGATTTGCGTTTTAGGCACACGTTCTCCACACCACACCCACAAGGGTTGTTTTTGTAAATCTTGCAGAGAAGAACTAGGTGAAGGAGTGGTCGACGTAGCTGCTTCTGTGTGAAAGGGCATGATGGTCACTTCTTTTTATAGTCGATGACTTGCGAAGCGTCGATCCAAGAATCAAAACTGGGTGGATATCCTTTCCAACGTACTTTGACTTCTTTGACACGTCGTTTGCCCACTTTACGGGTTCTGCGTTCGAGAATGCTTTCGATGTCGTACACGTCGTCTTCTTTTTTGGTGACACGTTGAGCAGCAGGGGGGGGGGAATCCGACATTTTGTCCAATCGTTAGTTTGCTTTATTAATACTTTCTGCACTCAGCGGATCCGGTGTCGTCAGCGCTCGGTAAAAAAAAAAACCACGCCGTCGTCGGGGGGGGGGGGGTCGTCCAATCGTCATTTAGTTTAATTAATACTTTCTGCGCGCCGATGCCAGCGTCGTCAGCGTCCGGTAAACACAGCGACGACCGCGTCGATGTCATTGCCCCCCTGCTGCTAAGGGGCTATTTACAATGAAAATTATTTACAACTAACCGAATATTTGGTCAAGTCCGATACGATATCGTGTCCGAGGATCATGTAAATTTATCGCTACAAATCCATGTGGGGTCGACTGAGCATGACTAAAAAAGTTTCGAAAACCATTAAAGTCCATGTCACCGCCGCACCATGTCTGCCAAATATTTCGTAGCGTGTGTGTATCAACACCGTTGAATACAGCAAGAATATTACAGTTGTCTCTGATTACTTTTGGAATCTGAGTGTATCGTTGAGTGACATATATCACGTCGGTGTTTTTATGCCTGCCTCTGGAAAATATCCTAGCTGGGTTTTTTTGATTGTCCAACATAACATCATCGTACACGACTAGATTGTTAACGTCGCCATCAATATCATCAATACCTGGTGCATCATTGATATCTGTAATAAACTCAATAACATTTTTTTCAGCGATCGCTGATGCATTCTCGTTAAAATCTTTCAACACCTCGTAGCATCGTTGATCATCCACGCTAGGGGCGATTAAATACAACTTATCCCACTTCATCCATCTCATTATTAAATTGAGTAACAATTGCGTCTTGCCGGATCCAGATGGTCCGATGATAATCATCCGGATCGAGTTTGGTAACGCTGCAACATGCTTAACTGGTTCTCTTGTTTTAGTCGCCGAAAAATCAATTATATTCATATCTCTATACATAAATTATGGATTTATATTGTGTGAAGTGTAGAGTGCGTACTGGCACAAATGATATGACAACCGTTACAACAAGAAATAACAGATCGGCACTTACTGGTAAGTGTGTACAATGCGGTACAAAGAAATTTAGATTTATTTCTGCTAGACCCGGGGATGCTTTAAAAAAAAGCGAGGAGGTGATATTGCAGCCAAGTTATCAAAGCTCCCCGGAACACCATGGGCAAAGTATCCAGGAGAAAAGCACCTCCCAGGATATAGCTACTGTGGCCCCGGAACACGATTAGATATCAGACTCGATGATCAAAATCAGCCCAAACCCGGTGAGTATCCAATAAACGCTATCGATAAGGCGTGTCATGCTCATGATGTTGCTTACTACAAAAGTAGCGATCTGCAACAGCGTCATATCGCGGATGTAAAATTAATTCACGCGTTAAATGCTATTCCTGATAAATCATTCAAAGAAAAATTGGCTTCATGGTTGGTAAAATCGGCTATGAAAGGTAAATTAATGATTGGAAGCGGAGCTTCTCGCGCTGGTAATTGAAAACGCTAGCGTTTATAATAACAACATGGAATCCATCTATTATTCTCCGAGAGGATACTGGAAAGGGAAGGCCGCAATTGGTAAACTCGCAAGCGCTGCAAAGGTAACAAAGGCCGTTGCGGCTAATTGGTTATCCAAACAGGCTATATGGCAAATTTATCTACCACCGCCTAAACAAATCAACTTTTCGCGCTTTGATGTTACCGTACCTAATGAAGTTCATCAGGCTGATATACTATTTCTGCCGCATGACAACGGTTACAAATACGCGCTAACTGTAGTTGATGTTGCGAGTCGATACAAACAAGCGGAGCCCTTGAAAACAAAGTCAGCAACTGAAGTAGCCGATGCGTTTGAGCGGATTTACCGAAGGGGTCCTCTGCGCTGGCCAAATCTATTACAAGTTGATCCTGGCAATGAATTTCGCGGCGCTGTTTTATCAACGCTGAAACATCATAGCGTCGCGATACGACGAGGTCATACTGCGCTACATCGTGATCAGGCAATTGTTGAACGATTCAATCGGACTCTTGCTGAACGGTTATTTGGATATCAATACGCGAAAGAATTCATCCAGGAAAAACGATCTCGTGAATGGGTTAAAAGATTACCAGGCGTAATTGCGGCTTAAATAACGAGATTACCCGAGCAATCAACATGAAGCCCAGCGACGCGATTAAAAAAAAGTATATACCCGGAAGATCAAAAATAGATAGCGTTTCCAAGCCGATTCTCGGCGATGTCACTGTTAGATATCTGTATGAACCAGGAGAGCTTGAAGGCGGTAAAAAAAGAGCTACTGATCCTATTTGGAGTGTTACCACACATAACATATCAACGATAACACGATCAACTGGTAGACCACCGATCTATAGACTGGATTCAACTGCCCCACAGCGGGGGTTTACACGCGAGCAACTACAAGTGATACCTGACGATACTCAATTGCCCCCGCGTGGTCTTAACTAGCGCCGTTGCGTCTATTGCACTCAAGACAGGTCAACCTCACATTGTTTTTGACATGACCGAGACTGTTATCGATCCTGTCCACGGTAAATTGGCGAGCGTCTTTATCCGAATAACGCCAGCGCATTACACAATTGCAACTCGCGCAGTGATTATTCTATTGTTGTCGTAGCGCAATTATTAATTCGGCATCAATATCAAAACGCCGCTGTTTTTTTTTTATCCTGTTGGCGGTAACCCGAGAGTTTTCTATCAATGACGCTTGCATCGATGATGTCGTTCTCGGTGACTTCGTCAATAACAATTCTTCGAAGCTGATTTATCCTCCGTACTCGGGACACTGCAAGATAGACTAGATTTGACCATTCGATGCGATTATCAACCATCCAAACAATTGTATCCGTGATAGTCAGTCCCTGCGAGGAATGTATTGTCGTTGCGTATCCTAGCGTCCACGGGGATTTATCAGCACGTAGCGCGTCCTCGACGACGCTGATATCAACGAGCACAATATCATTCAGCACAAGAATTTGTTTTTTTGTCCCTGACGCTGTCGGGCCCGGGATTTCAACTTCAATGTTCTGCCGCCGTGTGTCCGCGGGTCTATAACATAACGGCACTGGACGCGTTGGAAACTTTTCCTTATGCAACGTAAACAACTTTTGCTGAAGTGTGTCTCTGACTATCTTTCTACTCGCTACAATCAAATCGTTTGGTCTCCATGTTTCCCAGAATTCATTTAACGGCGTTTCCGGAATCACCTCGCGGATTATTTCACATTGAACTCTATCCGGCTGTAATCTGATTAATTTTTTAACCTCGCGCAGTTGTTCATCAAGTGCTCGGTAATCAGTATCGGTTTCTTCATAATAGTCCACAAAACCCTTTAACCAATCATGTGGACCCTCGCCGACAAATGGTGGTGGTTGGCCATGATCTCCGCACATTATCACCGCTGTATTCGCTCGCAGCAACCACTCAAGAAACATTTGTAAAGTATCTAACGAAACAGTACATATCTCATCCCAGATGATAACCTCAGGAATAAATTTTTCCCCCATTCGATCAGGAGTCCACTCACCGCCGCTGTATCGAAAAAAGCTGTGATAAGTAACGGCGTCAACACTTCGTTGTTTTATCTCTCGCGCTAGTCTATGGGTCGGTGTAAGCACGATTATACTTGCCCGCGTTCGAAATAATTCAATTGCCCGAGTCGTCTTTCCCGACCCGCCACAGCCGCTTAAATAAACTGTTTTATATCTACAAATTGGATCAGAACACGGTGGTGCATTAGACCATTCTGATAGATTATCACCGCGTAAGTAATTATTTTCAACGGTGACATCTGCTGACGGGGAATAATCGCGTCGTATTTCATTTTTAATTCTCCATATACCCCAACTCTCGTCCGGACTAGTAAACTCGGCTATGTTTCCCTTATACTTTACGTCTATGTAAAATGAATCAATCGCAACTCTAACCGCGGTGTCGGGAAATCTATTTATCATCGAGAATAAATTGATAGCGGCGTAACCCAGCATAGACGCCCTCAAATGTGGATATGCCGGGCTGTCTCCATCGGCGTAAGTAACAACTGTACCCAATTTTGTTCCATTGGACAAGAAAGCTGTTTTGCAGTTCACGTATCTATTTTTTGCCACTGCGTCCTTGATTACGAAATCATATTCTGCGTCATCTATAATCAGCCGTGAGCAATATCGTTTGTAGTCGCAGTTTTTTCCACCTTGTGTGAACTTACCAATTATTCTTCTACCGAGATCTTTTGCCTCGCGGTTTCGTTGGTTGAATATCTTTTTGGACCATTCGATGACATATTCCTCGTCGGCATCAATGTGTTTTCTGGATTCGTCAATTATGCTATCTAGACGCTCTGGTTCTGGTAACCAGACTTCAGTCTGCGCCCGGTATGATATTATTGCGTCGCTGACAATCAACGATACAAGCATGCTACAATCAATCATAAACCGTAGCAGCGCTATTGGAAGCCATCTCTTTTCAGCCATGTGTCTACCGATCCAAATATAACAACAGCGATGAAGTCCTGCTGCGAATTCAAATGATACTATGCGAGCGAATCCGGTTAAATCAAAATCAGGCAGTGGTCCATTAATAGCAACACGAGTCATTTCATGTCTGGGGTGTCCAAATCGTTTAAAGTACTCAGCGGCGGATCCATACCCGAGAAAACTCGCTGGATATCAGGCAACCATATCAACGGAAATCATAGCGTCGCGGTTGTATTCAGTGTTCCATAGTCCACCGTGATAGTATTCCAAACAACTGGATTGTACATCCGGTAGAAATTCCTTGCGCGTTGGTCTCCACGCATTTTTCCTTGCTGCAACATGAGCCGCAACCGATGGAATCGTAAAACAATTTGTTAGCAGTTGTTCATCATGCTCTTCAAATTCCATGGCGGTTTTTTTCATCTTGTTGTAAAACGCTTCAGTGCGATATAATTCACCGTTTGGTCTTACAAACTGATCAAAGGTATCCATGTCGTTTTCAGCGCTGCGAAGTAACCACACTGACACAGGGTCGTTTTTACACAAACAAGCAATAGCATCAAATAGTTTCCTCTCCGCGAGAAAACCATCCTCTCCCAGGAATTCCCCGGGGATATACTTTACTGTTCTATCCCGTGGAAATATTGTGACCGCGGGCGCCCACGCGTGTTCGTTATGATCAATAATTTTGATTGGGGCTCCATTTGATTTATACTTTGATTCATATAATACTTCACCGGTTATCGTTGTAACGGTTATTGGAAATCTCAGCGACGTTTCTAATTTCGCTATGTCGCTGATGGTTGCTCCTCGCTCGCGCACTGTCTCCTCCCACTGGTTTATTTTGCTACGTCGTAAATCGGTCAGTTTATTTCCTCGACACGCATTTGTAAAATGCTCTATTACTCGTTCTGCTACACAATTTATCCCCGTTGACTGTTTCATCGGCGCTAGTTTTCCGATATCAGGTTTCTTATTTAACGGGTATATTCCATAGACAACTGCTGTTTCAGGATACGCTCGTTCATAGTATGGTCTGTCAACTCCGGTTAACAGCCCTGGCTTGGAGTCGCGGCTAACAATAACTGTTTTCTTGTCGCTGAGAACCGGTTCAAATTTATCACGTATGATCCAATTACCTGATTCCACCCGGACAATGAATTTTACTCTGAAGAAATACTTTTTACCGTCAAGTTGTGATATTATCGTTGCTGCGCGGTTGTCGTTCATGGTAGCATCAACAACACCATCAATTCGAAATGTTGACCAACTATGAGATGCACCATCTCGCTTGAATTCATTGATACAGTCGCGTATTTTATTCAACAGGGTTCTATCGTTTATTAACGCTTTTGGTGCGTCCTTGAGGACTCTATCGAGATTGAACTTAATATTTTTCCAGGGCTTAATTGCTGCTAATCTCTCGAACTCCTCCATATAATTAAATCAAGTATTTAAATGAAAGAATATAGTATAATGAATCACTGCAAATGGTTGATGATTGGGTCGACAACCCCGTGCAATAAATCATGTAGAGGTGAATTCTGCGGGTATCATTTACAAAGCGTTCGTAATGGTTCTCTTGGCCCCCTACTGTGCTTGGTTTGCCACGTTGGTGTAAGAGGAAAATCACAGTTGTGTATCAATTGTGGCGGAAAGCGATACAGAGAGTTAAAACGTTATTACGACAAGCGAATAAAAAACGCCGTCATTGACCCCACCGCTGACTCCGTCAAGGACAAAATCATTAAAACTCCTCAGGACTACATTGCAAGGTTTATAATTAAACCAAATAATGAATTAGACAAGTAGTATTATTATACAAATGAACCAAGAATTTCAGCCGCATCCTGTGCTCGTTAATTACGAGGCATCTCGCGACGGCGTTGTTAGAAATTGTAGACTAAAAAAACCAGTTGGATGGAAAAATAATCAGGGGTATTTGATGTTTGGTGCCGGAAAGAAGAAGTATCTTGTTCACAGGGTGGTATATGAAGCGTTTAACGGACCAATCGAGGACGGTCTCGTTATTGATCACATTGATGGATGCCCTCAAAATAACAGACTGTGTAATTTAAGAGCTGTTACACCGAGTCAAAATTCCAAATTTGGAAAAACAGGGAAACACGCAAAAAAAGCAAAAAGCGTCAAATCGTTTGATACATCAACGCACGAAGAAAAAATATTTCACTCTATGAATGCGGCTGGTAGGTACTTCGATATTTGTAGTAAATCAGTACGATTTGTTGCAGAACGAGTATATCAAACAGCGATCTCAAAAAAGACGGGTCACAGAATTCGATTTTCGTATATAAATAAATTCTCCGATTATAAGGTCACCGTGACGAAGTCGCCATGACGAATTGTCTGTTTCAACTTCATACTAGATAACACACCTCGGGATTGATACGCAGGGTTCATTTTGTAAAATAATTTTTTTTTATTTAGAAATAAGATGTTTTATAAGAATATGAATATCGAAGACATCAATAATATATTAACCGAGATTTCAAAATTAAAAAATCAAGGAATTGAATTATCTGATAAGCTTGATAACCAAAAAATATTGTCCGATTATGAAATTATTAACGAGCAATCAAAGAAAGGTCGATATACCTTGCCACGTGAGTATTCTTTTATAAAGCGATTACAATATACGATCAATGAAAACCTGTATGGCAATGACGTAAATGCATTTATTGGACTATTTACTGCCGTTGAGACAGTACGAAAAAAACTCGGACAGGCTTTTGAACGGCGTCGAGAAATCTCTAATAAAATTAAAAACATTAGAAGGATTATAGACGAAAACTCCGTGGAGCCCCCAATTTAATGGCATGTAGCGTACGGAAGTGAATTTTTACGTTGTATACATTTTTTTTTCCCACGATAGGTCGTGGTAACGTGCGTCTGACGCTGCCACAGGGAAATTAGAAATTACGGAGCAATTTATAATAAATGGTAGGCGAATCACTTACTACTCGGCTAGCCAGAGAGCGGCTAGCAGCGCTTAAAAAGTTCATACCGTTACGAGACAGGGTCCGAAAACAACTTCAAACGCGGCAACAACTACAAACTGATTTTGCTGTTGGAAGTGAACAACTCTTTGCTCCGGTAACTAAAGCGACCAAAGATGTTACGGCGGCAACTGTGCCCGTCCTCGGTGCGCTTGAAAAGATAGCGGCTCAGACCGAACAAACAAAAAGGTCTTTAGAAACACTTCCTGCGAAAATAGCGGTTGCTACAACACGACCGCCACCACTCGCTATAACGGACCCACAAGAACCTTATGTTACAATGGCCGATGAAGAAGAACTAGGCGCCACCGCAAGAGAACCAGAAGAAGAAATACCGGAAGAAATACCGAAAGAAATACCGGAAGAAATAGAGATAAAGGAGAATATACCCTCTAAAGTACTTACAAAGAGCACAATAGACACAATTAGAAATCTTGACTACGAAGGATTAGTTAATTTTACTGCCATAAATTTTGATAAGGATTCACGAGAGACGTATATCAATAGCGATTACGAGAAAAATATGAAGTCGTTAAAGGACTGGACAAGAATAGTGTATTTGGCAAGTAAACATAAAAATGTATTACCACCGCGTGATAATAATTATATAATATTCCACAATAAAGTAAAAAGTGAAAGACCAAAGCATGGAAAAGGATACTCCGTTGGAAACTCTTCTGGTTTCAACGCTAGCGTTACTTGTCCTGGTAATGTTCTCAGTGATATATCACGGCTGGAGGTATTAATCGGAGGGAAACGAGCCGGAAATAACTCTCCGGAAATAATCAATGAGGCCGCTGATATTTGCAGGCGGTTATTTGCCGGTGGTATCATGGACATAAATGTATATCGAACGCTCATAGACGAACTCGTGGACCACGGTCATTACAGCGATTGACCAATCACTGGTGATCAATCACTGGTGATCAATCACTGGTGATCAATCACTAATTGGAAAACACTGGTGTTTTATAATAAAATGATCATACACTACAACCATGATAAACCAGTCAGCGTCTACGTGGTAAACTCACGATTGCCTGTATACCGCGCGTGGTACGGAGACGGTCTCGGTAGCACCATTGCGGGGTTATTTACAAGAATGGCTCCAAAAGTAGCGCCGTTAGCTAAACAATTAGGAATGAAGGCTATTGATGTTATTCGTGATAAGGGAATCAGCGCTATTGGAGATGTTGCCGGAAGGGCGTTTTCTGCAGCACGAGATAAACTAATGTCGTTGGTGAGAAAAAGAAAACAGAAACCACCGGTGATGCCATCAACGACAGTGATGCCTGCAAATGTCAGTAAAGTAATAAATAACGCCGTGGAAGAAAAACTAGAGTCGTTGGCGGCTCTGGCAAAGCCATCCAACGATGCAACAACCAACGCGCTCATGAACGCGATAGCGGGAAGTGGCTTAAAGAATTTACGACGAAAACGACGTTGATGAATTGCAATTGAAAACATCAACATCAACATGATAAATAATAAAATGTTTGCGCGAACCGCTGATTCCGCGTTTGATATGGACGCCCCAGTGCGCAGGGATGATTCTGTCCGTGATTATCAATTTTATTCCTATCAACCACCACAAGCCGACCTACGATCGCGAATTGAACTTCAAGTCCAAGATACCAGTAAATACTTTTTGCCGTGTGAAGCGTTTATCGAAATTGAGGGAGAACTTGTAACAAATGCTGCCGATAATGCACCATACGCAAATGACGGTCGTGTTCGAGTTGGCTTCGTCAACAACGGTATCATGGCGTTATTTGAGAGTGCCAGATATCTTATTGACGGGCGAGAAATTGAATCAATAGAACGCGAGGTTGATGTTGCAACGACGATAATCGGGCTAGCGAGATACTCAGATGATTATACAAGATCGGCGGGCCCATCTATGATGTTCGCAAAGGATACCACTAATAACGCTGATCATATTCAGTACATTAATGTGTTGACACCACGAGATACCGCATTTAATAATCAAGATGAAGCAGCCAACCAGACCGCAGGGCAAGACCAGGCGCTGATTTTACTATTATAAAAAGTACTAACGATAATTTTAATCTAGGGTTTGCAACACGAGTAGCAACATTACAAGGACAACGCCGACAGTTTTCATGCGCGATTCCACTCCATCACATATTTGGATTCTGCAGAAATGTCAGAAAAGTTATCTATGGGGCTAAGCATACAATTGCGCTAGCGCGAAGGGGCGATGATAACAATGCAATATGGCGTGCTGCTGGTGTCTCTGCCGGTAAAGTCGTTTTAACTAAAATAGCATTGTGGATGCCGGTGTTAACTCCATCAGTTACCACGGAAGCACGATTGTTATCATTTATGGAAAAGGGGGGAAAATCGTTGTTGAGTTGGCTAGCGGTAACAACTGATGTCAAAGAGGATAATGTCGCTGATACATTTACATGGCACCTGGCATCAAAACAAGGCGTTTCAGCCCCGCGTCATATATTTGTTGCGTTACAGGATATAAGACGATTGAATAATCAAGAACACAGTCATATGATATTTGATCGATTAGGAGTCAGGGAGGTTTCGCTGAGAATAAACGGACAACAGGAACCATCCGAGGATATACAGCTTAATTACGGCGACAACCATGTTGCACGTGTGTACCATCGATTGCTGTCATATATGGGTCGTGATCAAAACGTTGCAAATATCACAACTTGATTTTAAAAACCTGTATCCGATTTATTACTTTTCGTTGGAACATCTTGATTTAACGAGACAGTCCGTCGTTGATATACACTTCCGAGCTCGTATAGCCCCGGGTGGTGTTGATTATAGAGCGGTTGCTGTCATTCTCAGCGATAAATCAATGCTGTTGGAAGGTGTTGGTGGACGAATGAGAATCGTTGATGCACCAGTGGAAAACATGTAACTGAAAACATAAACGCGTTTACAATAAAAATGTCGTATAGTGTTGTCGGTGTAGAGTTGACCGATGGTCAAGTCAAGAAATTACGATCAAAGTCGGCTAAACAATGTGGAACCACAATAACGTTAAAGCCGTCACAGATGGCAGGTGGTAATCATAAGATATCGTTGACGGCGCGTCAAATAAAACATTTCAATGATGCAATGAAGAATAAAAAGGGTGTTCAAATAGATTTTTCGGCCGCAGCGATTAAAAACATGGAAAAGACCGGTGGGATATTTCCGCTGTTAGCTGCGATTGCAGCGTTGATTGCCGCGGCGGCCCCAGCAGTGGCGAAGGCGGCGGCGTTAGGAGCCGTTGGTACCGCGGCGGGAATGGCATTGGAGAAGGCAACCGGGAAAGGCTATAAAAAAAAGAAACGAGGACGACCCGTAGCCGGAAAGGGTCTAAGACTACCGGGAACCCCGTATTCATGGTACTCGGGGAAGGGTCTAAGACTACCGGGAACCGTTTAATGACTCCTATGTCTAATTTTGATTTAATAGATGCCGCAAACGCGTTAGCGATAAAAAAACTTCAGAGGTGTTTTTATGAGGGATCAATTACCGACAAAACCAAGGAATATTGAAACCGGTATAATTAACCTCGATAAATCCTCCGGAGCGGGAACTCATTGGGTTGCATACGCAATTGATCCGCGTGCGATCGTCTATTTTGATTCATACGGGTTAGCCCCGCCAAACGAGTTCATGCGGTATATCCGGGCGTGTTCAGCCCCGGTTTTTTATTCCACGCTGCCAACACAACAATTAAGTGACCCACCGATATGAGGCCGTGAGGTATTGAACGTACTCGCGGATATTTCATCATCGCGGAAACCACCTCATGTGGTTGTAAACGAATACACTAGTGGGGTCGTAGAGGCCCGGCGGGTTAATTAAAAACACTGTGTTTTTTTACAATAATAATGATTGATATCTGGGGACGACCGGTTTCGGCGCTGAAAGAATCCACGGAAACGCTCGCCACCGATGACATAAAAAAACTAATCGAGGATGAAATCGCTGATACGTTAAATCTAACCAGTGTTGACCCGGGCGAAATAGTTGTATTTCAAGATCGTCAGGGTAAATTAAAATCCAGTAATGTGTCGTTGGATGACGTTTTAATACGACAACGTAATGCCGCCGAGAACACTATCGCGCTATATACCGGCGACGGACGACTTAAATCAGGTGAATCCATCTTGACGATAAATGGAAAAATAAATACACTGGACGACAATTATATAACCATGTCGGATTCGTTAAAAAATTTATATGATAAATTTAACGCGCAAGCAAATCAGTTCGAGGGAATACAAAAGTCTGTCACCGATATACAACTCACTACTGCTAGTTTTTTTGGGACCCCGACGGTGACCGAACCGAATCTTGTAGGGATAAAAAATACTATTTCGGAGTTTACAACGCTGTCGGGCCAATTTTACACGTTACGAAAAAATTTTAACAGGGTTGATGACAACTTTGATAAATTCTTTGGTAAAAAAAATACCAAGCTGGATGAAATTACAACAACTATAAATGATATCACTGCGTATGGACAGGAAATAAGAACAATCAAAACTGATGTTGCAACGAACAAAAGGAGTGTAGACGTGCATGAACGGGAAATAGAAATAATCGGCGCTAATGTTGCAACGATCATAAATAATGTAGACTCGCATGGACGGAGAATAGAAACAATCAAAATTGATGTTACAACGATCATAAATAATGTAGACGCGCATACACAGGAAATAAGAACAATCAAAACTGATGTTGCAACGAACAAAAAAAAATATAGACGCGCATACACAGGAAATAGGAACAATCAAAACTGATATTGAAGCGAACAAAAAAAATATAG
Organism: Sinohyriopsis cumingii; assembly: GCA_028554795.2. Lineage (NCBI taxonomy): Eukaryota > Metazoa > Mollusca > Bivalvia > Unionida > Unionidae > Sinohyriopsis > Sinohyriopsis cumingii. The sequence goes on along the minus strand of CM068825.1, from coordinate 166,861,963 downwards.
ACGCGTATTGGCGGGGAATAGGAATAATCAAAACTGATGTTGCAGCGAACAAAAAGGGTATAGACGTGCATACATATGAAATAGGAACAATCAAACTTGATGTTGCAGCGAACAAAAAAAGTATGACCGAGAATACACGGGAAATAGAAACAATCAAAACTAATGTTGCAGCGATTAAGGGGAATATAGACGCGCATACACAGGAAATAGGAACAATCAGAGCTGATGTTACAGATATCAAAAACAGAATACCGGAAATGACAAAAATAAAAATCCCTCACGAGAACACCATCAACACAGTATACACGATTCGGCATGGATCATTCACTTGGACTCTTACACAGAATATAGTAAATATTACCGCAACTGTTAAGGGTATTTATCGATTGACACTGGTTTCAATGATGCAGTTTAATATATTATCGTCGAGTTCATCCGGGTTTAACAATACAATATCAACAATTATAGACAAGGACGCAACTGAACGGTTTACAATTTATGCCGTTGATAGAAATTTAACCAGGGCAAACATTACATGGTATGTGGAATTTGTAGCGGATCTAAGTAATTAAAAACACTAGCTCTTTTAAAATAAAAATGACCACCAAGGTAATTGAATCAGAGGTATCACCAACGTCACATCAATATCGATTCAATACCGTAAAAGAATTATCCGCGAATTTGAAAACGCTTTCCGAACAATACCGTGTTAAAAAAAAAAAAATACCGTCGAAAAATAACCACCATCGACGCGGTCGTGTACTCGGTGTCGGGTATAGTAGCCGGTACCGGTGTTATTTTATCCACGGTGACCATGATGGCCCCGATCGCTGTTCCAATCGCTATCTCCGCGGCGACAACAATTGCTGGAGTCGCCAACGCAATCACTAGAAAGATATCATCGTGTTCTCAGAAAAAACTCAACGAGTATACAGTAAAACATCAAATAGTATCCGACGCGTACTCGAAATTATCCGGGTTGATCTCGTTGGCGATAGATAATTCGTTCATATCCGATGTTGAATTCTCCACGATGGTCCAGTTGTATGACTCTGCGATGTCAAAAATCGAGGATTTTCAACTGGAAGCTGGAAACCACGTCGCTGAAACCACTTCAATGGGCTTAAAACATTCTCCTGAAAACAAGCAGGTTGTTAATATTCGGTGTTGAAATTAAACACTAGAAACAGCGAATAATAATAATGTCGCTGAACCCCGAAGGGTTTCAATTACTTCAACGGATCGCGGAGAACACCACTCCGGTACAAACAAGTATGATATCGATAACATCAACGAAGCCAGAATTCAGTGTAAACTTCCCTTCTCCGATTCCAGTGAAGGAAATAGCGCTGGCAAAATTGCGAGTATATCACAGTTGGCCTAATATCCGAGCGGATGCATTTAACGGACAACAACCTAATAACTCGCTGGTTTTTGCATGGACAAATAAACCCAATGGGACCCCAGACTGGAAGGAGGTTACAATACCAACTGGGTCATACCAAATAGAACAAATCAATAAAGAATTTCAACGCAGGATAAAATCGATCACAGGAAAAGAATCAAAAATCGATATTACGGTTCATGAACCGACGTTATCGTCGACGATTGAAATAAGCACACCGGGGTATATGGTTGATATTTATAACAGTTCAATAAGAACCATACTAGGTTGGCCCGAGAATCCACCTCATGAAAGTCCGCGGGAATTTCACACGAATGCGCAATCGTATCATGAAATTAATCCCAGTTATCGAGATAAGTTGTCTATTATGAAAAACGCGTTATTACCCAGCGGGTTTATATTTCAAGACAGGAATACCATGCAATGGCATTTTCAGTATAAGGAAACTCCTGAATCGTCCGTCATGGTCAAAGTTAATTTAAATGATATCGATAGTTTTTTTATCGAGATTAATCGTAATTACCGACTGCAACTAGAACAACTACGGAAAACAAAAGAACAAAAACACGTTGAGGTGTTAAATCAACTTATATCAGACATGGAATATATCAATGAACGATTCGTTAAAATGATATCCGATAGCAGCGATGGTAATAAACAAAAATTCCTAACCGAGTATAATATCACAGAAGCCGATTTACCCGATTTCAAGTTTCCAGGATACAACGCGCCAGAACTAAGAAAGTCTCTTAATGATTTACTCGGTCCATCAACTATTCTCAGACACGATAACGGAGATGGTGGTAGGCATATTGCTCCATACAACGTAAATATCGCATCGGTGATAGCAATCAATCTAGTGTGTGATGTTATCGAAGGGAGTTACCAGGTAGATACCAAGCAATCAAATCAAGCTCAACAGGGGTATATCCTTTATTCATTTTCACCAACAGCCCCTCCCGGATTCTTAATCGTTGAGAGCCCAATTAATCCGGTCTATATGCGATACCATAATCGGTTTTGAACGAGAATTAATTTTAGACTTACCGATCAGTCAAATAACCTAATTGATCTACAAGAGGAGGAGTTAGTGATCACTCTGTTTGTAAGATCATTGTAAATAGCCCCTTAGCAGCAGGGGGGCAATGACATCGACGCGGTCGTCGCTGTGTTTACCGGACGCTGACGACGCTGGGATCGGCGCGCAGAAAGTATTAATTAAACTAAATGACGATTGGACGACCCCCCCGACGACGGCGTCGTTTTTTTTTTACCGGGCGCTGACGACACCGGATCCGCTGAGTGCAGAAAGTATTAATAAAGCAAAATAACGATTGGACAAAATGTCGGATTCGCCCCCCCTGCTGCTCGTTGTAACTCGGGCAAATAAAACGTTCCTTTGAGCACTTCTCCGTTCATGTCTTCCAATTTATAGACGGCAGGATGACGGCCATGCACTCGTCCAGTGACACGAAACAATTCGGTCGTCCAGTTAGGTAAGTAACCTTTGTCGAAAGTGCGTTTGGTTTTGCCAATGCGCACCCAATCTCCAACGGTCAACTCTCCACTTGACCGGGGACGTACCAAACAGGCGCTCAAACACCGACACTTCGTTGTCGGGAGTCACTTCTTGCGGGGCACGTCCGATGCTTCGATGGTAAGATTGGTTGTACGCTTGCACCAGGTGCGGTAAGATGTCGATGTACTTCAGAGTGTGGTGATGCGTAAAATATTTCCACATGCGTTCTTTCAAAGTGTTTTGAAAACGTTCCACGATGCTGGCTTTGGTTACAGGATTCTCGGTGGTAAAAAAATGAATGTCACGTTTCTTTAATTCTTTTTGGAAAGCTTGGTTCAGAAATTCGGTACCTTTGTCCGTTTGCCATCGAAGAGGGTGACGACCACTTTGTTTCAACACCCGTTGCAGGGCTCGCACTAACTCGCTGCTCGATTTGGAAGTCAAGGGTACGACCCAGGCAAATTTGGAAAAGACGTCGATGACACAAAACAAATATTTGTAGCCACGATTGTAGCTGGCCAAATGAGAGACATCGGCTAAATCGGCTTGCCATTGATGATCGATGCCTTCCACTCGGGTGCGACTTCTGGCAAACTTGCGTCGAATGGGTTTGTGTAAAGTGTAGGTAGCTTGTTCTTGTAACCATCGTTGCACTTGAGGTAAACGGAGACTTTTCAGTCGAGTTTTGGCAGCACGATACAATTTTCGAACTCCTGCGTAACCTGCAGGATGCGAGGGATCGTAGTAAATGCTGGCTAACACATTTTCAATTTTTTTTTGTGTTTGTGTGTTAATAAGACACCCACTCTTGGAGGATGCTACTCTTTTTCTCTTGGGGTATTTTCTTGGATTGCAATGCTTTGCGTGTGCGACCGGCAATAGGTGTCGAGGAGGAGGATGTGTGAACAGGGGATATCGGTTCTTGTTTCACTTCTGTCTTCACTTTCTTTTTCTCTTATGATGAAGAAGGGGTGGACATCATCTTTTTAATCCATCCAATTCTGGAGGTAGGTGGTGTTGTTAACTTGAGTACTTTTTCTGGTGGAGTTTGAAACCCTTCTTCTTCTTCTTCCCCTTTTTCTGTCTTGGTCACTGGTAGTGGTTGTACTGGTACTGGTACTGGTGATGGTGCTGGACTTTTCATCAAGGTCTTAAAATCTTTCAGAGTGGGTAGAGCTGTTTCGTCTAAAGCTTTCTGGTGAAAGAGTTGCAGTCGTTGCAAGAGTTGACCGTAATTTTGCGATTTTTCTGTTTCGGACAAATCTTGGCGATCCATCAAGGACTGCAACTCGTGTTGTAACTGGGACATCTCGCTCAAATTGGGATTGGGAGGTAAATGCGGGGTGCCAATGATGGTATTCCATCCATCGTTTGTAAGGCACTAAAGCTAGTTTTCGTCCTTCCATGGGGTTGTCAGGGGTCGATTCTAAGATCTTGGGACTTCCGAGGGCCTTTTTATCTTGCTCCCACCAGTCCTCCCAACATGGTTCCCAAGACTCCTTTCAGAAAGGGGCCTAACAAGACGGGTAAAATGCCTCCACGTTGGACCAACATCTTCTTCTTTTGACGAATGGGAATTTTCTTTTGAACCATTTGGAGAAGAACGTGACGATGTTTGCCTAAGCATTGTTTCTGGTGTTTGAACAAAGGGATCGTGCCTTTCAAGACGTTCAAACAACATTCGCACACGGTATCGATGTCCTCTTTGGAGGCTGATTGAATGAGTTTTTTTCGTAGAGGTGGAAAAGCTTTGGACAGGACAGATAACATGTCCCCATGTTTGACTAAACGAGGAGGCAGTCCTTTTCTTTTCTTTCCTTGGGGCTGTTTAGAAGAGGGATGTTTTCTGGAGGGTGACATCTTTGAATCTTCAGCACCAAGAACACTGATACCCCGACTTGGTCACAGGCCTTTTTTATACTGGAACGCGTCGCCACTGATTGTCTTTACGTCGTATCAACTTCAGGACAGGCATGACACGTCGTGCAGGGGTACGCAACGGACTAAATCGAGCCAGTTCTTGCTTGGACAAATCCAGTAAACTTTGTAACATGCCCGATCTTTCTTGGACTTTGATTTTGGGAGAAGGTACTTTGTGAGCAGCAGCCACTGCCACTAAATTGGAGGGTCATGCCACTGGGGAAGTTCTTGGGGTCATCAACGGAGAAGTTCTTGGTGTGATCAACTTCTCCAAGTACTCTTCAGTTCTTGGTGTCATCAACGGAGAAGTGGATGAACGTGAGGCTGCCGGAGACACAGTCACCGCCGTGGCAGGTCGTGGTTTGCGAGTGTAAGGTTGCGTCCTGGCCGAAGTGCCTCTCTTGCGACTAGTTTTCTTCTGTGGACTTTTCTTTTTCTGGGGACTTTTTCTCTGTTTCTTTTTCTGGGGGCTTCTTTTCTTTTTCCGGGGTGGTGTCTGGTAAGAGGAGGGTCCCGCCACTGGAGAAGTTCTCCTTGGGGACCTGGTCTTTTTCTTCATCTTGGAGCTTCGTCGTTTGACTTTTTTCTTGGGGAGAAGTTTGGGGGCATTAGGATCCCATCTTAAGAGAGAGCGAATGATGACCCCTCCTAGAGTACCGCTCCCTCCAGGTTTCAAAATTATTTGTTTTTTGGTTTGAATGTCGATGCGGGGATCGGCCAGTTGGGTCAAAGCGACTTTGTTTCGATCAAAAAAGCGTTTGGTTTGATGAGGAATCTGAATGATTCCTTGGAGTAATTGACGTGCCGTCACCGTGAACCATCGTAAGACTTCTTTGAGACTAGCTTCTAAGACACGAGCTCGTATTTGTGGATTTTTTTCTCGACTGATGCCATACAATGCACGAATCAATTTGACGGGAAGGTGCGACTGAAGGGACGTCATGTTCAAAATGTGTGTGAGACAGACGAAAAGGGTCTGAAGTTTTTATAGATTTTTTTTGTGGAGTGAAATTAAGTCGAGGACGCAGACGTGTACAGGACAGGCCCTCCGTCTTGGCACCAGTGGTGAAACAAGTGGGTACGAAATCGCAAATCATCGGGGGACGTAGGTTTCAAATCGACGAGTAAATAGGCGTGTGGAGTTTGAGTGGCATCGTCGTACGCCTGAGTCAGCCAAGGCGTTCCTAACTGTTTGGCTAAGACTTGCACTTGCGATTTATCTCGAGGGCTTTTAAACAAGACCACGTAATGCGCATTGAGACTGATGGTGCGATGGGCTTTACTTTGTTGAAACAAATTTTGGGTGATGTAAACGACACTGGCATTACGGTGATGCCCTTTGCGCGTGAACCACAGTTTAATTTCTTCTTCGTCTTCTCCTAACATGTCGTCGAAAATGACCAAATGGGTTTGACGGGAGTCAGAGACGATGCCGTCGTCTTCTTTAGGAATGCCTTCCACAAACACAATGGAATCGCCTTGACTTTCTCGCAAGAGGCTGTACGCCGATTGCCACTCTTTGTAACACCACACGATCCGCTGAGGTGGCCGATCGATCAAATGATGTTTATGTTCGATCAAACGTTTGACGAATTCGGTTTTGCCTGAACCGCTAGGTCCAGCAATGAGCATGTTAAAGGGATGGCGAAGATACAAAGCCTCCCAACTGGCACGATCTAAGTGTTCGTCGATGACTTTGACAGTAGAGGAAGAGGGAGCAGAGACAGCAGAGGTAGCCATAGTGTTAGGAATGTCACTTGTGACACGAAAACAAACAAGACGAGAGTTTATATACTTTTTTTCAGAACACGTTTATTGAATGTTTTAAACATGAATACGAAAGACAAAAATACATAAAAGCCAAAGGCTTAAGTACAACGATAAAAGGCACATGATAACAATCAACGTGGAATAAAAACAAATGTCTGTACAACATGTTTTGGGTAAAGTTCTGACCAGTTCTATAGGGGGTAAGGTCACACAAGTGTCCTCCCGAAAGGGTCTTTGAGGCCTGTCCACGACAGTCCTGTCCTGGGTGACGGGTTCTTCTGGCACCGTCACTAACACGGGTTGAAAAGTAACTTTTTTCTTTCGACGTTGAAAGGAAGGATGACAACTCTCGAGCATACTGGGCCACTTCTTGGGTCCAAGCCTCAAAATCCCATTTTTTCCAGTCACGGACATCTGTCCAATGGGGGTGTAAGTCACAAGCTACACACACATCGTCATACACGTCTTGGGTAGCTAAAAGTTGACGAATCTTTTTTTCCCGTATTGGTCGAGAAGTATCCAGATGAAAACATAAGTCTTTGAGCAAAAGGAGTCTCTCGTGAACATTTAAAGGCACCACTTTCATGTTGAATGGGGTGGTAAATACTGATCGTAAAGAGTCCACAAAGAATCGGCTGGTAAACGAAATCCCAGAAAAAAAGTCACTAAGACAGACACCACTTGTCGACCCAAATTGAATGGATACAGTTCTTGTAATAATCGATGGTAATGATCCATGGTTTGAATATGGTCACTGAGTTCCTTCCATGGAATCTGTTGGATTACATGTGATAAAAGTCGTGGCATGGCAGCCTGTTTTTGTAGTCTCTTTGTTTCGAAAAGAATACACGTACTTTCTAGCCAGAGATCTTCGTTTTCCAGTGGGGAATTTAAATGTTGCATACTGTAACCGAAACGTCAGAGATCGTTTAGAAGTTTCCTTTTCCACTAAGTAGATTCCACGTAAAATATGTCGGTAATCCTTTACCTTGTCTTCCTCAATGTATTGCTGTAGGTGAATCTCGAAGTAACCAAAATAATCAACACGTGGATCATCGGGGTCATGGAAGCATTGAACAAGGTCTGACCACTGAAACAATTTCTGACGAATCAGTCCTCTTATACCATTCAGGTGCCAGTGGTTAAAGATCTGGTGACGTAACGGATGCAACTGTTCTTTACGTTTGACTTGTATTTTGACCAGCTCTCGGTAAATGCGTTCTCTCAACTCTACAGGTAAAGCACGAATGTTCTCTAGCAAAGTATCCATGAATAGGTCAGTCCGTACAATTCACAATCTTCTCCTAGAGCAAAAGTAATCCACATAGTGAGTAATTTCTGGCCACTGCCGTTCAGGGTAACGTCCAAGAATGTCACTGAACTCTTTTGATGTAAACGGTCGAGAGCAATACAATAGGACGAATGCACACTTGACCCAAAGAAATCTAACACACTGGCTGACTTTTTTCACTTACCTCTTGTGAATTTGTCGGCACAAAAGTTCTACAGTGACCCATTGAGATTTCACTCTGGCAAACCCTTGCCAAACTTCTTTGTAAATCTTCTCTTGCAGTTCTTTAGGTAATGATTCAATATCGTTTTTGAAATGAAGTTTAAATACTGGTCTCGGTGATGTCCAACAGTTGACTCCTAACCAATCTGGTTTCTTCATCGTCAACGACATGGTAAGTTACTTCAATGTCTCGGTCCCACTAAAGGTAAGTAATGACAATTCGGTGACCATCGAGCATGTTCTAGGTAGGCCGAATCTTGCGGTTCCCAGTGGTGAAGTGACACACCGCAACTGAAGCACTTGACTTTATCTCCTTCGCCCAAGTAGAAGAATCCGGCTCTGGCTAATTCTTCAGGGGTCGGTCCTCCCAGATACTTAGGTCATTTTCCTTTGAACGATTGAAGACGATTTTCAAAGTCGCAGTATTCCACAAACGCACAGGAAACGAATATTCGTCTTTCACAGGTTCGTTTCGATGAGGGTTGGGTGACATGAACAGGAGTTTGCTCAGGGCTGGATGACATCCGTAGGGAGGTAAACGTGGAGGTGGACATTCCCCTTTAAAACGAAACCCAGTAAAATGTCCAAGAGGACGAGTGGCATCGCTTTCGCATCCCTCAGGTTTGACACGCACAGCATCACTTTCCATGATAGGGGTAGTGAGAACAAAGTTCCCATGATGCTTTACGGCATCGCTAAGGTCACAGCGTACAGCATCGTACCCATCGCAAGGCTCACAATCGCATTCAACTTCCGAAGCCCCACACTTGAATTGTGCCTGTCTAAACTTGTTTTGTGTTTCTCTGAAAGTATTCATCTTGGAAGGTACCGTCTCTAAGGTACCGTCATCACTGTATCGTAATGTCATGGGTAGAAAGGCCATAGAAAGGTAAGGGCAGTGCGGAGACCATCGAGTATGTTCCAGAATAGCTGAATCTTTATAGATACATAGATCCATTCGTAACTTCAGGCCACAAGCGAAACACTGTACGTCGTATCCCAATCCTGACTCGGGTCCCAAGTAGACAAATCCTGTTCTAGCTAAAATATGCGAAGAAGGTAATTCTTTCCTATCCGTAGGCCATGCTTGAAACGTGTCCAATCGACGGGCACAATCACAATAGTCAGGCAAGAAAACCGGAAAATGGTATGGTTTGAACTTGGAGTTCTCATCGGGTTTCTCACTCGAATCTTGCTGTGGCGAAGTCATCCTTCTGGTGGGTGGCTATCCACTTACAACCAAAGTTTTATACCAACATGTCCATACGGCAAAGTGAAATGATTGCGAAGTCGCACTCGCTTCTGGTACACGATTTGATAGACTTTTTCCAAGGGTCGACTGACGATGTGGTGAGTGAGTAAACGTACAATCTTGTTCGGTTGATAGGTGGTCACTTTAAAATGTTCATCCTGTCCGGATTGCAAGGCTTCTTTCAATACCCCAAAGTTGACCACACGACTGGTACGATAATTCAGAGTCAATCCTTTCACTTTGCACGTCGTGTGCACTTCTCCTTGTGGGTCACGGTATTCGTAGCCGTAATTTTTGGGACCGCCACTGACGAAACTTAGAATCTTGTCGTCGGGATGCTCGTCTGTCCAGGCTCCTAAACGGTCTCCTTCAATGTCAGGATGCTGTTGACTCGGGTGATAGATGTAAATGCAACTGTCCGTGTCAAAGTACAGGACGCGTTCCCCTAACAGTTCTAAAGCTTCGTACAATTTTAAGCGAGCATGAGCTGTCACGTAAGCCGCAATGATGACATTTCCAAAAGGGTCGTCTTGTACAAAGTCCAGATCTTCTTCGTAATTGACCAAGATCAAATCCTCACGAACGACGTCCACGTGTTTCGTGAATTTGGTTTATAGTGAATCATCTGGAAGTAGCGGGAAGGTTCGGTCAAATACTCCGTCTTGGGTAAACACGGGCGTTGTGCCATTTTACCCCACAAGCAATTTAACATCACTTTGGCAAACGATCGCCTGCCTTCGTTTTTCTCGATGAGGTTTAAAGAGATGCCTTCTTGTTCATAGTATTTCTCTTTGAATTTTATTTGGTCTTCGGGAGTGTGACACCAGGAAGAATAGCCGCTGGCTTCTTGCTTCAGTTTACAAAAGGCATCCACGTAGTCGGCGAAAATGACTTTCTGACTGGGGTCACCCTTGTGGTATTGTTGTGTCTTGGGAAAGTGACAAATTTCCTACACTTCTAACAGTTGGTATCATCCCATGTCCAGAGCTTTGAACAATTCTATGCTGACCCAGGTTCCCGTCAAGGCCCGTTCTTCCTGGGTGTGCTGACAAGGTTGGTCTTGGTTGCACGTTTCGGCACAAGTACGGCACAAAGGAAACATCAGTTTGCCTTGGCAATGGTGAGGTAACACGGGATGGTGCAAGTCCGTGGGCGGCAAAACTTTACACTTGATCAGACCTTCGTATTGTCGAATGTTTTTCAGGTCGATGTGTTCCGTGAACAATTGTGGGTGCCCTGCAGGAAAACGACAATATTTGCACACGTAGGGATACAGCGAACACACGTCCAAGTATTTAATTTCTTCTCCTTTCTCTTCGTCGGCTTGGTACAGCAAACAGGTAGCATTGGTCCTTCCTCCGTACAAACTATCCCTCGGGTTCAGGGGGTCCATGAACTGGTAACTTTCCACGAGACGTTTAAACTCGGGATCGGTTTTCAAACGGTGATCGTACTCGTGTTTTCACATTTCCACCACTTGGTATCCTTCCTGTTCTAACTTTAGGCGTCGCTGACAAGTGGCCTGGTACAAGTCTTCCATGGTTCGTTGTAAAAACTGATTTTTGGTGTCGCGGTCAGGGTAACAAACGGGACATCCGTGAAATAAGCAAGCGTTAAACTCCTACACGATCTTGGGGTTTTCTAAGTCCCAGCCATCGACCGAATGCGTTCCGATGGTCTTTTCGCCTCCTCCGTTGTGGGCATGCTGAATCCATTTGTCTTCCTTCTCGCACAAGTAATGTAACCAGCGTAGGGCTTTGACCGAGTATTGATATTTGACATAGTGGGTCGTTTGAGGACTGATGACAGGCACGGTGTTTTCAGGCATGAATCGTTGCCTGTACACTATGGAACACGCGTTGGCAATGGTGCAAGCTTCTTTCAAAGGATCGACCCCTCCGTGTTCCATGAACAGTTATCGAAACTTTCCACAGCAACGCCGTAAAATGTCCACGTCGGAACGACAATACTTTAGCATTTCTTCCTGAAAGTCGAAAGGGTCCGAGGCGTGAGCCTGGTACCAAGCGTAGAAAGCTTATCGTTGTTCGGTACGCATGTTGTCGGGGTCGTAATAATGAGCCTCAGGTAAATGGGGTAGAACGGCATGTTGATTGGCTTCCGTATTGAAAAAGTGTGGAAAGTACTCTTTAGCCATTTCTGTCATTCCAAACGTTTTAGGCATTCGACTCAAAGGCATGGTCAAATAGCTCATCGAATCTTTAAACTGTACTTGTCCCACTTGCATGAAAATGATTTTGGCTCCGTTCAAAGTCACTCTAGGACGTTCGGTGCCTTGTTCCGTGTAGTATCTCAAAAGAAACAATCTCCGTAACGTTCGATGTCCTCTTGGCTCCACGTCTTGTCGATGGGGTCTAAGACCCATTGGGCAAAATCGGCTAGCGTGTTCGGTCCCCGAAAGATTTTTTCACGTCCTCCAGGAATCTTGCTGCAGTGAGGGCAATGACTGAAGATAGGTTCTTCAATGCACTTCTCGCACGCTCGATGAGCCACGCAGAAATTAGGAATGTGAATACCGGTCTATTGCATGCATTCGAAATCAAAAAAGATGAAATTTCCTTTCTTCTTGTGTCCGTCCTTTTTCTCTGGTGGGGGCTGGTATTTTTGCACGTAGCATTCGTGTTCCAAGTCCACGATGTGGTGACAAATGTGACATTTTTTCTTTCCTGAACATACGTGTGTCTTGGCATTATTGGTACGTAGGCCTTGTCCACACGTAGGGCACAATCTCAGCAGTTGACAAGCACATTTCTGCTGTGAACCTTGCGTCGTCAGATGTTATTGGTAAATGGCAGGGCTGACAAACGTGCGCAGACAAGCAGGACAATGTACTCTTTCTGGTCCTTCGCTCAGACAGGGCGAAGAGGCCAAACATCCTGGGCATTTCCATCCGCAATGTTTGTGTTGCTCTCGATTATTATAACAATAGTCACATTTCTCACAGTAATATTTGTATCCCAGGAATCCGCTGATAGTGGTAATGGTATCGAAATGGTCATCGTGATGATAAAGGTGAATGTATTTACCATCCTTAAAGTCTTGGCCTCGAAACAACAGAGGCCCGCGCACTTCTTGAGGGTGCACTTTCAAGGTGTAGAATGGAGCTAGGACATCTTGCAATGTTTGCATTTCAGGAATACCGCAGGGTGTGTCTTTGGACAGGTCAGCTTGTTGTAACAGGAGTTCTGCTTCACTTCGTTGTTTGGCTCGGTTCGATTTTCGAATGTTCTCCCAGGCTCTTTTCCATTCTACCGTGTCGTTCTTGTTGGCATAGGTTCGTCCCACCACGATAGCCCTGGCTAAACACATCTGGTCTTGAGGGTTGTGAATTTGGACGAGGCTCGTTTTGGTGATGCGAAGGTCGTTCACCAGTAACACCTTATTGCGTTGTCCGGTCCCTTGAGGAGGAGAGACGTGGGTCATGTCCAGTGTGGCTTTTCCATCGGTGATGTCAAACTGGTCATTAGATTGTTGCACGTGTTGAATCTTGTCCATGACTTTGGAAGCAGTCAATTCTGCAGGGGTGCTAAACTCGATCCAAACAGGGGATTTCAAACCGTCGTCTTGTATGGAAAGTCTCAAGCGATCGTCTTCTTTGGGTTGACATTGTCGCTTGAGTGTGGTGAGCAAAGAATCCCACACCCCAGTGATGAACCCTTCTGCTTTCTCTAACGGTACTTCAGCCTTGAAATCTTTAAACTTCACCGTGTAGGTGTAAGCCGTGGTTCTAAATTTTCTAGAGGAGCGCTTTTCCGTCTCTCGAATGGAATAGTCCTTTTCAGGGTTGACTAATGGTGGTGAACTTTGTTTAGAGGAAAACTCTCTGGGTTTGGATTCTGGTTCACTCATGTCCTCTTCAAAATCACTGGCATGAATTTGTGCCAAGATTTCAGCCCTGGTACGAGGCGATAGATCACGGTTCTGCCTCTTACTTTCTTCTTTCTTCTCGAACGAATAGGATCGTTTCATCTTGAGTGCAAAACGTCATATGACTCAAGTTTAAACACCATAGACTAATTTATAGTCATGGCAGACCAGCGTATATAAAAGGGTGTGTGTCTTGTCCTTTCACTATTCATTTCACTCTCAAACCGAGCACAACGATGGAAGAGACTAGCCAAATCGAACGTTTCATCAGAGCTTTGCGAGGGGTCATTAGAAAATTCTCTTCAGACCAGCCGACGGACTACTCTCCTTCCTTTCAAGATAAAAGTCAAGATACTTGCTATATCTGTCAAAAGAAAGGGCATTGGTCTTCAGAGTGTCCAGACCGTCAAAAAAGAAAAACAGGGGCTAGAAAAGACAACAGTCAAGATACCTGTTACTATTGTAAAGAAAAAGGACACTGGTCTCCAGATTGCCCAAAAAAGAAACAAGAGGAGTCAGAAGAAAAGAGGGATTCTTCAGAAAAAGAGAGGGATTCTTCAGAGGAAGAAAGCAGCCAGGTGAAGAAAAAGAAACAGGAGAAGAAAAGAAGAAGGGAAGAAAGTGAGGAGGAAGAAGAGGAAAAGACTGTGACGGTGAAGAAATTGAAAAAACAGAGAGAGTAAACAATGAGATAGAAGAAGTCTATGAACTTTTTAAAGTGTTATGTTGTGAATTGTGAATTGGATTGTAACTATTGAGAAAAGAATACATTAATTATATAAGGTAAGTGTCTTTGAGTTTTGATTTTAAAATAAGAAGCTACACTCACGCACTCATAAACACGTACTAAAGGGGTAAAATGGTTTTTTTTTGGGGGGGGTTGAGTTATTGGCAATTGAAAGTGTATCTCTTTTCGAGAGACGTGGGTGGCCCTTAAAAGGGCCTTTTTATGTTGTAGGGGTGAGTTTAAGAAATCAACCTTAACTGCCTTAAGCCTTTGCCACGGCCAAGGCCTACTAGTAGTAAATGGGGCCACATTAGGGACAATGGGACTTAGCATTAAAAACACCCCTGGGCCACTTTAGGGACAATGGAAATTTAACATGGAGAAAAACGCTGGGCCACTTTAGGGACAATGGGAATTTAACATAGAGTTTGGGTCTGTCTAGGGACAAGGGAAATTAACATGGGAATAGAGTTTGGGTTTGTCTAGGGACAAGGGGAATTGAATATGGGATTTTTTTTAAAAAAAAGTTTTTTTTTAAATTTAAATTTAAATTTAAATTTAAAAAAGGGGTAGGTAATGGAAAGGCTATCTCTTTTCGAGAAATATGGCTGGCCCTGAAAAGGGCCTTTGGGTTTATGTTAATATTAATATTAACATAAATGGCATCTGTCACATCTTCTTCTTCTTCTTCTTAAACTCCTTCTAACTGCCGGTCCATACACAAGTACCCTCTTGAGACATCCTTGTCTTTCTATGTAAACTCTCCTCATCCATTGACTAGTATCTGTCCTATCAACAACAGTCCACTTGGACCTGACATACATGAGCATGTCCGTCCTAAACATCATGGAAGACACAAGGGTGGATGACTCAACTGTGGTCCACATCTTGAAGCGACGAGAATAGGTGAATCAATGCAGTGAACTGCGCTTATTTATAGGTACAGGAAGGATTGAAACGGATTGAATTCATTCACCAATCCGAACACGCGTTACAAAATTCAGTCAGCTCGCATCCAATCCGAAGAGAGCAGTCTGTGACGTCACGTGGTCTATATAGATTCGTTAGCGCTTGTGTGCAGTCAATCTATGCGACAGTGATTCAACATGACGGAAACTCAGAAAACGATCCATTGGGGTGCACCAGCAGGGGAGACTGCCCAAGGGAACCCGGACTTACTTTCAGAAGAGGTACATTGGGATTTTGTGGATTTTCTTACCTCGCAAGAATTTGTTCCGGAACCTTCGTTACCTTCTTCATTACCGCAAGTGGAGAATTTTAGACAGAGACAGAAAGAAGAATTGGAGAAATTTATGCAACGACAAAAGGAAGCGGAACAAGCTTTTCTCCTACAGCAACAGCAACAGCAACAAGAAGAGGTAAGAAAAAAACAACAGCAACAACAGCAAGAAGAAGTAGCAGCAAAGAAACAAGAGGGTGAAAATCAAACGGCTACGGTACTGTTGGATATTTTAGCGGAGTTAAGAAGTCTGAAACAAATGTATCAGACTTCTATATCACGACCGAAGAGAATACGACCTTCCCGAGCTAAACACGCCAACCCTGTGACTAAGCCTATCGTACCACCCTTAGTGATTTCAACCCAATCATCAGAAGTAGGCCTTGGCCGTGGCAAAGGCTTAAGGCAGTTAAAGTTGATTGGTTAAACTCACCCCTACACCAAAATAAAAAGGCCCTTTTCAGGGCCACCCATTTCTCTCGAAAAGAGATAGCCTTTCAATTTGCCAATAACTCAAAAATCAACACAAATACAAACCATTTTACCCTTATAGTACATGTCTGTGTATGAGTGCGTGAGTGTAGCTTCTTATTTTAAAATCAAAAATCAAAGACACTTACCTTATATCATTCATGTATTCTTTTCTCCATAGTTACAATCCAATTCACAATTCACCACAGAACACTTTAATTAAAAGTTCATTGACTTCTTCTTTCTCCTTGTTTAGTTTCTCTGTTTTTTGAATTTCTTCACCGTTTTTTCCTCATTTTCTTCCCTTCTTCTTTTCTTCTCCTGTTTCTTTGCTTCTTTTAAATAGAATTGTCTTCTTTCTTCCTCTTCTTCCTCTGAAGAATCCCTCTCTTCTTCTGAAGAATCCTTCTTTTCTTCTGACTCCTCTTTTTTCTTTTTTGGGCAATCTGGAGACCAATGTCCTTTTTCTTGACAATAATAACAGGTATCTTGACTTTTGTCTTTTTTAGCCCCTGTTTTTTTTTTTTTGACGGTCTGGACACTCTGAAGACCAATGCCCTTTCTTCTGACAGATATAGCAAGTATCCTGACTTCTATCTCGAAAGGAAGGAGAGTAGTCCGTAGGCTGGTCTGAAGAGAATTTTCTAATGACCCCTCGCAAAGCTCTGACGAAACGTTCCATCTGGGTAGTCTCTTCCATCGTTGTGCTCGGTTTGAGAGTGAAATGAATAGTGAAAGGACAAGACACACACCCTTTTATTAACGCTGGTTTGTCATGACTATAAATTAGTCTATGGTGTTTAAACTTGAGTCATTTGACGTTTTGCACTCAAGATGAAACGATCCTATTCATTCGAGAAGAAAGAAGAAGAAGAAGAAAGTAAGAGGCAGAAACGTGATCTATCGCCTCGTATCAGGGCTGAAATCTTGGCACAAATTCATGCCAGTGATTTTGAAGAGGACATGAGTGAACCAGAATCCGAACCCTCTAAACCAAGTTCACCACCCTTAGTCAACCTTGAAAAGTACTATTCCATTCGAGAGACGGAAAAGCGCTCCTCTAGAAAATTTAGAACCACGGCTTACACCTACACGGTGAAGTTTAAAGATTTCAAGGCCGACGTACCCTTGGAGAAAGCAGAAGGGCTTATCACCGAGATGTGGGATTCTTTGCTCACCTCACTCAAGCGACAATGTCAACCCAAAGAAGACGATCGCTTGACACTACCCATAGATCACGACGGTTTGAAATCCCCTGTTTGGATCGAGTTTACCAGACCCGCAGAACTAACCCCTTCCAAAGTCATGGACAAGATTCAACACGTACAACAATCTAATGACCAGTTTGACATCACCGATGGTAAAGCCACACTGAAAATGGCTCACGTCTCTCTTCCTCAAGGGACAGGACGCAAAAAGATGTTATTGGTGGACGACCTTCGCAACACCAAAACAAGTCTCGTCCGAATTAACAACCCTCAAGACCAGATGTGCTTAGCCCGTGCCATCGTGGTGGGACGAACCTATGCCAACAAGAACGACACGGTAGAATGGAAAAGAACCTGGGAGAACATTCGAAAATCGAACCGAACCAAACAACGAAACGAAGCAGAACTCCTGTTGCAACAAGCTGGCCTGTCCAAAGACACACCCTGTGGCATTCCTGAGATGCAAAAATTGCAAGATGCCCTAGCTCCACGCTACACCTTGAAAGTGCACCCTCAAGAAATGCGCGGACCTCTGTTGCTTCGAGGCCAAGACTTTAAGGACGGAAAATACATTCATGTTTATTATCACGATGACCATTTCGATACCATTACCACTATCACCGGATTCCTGGGATACAGATATTACTGTGAGAAATGTGATTATGGTTATAACAATCGAGAGCAACACAAGCATTGTGGATGGAAACGCCCAGGATGTTTGGCCTCTCCACCCTGTCTGAGCGAAGAACCAGTGCCTTGTTCGACTTGTCTGCGCACGTTTGTCAGCCCTACCTGTTACCAACAACATTTGAAAACACAAGGCTCACAGAAGAAATGTGCTTGTCAACTCCTGAGATTGTGCCCTACGTGTAGACAAGGCATACGTACCAACAGTACCAAGGCACACGTATGTCGAGGAAAGAAAAAATGTCACATTTGTCACCACATCGTGGACTTGGAACACCAATGCTACGTGCAAAAATACCAACCCCCACCAGAGAAAGAGGACGGTCACAAGAAGAAAAGCACTTTCATCTTTCTCGATTTCGAATGCATGCAAGAGACCGGTATTCACATTCCTAATTTCTGCGTGGCTCATCGAGCGTGCGAGAAGTGCATTCAAGAACCTATCTTCAGTCATTGCCCTCACTGCAGCAAGATTCCTGGAGAACGTGAAAAAATCTTTCGGGGACCGAACACGCTAGCCGATTTTGCCCAATGGGTCTTAGACCCCATCGACAAGACGTGGAGCCAAGAGGACATCGAACGTTACGGAGATTGTCATCGTCATGCCACGGTGATGGCTCACAATTTCTCCGGATACGATGGACAGTTTCTTTTGAGGTACTATACGGAACATGGCACCGAACGTCCTAAAGTCACTTTGAACGGAGCCAAAATCATTTTCATGCAAGTGGGACAAGTGCAGTTTAAAGATTCGATAAGTTACTTGGCCATGCCTTTGAGTCGAATGCCTAAAACGTTTGGAATGACAGAAATGGCTAAAGGGTACTTTCCACACTTTTTCAATACGGAAGCCAATCAACATGCCGTTCTACCCCATTTACCTGAGGCTCACTATTACGACCCCGACAACATGCGTACCGAACAACGAGAAGATTTCTACGCTTGGTATCAAGCTCACGCCTCGGACCCTTTCGACTTTCAGGAAGAAATGTTAAAGTATTGTCGTTCCGACGTGGACATTTTACGACGTTGCTGTGGAAAATTTCGAGAACTGTTCATGGAACACGGAGGGGTCGATCCTTTGAAAGAAGCTTGCACCATTGCCAAAGCGTGTTCCTTAGTGTATCGACAACGATTCATGCCTGAAAACACCGTAGCTGTCATTAGCCCTCAAACGACCAACTTTGTCAAACGTCAATACTCGGTCAAAGCCCTACGTTGGTTACATTACTTGTGCGACAAGGAAGACAAGTGGATTCAGTATGCCCGCAACGGAGGGGGTGAAAAGACCATCGGAACGTATTCGGTCGATGGCTGGGACTTAGAAAACCCCAAGATCGTGTACGAGTTTAACGGTTGCTTATTTCACGGATGTCCCGTCTGCTACCCTGACCGAGACACTAAAAATCAGTTTTTACAACGGACCATGGAAGACCTGTACCAGGACACTTGTCAGCGGCGCCTAAAGTTAGAACAGCAAGGATACCAAGTGGTGGAAATGTGGGAACACGAATACGATCACCGTTTGAAAACCGATCCCGAGTTTAAACGCCTCGTGGAAAGTTACCAGTTCATGGACCCGCTGAACCCGAGGGATAGTTTGTACGGAGGAAGGACCAATGCCACCTGTTTGCTGTACCAAGCCGACGAAGAGAAAGGAGAAGAAATCAAATACTTGGACGTGTGTTCGCTGTATCCCTACGTGTGCAAATATTGTCGCTTTCCTGTAGGGCACCCGCAATTGTTAACGGAACACATCGACCTGAAAAACATTCGACAATACGAAGGCTTGATCAAGTGCAAAGTTTTGCCTCGCACGAACCTATACCATCCCGTCTTACCTCACCATTGTCAAGGCAAACTGATCTTTCCCTTGTGCCGTACTTGTGCCGAAACGTGCAACCAAGATCAGCCTTGTCATCACACCCAGGAAGAACGGGCCTTGACGGGAACCTGGGTCAGCGTAGAATTGTTCAAAGCTCTGGACAGAATATACCAACTGTTAGAAGTGTACGAAATTTGCCACTTTCCCAAGACACAACAATACCACAAGGGTGACCCTACTCAGAAAGACATTTTCGCCGACTACGTGGATGCCTTTTTGAAACTGAAGCAAGAAGCCAGCGGCTATCCTTCCTGGTGTCACACTCCCGAAGACCAAATAAAATTCAAAGAGAAATACTATGAACAAGAAGGCATCACTTTAGACCACATCGAGAAAAACGAAGGCAGGCGATCGTTTGCCAAAGTGATGTTAAATTGCTTGTGGGGTAAAATGGCACAACGACCGTGTTTACCCAAGACGGAATATTTGACAGAACCTTCCAGCTACTTCCAGATGATTCACGACAAAACCAAATACATGAAACACGTGGACGTCGTTCGAGAGGATTTGATCTTGGTCAATTACGAAGAAGATCTGGACTTTGTACAAGACGACCCTTTTGGAAATGTCATCATTGCGGCTTACGTGACAGCCCATGCTCGCTTAAAATTGTACGAAGCTTTAGAACTGTTAGGGGAACGCGTCCTGTACTTTGACACGGACAGTTGCATTTACATCCATCACCCGATTCAACACCACCCTGACATCGAAGGAGACCGTTTAGGAGCCTGGACAGACGAGCATCCCGACGACAAGATTCTAAGTTTCGTCAGTGGCGGCCCCAAAAATTACGGCTACGAATACCGGGACAAACAAGGAGAAGTGCACACGACGTGCAAAGTGAAACGACTGACTCTGAATCATCGTACCAGTCGAGTGGTCAACTTTGGGTTATAGAAAGAAGCCTTGCAATCGGGAGAGGATGGAAACTTTAAAGTGACCACCTATCAACCGAACAAGATTGTACGTTTACCCACTCACCACATCGTCAGTCGACCCTTGGAAAAGTCTATCAAATTGTATACCAGAAGCGAGTGCGACTTCCCAATCACTTTACGTTGACTACGGTCACGTCGGTATTGGTCTGTATATAAAAAGGAACCCTAGGTAAGATCGATAGTTCATTGTTCATTGAAGTAACTTACCATGTCGTTGACGAAGAAGAAACCAGATTGGTTTGGCTTGGACCCAAGAGTTGGCCCAGTATGCACGAGAGTTATTCAAGGAAAAAAGTTACTTTTCAACCCGTGTTAGTGACGGTGGCAGAAGAACCCGTCACCTAGGTCGGGACTGTCGTGGACAGGCTTGAAAGACCCTTTCGGGAGGACACTTGTGTGACCTTACCCCCTACTATAGAACTGGTTAGAACTTTACCCAAAACATGTTGTACAGACACTTGTGTTTATTCCACGTTCATGGTAATCATGTGCCTTTTATTCTTGTACTTAAGCCTTTGGCTTTTATGTATTTTTGTCTTTCGTATTCATGTTTGAAAAAAAAACATTCAATAAACGTGTTCTGAAAAAAAGTATATAAACTCTTGTCTTGTTTGTTTTCGTGTCACAAGTGACATTTCTCACACTATGGCTACCTCTGCTGTCTCTGCTCCCTCTTCCTCTACTGTCAAAGTCATCGACGAACACTTAGATCGTGCCAGTTGGGAGGCTTTGTAGAGGTTCAGGCAAAACCGAATTCGTCAAACGTTTGATCGAACATAAACATCATTTGATCGATCGACCCCCTCAACGAATCGTGTGGTGTTACAAAGAGTGGCAATCGGCGTGCAGCCTCTTGCGAGAAAGTCAAGGCGATTCCATCGTGTTTGTGGAAGGCATTCCTAAAGAAGACGACGGCATCGTCTCTGACTCCCGTCAAACCCATTTGGTCATTTTCGACGACATGTTAGGAGAAGACGAAGAAGAAATTAAACTGTGGTTCACGCGCAAAGGGCATCACCGTAATGCCAGTGTCGTTGACATCACCCAAAATTTGTTTCAACAAAGTAAAGCCCATCGCACCATCAGTCTCAATGCGCATTACGTGGTCTTGTTTAAAAGCCCTCGAGATAAATCGCAAGTGCAAGTCTTAGCCAAACAGTTAGGAACGCCTTGGCTGACTCAGGCGTACGACGATGCCACTCAAACTCCACACGCCTATTTACTCGTCGATTTGAAACCTACGACTCCCGAGGATTTGCGATTTCGTACCCACTTGTTTCACCACTGGTGCCAAGACGGAGGGCCTGTCCTGTACACGTCTCCGTCCTCGACTTCATTTCACTCCACATAAAAAAAATCTATAAAAACCTCAGACCCTTTTTCGTCTGTCTCACTCTCAGTGCGAACATGACGTCCCTTCAGTCGCATCTTCCCGTCAAATTGATTCGTGCATTGTATGGCATCAGTCGAGAAAAAGATCCACAAACAAGAGCTCGTGTCTTAGAAGCTAGTCTCAAAGAAGTCTTACGATGGTTCACGGTGACGGCACGTCAATTACTCCAAGGAATCATTCAGATTCCTCATCAAACCAAACGCTTTTTCGATCGAAACAAAGTCGCTTTGGTCCAACTGGCCGATCCCCGCATCGACACTCAAACCAAAAAACAAATCATTTTGAAACCTGGAGGGAGCGGTACTCTAGGAGGGGTCATCATTCGCTCACTCTTAAGATGGGATCCTAATGCCCCCAAAGTTATACCCAAGACAAAAGTCCAACGAAGCCCCAAGAAGAAAAAGACCAGGTCCCCAAGGAGAACTTCTCCAGTGGCAGGACCCTCCTCTGACCAGACAACACCACCCCGGAAAAAGAAAAGAAGCCCCCAGAAAAAGAAACAGAGAAAAAGTCCCCAGAAAAAGAAAAGTCCACAGAAGAAAACTAGTCGCAAGAGAGGCACTTCGGCCAAGACGCAACCTTACACTCGCAAACCACGACCTGCCACGGCGGTGACTGCGTCTCCGGCAGCCTCACGTTTGTCCACTTCTCCCTTAATGACACCCAGAACTGAAGAGTACTTGGAGACGTTGATCACACCAAGAACTTCTCCGTTGATGACCCCCAAAAGAACTTCCCCAGTGGCAGGACCTTCCAATTTAGTGGCAGTGGCTGCTGCTCACAAAGTACCTTCTCCCAAAATCAAAGTTCAAGAAAGATCGGGCATGTTACAAAGTTTACTGGATTTGTCCAAGCAAGAACTGGCTCGATTTAGTCCGTTGCGTACCCCTGCACGACGTGTCATGCCTGTCCTCAAACTAATACGACGTAAAGACAATCAGTGGCGACGCGTTACAGTATAAAAAAGGCCTGTGACCAAGTCGGGGTATCAGTATTTTTTGGTGCTCCTGAAGACTCAAAGATGCCACCCTCCAGAAAACCCCAAGGAAAGAAAAGGAAAGGACTGCCACCACGTTTAGCCAAACATGGGGACATGTTATCTGTCCTGTCCAAAGCTTCTCCATCCCTACCAAAAAAACTCATTCAAACGGCCTCCAAAGAGGTCATCGATACCGTGTACGAATGTTGTTTGAACGTTTTGAAAGGCACGATCCCTTTGTCCAAACACCAGAAACAATGCTTAGGCAAACATCGTCACGTTCTTCGCCAAATGGTTCAAAAGAAAATTCCCATTCGTCAAAAAAAGATGTTAGTGCAACGTGGAGGTATTTTGCCTCTCTTGTTAGGCCCCATACTGAAAGGAGTCTTGGGAACCATGTTGGGAGGACTGGTGGGAGCAAGATAAAAAGGCCTCGGAAGTTCCAAGATCTCAGAATCGACCCCTGGCAACCCCATGGAAGGACGAAAACTAGCTTTAGTGCCTTACAAACGATGGATGGAATACCATCGGTGGCAAGAACAACACACCCCGCATTTACCTCCCAATCCCAATTTGAGCGAGATGTCCCAGTTACAACACGAATTGCAGTCCTTGATGGATCGCCAAGATTTGTCCGAAACAGAAAAATCGCAAAATTACGGTCAACTCTTGCAACGACTGCAACTCTTTCACCAGAAAGCTTTAGACGAAACAGCTCTACACACTCTGAAAGATTTTAAGACCTTGATGAAAAGTCCAGCACCATCACCAGTACCAGTACCCGTGACCAAGACAGAAAAAGGAAAAGAAGAAGAAGAAGAAGGGTTTCAAACTCCACCAGAAAAAGTACGCAAGTTAACAACACCACCTACCTCCAGAATTGGATGGATTAAAAAGATGATGGCCACCCCTTCTTCCTCACAAGAGAAAAAGAAAGTGAAGACAGAAGTGAAGACATAAGTGAAACAAGAACCGATATCCCCCGCTCAGACATCCTCCTCCTCTTCAACACCTATTGCCGGTCGCACACGCAAAGCATTGCAATCCTAAAAAAATACCCCAAGAGAAAAAGAAAAGCCTCTTCCAAGAGTGGGTGCCTTATTAACACACCAACCAACACAAAAAAATGGAAAAAGTCTTAGCCAGCATTTACTACGATCCCTCGCATCCTGCAGGTTACGCAGGAGTTCAAAAATTGTATCGTGCTGCCAAAACGCGACTGAAAAGTCTCCGTTTACCTCAAGTGCAACGATGGTTACAAGAACAAGCTACCTACACTTTACACAAACCCATTCGACGCAAGTTTGCCAGAAGTCGCACCCGAGTGGAAGGCATCGATCATCAATGGCAAGCCGATTTAGCCGATGTCTCTCATTTGGCCAGCTACAATCGCGGCTACAAAATATTTGTTTTGTGTCATCGACGTCTTTTCCAAATTTGCCTGGGTCGTGCCCTTGACTTCCAAATCGAGCAGCGAGTTAGTGCGAGC
This sequence comes from Sinohyriopsis cumingii, assembly GCA_028554795.2. Lineage (NCBI taxonomy): Eukaryota > Metazoa > Mollusca > Bivalvia > Unionida > Unionidae > Sinohyriopsis > Sinohyriopsis cumingii. The sequence continues at coordinate 166,837,682 of CM068825.1, read as the reverse complement.
CCTGCAACGAGTGTTGAAACAAAGCGGTCGTCACCCTCTTCGATGGCAAACGGACAAAGGCACCGAATTTCTGAACCAAGCTTTCCAAAAAGAATTAAAGAAACGTGACATTCATTTTTTTACCACCGAGAATCCCGAAACCAAAGCCAGCATCGTGGAACGTTTTCAACGCACTTTGAAAGAACGCATGTGGAAATATTTTACGCATCACCACACTCTGAAGTACATCGACATCTTACCGCACCTGGTGCAAGCGTACAACCAATCTTACCATCGAAGCATCGGACGTGCCCCGCAAGACGTGACTCCCGACAACGAAGTGTTGGTGTTTGAGCGCCTGTTTGGTACGTCCCCGACGAGGGCTGTCCCCAAGAAAAGTGGAATGTTGGCCGTAGGAGATTGGGTGCGCATTGGCAAAACCAAACGCACTTTCGACAAAGGTTACTTACCTAACTGGACGACCGAATTGTTTCGCGTCACTGGACGAGTGCATGGCCGTCATCCTGCCGTCTATAAATTGGAAGACATGAACGGAGAAGTGCTCAAAGGAACGTTTTATTTGCCCGAGTTACAACGTGTCACCAAAAAAGAAGACGACGTGTACGACATCGAAAGCATTCTCGAACGCAGAACCCGTAAAGTGGGCAAACGACGTGTCAAAGAAGTCAAAGTACGTTGGAAAGGATATCCACCCAGTTTTGATTCTTGGATCGACGCTTCGCAAGTCATCGACTATAAAAAGAAGTGACCATCATGCCTTTTCACACAGACGCAGCTACGTCGACCACTCCTCCTTCACCTAGTTCTTCTGTGCAAGATTTACAAAAACAACCCTTGTGGGTGTGGTGTGGAGAACGTGTGCCTAAAACGCAAATCGTCTTTTTCTGCCAAATCTTCGTGGTGTATTGTGTCATCGGGGCAGCCATCGCCAATTTGAGTTTGCAACAAGGAGACAAACAATTGTGGACCATTTTATTGAGCAGTTGCATCGGTTACCTGCTTCCTAATCCCTCCCTGAAATTCACCTCGAACGGGAACCCCGGGAACCTTGTGTCCAGAGCCAGTGCCAGTCACCACTTCAACCACAACCAGAACCCCATTTTAGACGGAGACACGCCTCTGACGTCCACTAACCCCTCGGACAGCCACAGAACTCTGGAATTATGAGTCAGCAAAGCCAATTTTACTTAACTTTACCCAGTGACACTTCCATGGAGGTGTTTCCCAAGAACACGTTGTGCTGTTACACGGCCAAATTACCTCAGGCCATCCAGTTAGATCACGAAGCCCATTGGGAAGTGGCTTTAGTAGAAATCATTCACCCGACCCAAGTCCTCAATGTCCTTCCCAATCAAAATTTTTTTGATGTGGAAGTTCATGACGAGCAAATGCAACAGTGGATGGATAGCAATGTCAAATATGACAAGAAAACCCGTACACAAAAGTACACCACCTATCACTTGTTCATTCCCCCAGGCTATAATTTTAGTGGTCAACATTTGGTCAGCACCATAGCCTCCAGGTTTAATGTCGTGTTTCTGAAAGCTTTGGAGCATGTCAACAAAAGTGTCACCATGGAGTACCACAAAACAGCTCGTCGCTTCTTGATGAAATTTGAACGAAGTAAAATCATGTCCATTTTATTTTGTCCTGAATTGTTTGACATGTTGGGCGGAGACATGGACATGAGAAAGGCCATGCTCAAGAAAAACGAATTACCCATCGTTTACGACAACGAGTCTTTTAGCAAGTTATTTCGTGCCCTGGTAGAACTGAACCAAGGACTGAATTTGATGTTCGTGTATTCTGATGTGGTGGAGTACAACGTGGTGGGACACACCTCCGTACCGTTACTGCGTGTCATTCCTTTCAAAGTGGATTCTGCCACGAACACTGACGAGGAAGGTGGAAACACTTACCACGTCCACCGCGAATTTGTCCATCCTCACTATTTGCCTGTCAGTAAGTCGTATTTGGACACGGTCAACATTGCTATAAAAGGAGATCTGGGACAAAATATTCCATTCACCAAAGGAAAAGTCACGGTGAAACTCCATTTTCGAAAACGGTTCTCTCACGACTCGTAAGTAAGTCATGTATCCAGTGTACCGAGGGGTTGCTCGACAGCGAGGACACGGCTTAGGAGACATGTTAAAATCGGCCTTTCGTTCGGTGGCCCCGGTGTTGAAACCGATGGTGACACGCGGATTGCACGCCTTGAAAGATGCGGCACTGACGCAAGGCAAAGAATTTCTCAAAAATGTCATCATCAACAAACAAAACCCTAAAGAAGCCTTCATGAGGGCAGGCAAAAATGTCTTGCTGAAAACGGGCAAAGACATTTTAGGCCAACGAGAGACACCTATAAATGCCCTGCACGCTACCGAGTCAGGCATTCAGCAAGGACAAGGCAGAAAGAGACGACGAAGAAAACACCCTTTCACCAGACTTCAAGCTAGAAAGGCCAAGAAAAGAAGAACCGTTCGAGACTTAGACGTTTTCGATTATTGAGAAAAGAGACAAAAAAAAATGATGCACCGAGAATCTTGCGCTTGTTCCAAGACGGAACTGGACCTGTTTGCCATGCCCCCCACGATGATGACGATGCAAGAATCCCAGTGGGTGGAATTTCACCCCGTCTCCTCACTGACCGATTCCGCTCCCATCGAGTTTGAAATCAAAGGACAGCCCGAAGATTACATCGATCTGAATAGCAGTTACTTGCACCTGAAAGTCAAAATTCTAGATAAGACTGGAGGTGCTATAGACGATGAAGCAGTAGCTCTCGTCAACAATTTCATGCATTCCTTGTTCAGTGGAGTGGACTTGTACTTGAATAACAAACCGGTCAGTAGCAGCATGGATACTTACCCTTATCGTGCCTACCTGGAAAATCTCTTGACGTACGGAATAGATGCCAAGAACACTCATCTCAATGCCTGTGTGGTATGGGAAGCTGAAGAACCTACCAAGTTTGAAATATTGGAAACTGATGAAAAGAAAGACAACAATGATGGATTTCTAGAACGAAGAAAGAGAATCACGGGAGCCGACACAAGTTTAGAACTGATGGATCGTTTGCATTTGGACATGTGGTTGCAAGAAAAGTATTTGCTGAACGGGGTGGATGTCCGCCTGAGACTGAATCGTAGCAGTGCCGCTTTCCATTTGATAGCTGATAGTGACGGTTACAAAACCAAAATCCTAGAAGCCAGACTCTACGTACGCCATGTGGAAGTGTTACCTAAAGTGGGAAACGACATCAGTCAGACGTTGAGCAGAACGACTGCCAAGTATCCCATACGACGCGTGGAAGTGAAAACCTTCACCATTCCCAAGGGACAGCGATCCATGATCGAAGATCATCTGTTCCAAGGACAGTTACCCAAACGTTTGATCGTTGGTATCGTCGAGAATACAGCCTTCAACGGAGCTGCCGAAAAAAATCCTTTCTACTTTCAACACTTTGGCGTGTCCAAAATCGAAGTCAGTCGCGATGGCAAGACCTTGTGTACCCGACCTTTCGAACCTGACTTTACCAAGAAGAATTACTTGAGATCGTACTTGTCCCTGTACGAAGCCACCGGACAGTTAGGAACCAATACCAGTCACGGTATTACGTACGAGGATTATGCAGGAGGCTACGCTTTGTGGGCTTTCGATTTCACTCCAGACCAAGGCAGCGACGAGGGACATTTCCACCCTATAAAATCCGGCCAGATTCGTGTGGAAATTCAGTTTAAAGACCGAGACCCTGATGAAACGGTGAACGTCATCCTGTATGCAGAATTCGATAATACCATAGAAATCAACAGTTTGAGAGAAGTCATCCTAGATTACTAGAAACCATGGAAGACTGTTATCCCTCTTTACCTAGTGGAGAAACTTTTAGTGTTGGATTATTGTTAAAAAATGTTAGAGTCGTTGTTGTTTAGTCTTAAGTGATTTTTGAATAAAAAATGTTGTGTTTTGAAAAAATTGTTTGATGTTATATTGTTGGATTATTGTTAAAAATGTTAGAGTTGTTGTTTAGTGTTAAGTGATTTTTGAATAAAAAATGTTGTGTTTTGAAAAAAATGCCTTTGTCTTTTGTTTAGCTATAAGAATGTTGGATTGATGCTCTTTCATTTCTTACTATCCCTCGCATGACACTCACTAAACGTTGCGACTCAAAAACCGTGTGGGGGATGTTTTCCTTCACGTCCGCGCTTTGACTTTAAGAACCAGGGTTGTTTCCAGTCTAACCATCCATTGTCGACTCATCCTCCTACGAAGATGTGCTCCAAACTAGCTAAGCTCAACGAAGCTACGTGAATTTGCATAGGGTCAGACACAGTCTGATACCGAAGCCAGAAGAAATAGAGAATGTGAGAATGTTAAAAATCACTGAAGACCTGATAGAAGAGCTCTTCAGAGAAGAAATGAACAGGGGGAAAAAGAAGAATGGACAGAGAAGTACAGACTTCAGAGACAGCAGCAACAACAACAGCAGCAGCAACCTGAAGCTGACAGAGGCTTTGTCGATTGTCGTATCGACACCAAAGAGTTCTTCTTCTCTTTTCGAAGAAGAAGACCTATCGCCAGAAAGTCTATCCTCAGAGGACATCGCATTCTTAGAAACTAAAAAAGAATGCCATAGCAAACAAAAAAACAGCCCTTTTTAGGGCTACCCAATACTCTAGAAAAGAAATAACAATCCATTTGCCAATGTGTGTAGGTAGAGTAGTGTGAAAATAAACACTAACTCTTTTTTAAAAAAATGTGAGGGTATGTGTTTGTGTGTTTGTGTTTGTAAGTGGTTAAGTAAGTTGGCATGGATAGTAGATTAAAATGATGTCTTTTTCTTTGGTGTTTGAGGTGTAAATTTGGGGTTAGATTGGATTGCTTTGCGTATGTGGATAGTCTATTGAAGTGATTTATAAATAATTTTAAAATAGTGATGGGTAGCATAAAAAAGTGAGTGTTTCTTTTAGGTCCGCGCGTTGTTTCTTTTGGTTATGATCTAGGTAAGATCAATTTTATGTTTCTTAGGGGGATGTTTTCCTTCACGTCCGCCCTTTCACTATAAATTGAAACTCGCTGGGCAGTCAAACTACCCTTGTTGATTGATCAACACCAAAAATGAACACGAGACTGGAGAAACTGTTGGAACTTCATGTGCATCTGGAATATGCCAGGCGCATATTAAATGAACTGGCCGCGGAAGCCATTGTGGAGGAGGGAAGGATAAGAGAGGAGGAGGAAAGAAGAAACAAAGAAGAGGAGGAGAGAAGATATAAAGAAGAAGAGGAAAGAAGATACAAAGAGGAGGAGGAGGAGGAGGAGGAAAAGGAGAGAAGAAGAAGAAATTTCAGAATCCCAGAAACCGAAAATTGGGATTCTGAAGCCACATATCCTGCCTCTGCTCTCTCCCCCCAAAAGGTAAAAAGTAACTGGGGGATAAGATGTGTATGCGACGCCAGGCCTGGAAGGTACCACCATTAACCAGGTGTCCATGAAGTTAAAAAAAAAACAGCCCTTTTCAGGGCTACCCAATACTCTAGAAAAGAAATTACGATCGATTTGCCAATGTGTGTAGGTAGAGTAGTGTGAATATAAACACTAACTCTTTTTTCATAGTGCGAGGGTATGTGTTTGTGTGTTTGTGTTTGTAACTGCTCACGTACGATTGTGTGGATAGTAGATTATGGATTTTGTTTATTGTTTCTTAGCGTATGTGGAGAGTATAGTTTGGGTTTTGTAACCGCTCACGTACGATTGTGTGGATAGTAGATTATGGATTTTGTTTATTGTTTCTTAGCGTATGTGGAGAGTATAGTTTGGGTTTTGTAACCGCTCACGTACGATTGTGTGGATAGTAGATTATGGATTTTGTTTATTGTTTCTTAGCGTATGTGGAGAGTATAGTTTGGGTTTTGTAACCGCTCACGTACGATTGTGTGGATAGTAGATTATGGATTTTGTTTATTGTTTCTTAGCGTATGTGGAGAGTATAGTTTGGGTTTTGTAACCGCTCACGTACGATTGTGTGGATAGTAGATTATGGATTTTGTTTATTGTTTCTTAGCGTATGTGGAGAGTATAGTTTGGGTTTTGTAACAGCTCACGTACGATTGTGTGGATAGTAGATTATGGATTTTGTTTATTGTTTTTTAGCGTATGTGGAGAGTATAGTTTGGGTTTTGTAACAGCTCACGTACGATTGTGGATAGTAGATTATGGATTTTGTTTATTGTTTCTTAGCGTATGTGGAGAGTATAGTTTGGGTTTTATTATATGAAATGAGAAAAGTAGAGGGATGTTTTCCTTCACGTCCGTGCGTTGCTGTTTCTTTGGTCATGATCTAGGTAAGATCAATTTTATGTTTTAGGGGGATGTTTTCCTTCACGTCCACGCTTTCACTATAAGAACCCACATTATTCGTCGTTCAAACCATTCTACAAAGAAGATGGCTTCTAACCAAATGGACAAAATACAAACATTGCAAGACGTTTTAGACAACTTAGGAATGATGGAACAGATGTTAATAAGACTCGTTGAAGACCATTATTCCTATAGTCCCCATCGTGTAAAGATGGAAATTAATAACTTAAAAAAGGTAAAGGACAAGATTAGTGGTGTCATGAAAGAGATAAAGGAGGAGAAGGAGGATGAAGAGGAAAGAATAAGAATAAGCAAATGGAACGAAAAAATTGAAAAAAAAGAAGAAAATGAGAAGAGGAAGAAAGAAGAGGAGGAAGAGAAGAAGAAAGAAGAGCAGGAGAAGAAGAGAAAGAGTGTAGGAGATAAAATAAGAACTTGGTGGAGAAAAAGAAGAAATTAGAAGCAGAAGAAGAAGAAAACCCAAAGGCCCTTTTCAGGGCCAGCCATATTTCTCGAAAAGAGATAGCCTTTCCATTGCCTACCCCTTTTTTAAATTTAAATTTAAATTTAAATTTAAAAAAAAACTTTTTTTTAAAAAAAAAATCCCATATTCAATTCCCCTTGTCCCTAGACAAACCCAAACTCTATTCCCATGTTAATTTCCCTTGTCCCTAGACAGACCCAAACTCTATGTTAAATTCCCATTGTCCCTAAAGTGGCCCAGCGTTTTTCTCCATGTTAAATTTCCATTGTCCCTAAAGTGACCCAGGGGTGTTTTTAATGCTAAGTCCCATTGTCCCTAATGTGGCCCCATTTACTACTCCTACTTCTGGACTGCGTACTGTTGATGATGATGATGATGATTTGGTTGAAATCACTAAGGGTGGTACGGTAGGCTTAGTCACAGGGTTGACGTGTTTAGCTCGGGAAGGTCGTATTCTCTTCGGTCGTAATAAAGAAGTCTGATACATTTGTTTCAGACTTCTTAACTCCGCTAAAATGTCCAACAGTACCGTGACCGTTTGATTTTCACCCTCTTGTTTCTTTCCTGCTACTTCTTCTTCTTGTTTTTTTCTTACCTCTTCTTCTTGCTGCTGTTGCTGTAGGAGAAAAGCTTGTTCCGCTTCCTTTTGTCGTTGTATAAATTTCTCCAATTCTTCTTTCTGTCTCTGTCTAAAATTCTCCACTTGCGGTAATGAAGGTGTCGAAGGTTCCGGAACAAATTCTTGCGAGGTAAGAAAATCCACAAAATCCCAATTTACCTCTTCTGAAAATAAGTCCGGGTTCCTTGGACGGTCTCCACTGCTGGTGCACCCCAATGAATCGTTTTCTGAGTTTCCGTCATGTTGAATCACTGTCGCATAGATTGACTGCACACAGGCGCTAGCGAATCTATATAGACCACGTGACGTCACAGACTGCTCTCTTCGGATTGGGTGCGGGCTGACTGAATTTTGTAACGCGTGTTTGGATTGGTCAATGAACTCAATCCGTTTCAATCCTTCCTCTACCTATAAATAAGCGCAGTTCACTGCATTGATTCACCTGTTCTCGTCGCCTCAAGATGTGGACCACAGTCGAATCATCCACCCTTGTGTCTTCAATGATGTTTAGGACGGACATGCTAATGTATGTCCGATCCAAGTGGACAGTTGTCCACAAGTCAGACACCAGTCTGTGGATACGAAGAGTCTATGTGAAAAGGCAAGGTTGCCTCAAGAGGACTCTGATTTATGGCCCTACACTAAGACGCAGCTTGAGGACAAGATGCCGCAGATGCCCTTTATGTTAAGGGCATATTAACATAAATCCAAAGGCCCTTTTCAGGGCCACCCACGTCTCTCGAAAAGTGATTGACTTTCCATTGCCTACCCCTTTTTTATTTTTTATTTTTTTAATTTTTAAAAAAATAAAAAATCCCATGTTCAATTGCCTTTGTCCCTAGAATGGATATTTTTTTCTCCCATGTTTCAATTGCCTTTGTCCCTAGAATGGATATTTCTTTTCTCCCATGTTAAATTCCCTTGTCCCCAGAGTGGATGCCATTTTTTTCCCATGTTAAATTTATATAGTCCCCAGAGTGGATATTGCTTCCCATGTTAAATTTACGTAGTCCCCAGAGTGGATATTGCCTTTTTAACATGAAACTCCCCTAGTCCCTAGACCGTCCCACCTTACTACTCACGTCATTCCATTGTTAGTCTTTAGGAGTACGAGTATAGTGTTGGATTCGGTGCACGTCATTCCATTGTTAGTCTTTAGGAGTACGAGTATAGTGTTGGATTCGGTGCACTTCATTCCATTGTTAGTCTTTAGGAGTACGAGTATAGTGTCAGATTCATTCATCGTTTAATTACGTCATAAATTAATATCTCATTCACGAAATTGCTTTTTCAGTGTCTTCGCTATATCAAATCCCAAATCGACTTCATCCCGTTGCATCGAGGAAAGACATTGTTTCCTCCATTCTCAATATACAGTGTTTCTGTGTCACTAAACAAGCAATCAATCATCAATCAATCTATCATTAAAACAGAACGAATGATTTCTGGTTATCCGAGACAGTGAACCATAACTTTGACTTTGACATTTTCCTCTACTTAGCCCCAAGTTAACATATCTGTCAGACAGTTATCTTAGCGTGTCACAATTAAATAAAATTCAGTCATGCCCCTATACAAGAGCATCACATCCATCGTAGCTAGCACAGCTCTACGACTCCTCGTCTCAAAACCAGCTAAAAATATAAATGACTCAACCGTGTAGTACACGAGACAATGCGAATTGGCTTCGTTAAACATTAAATCGGAACAACTGTACGAGATTATTACTACAATAATCACCGTCTTACATGAATCTATGTAAAACAAAAATACTCACTGAATTATAAGAACTCATTCTTTAATGCATGCAACGTATGAATTCACTTTGTTCAGTAATAAAAATAGCTAACTTGAAACAGACTATACTCTCTATGACGGCATGGCGTCACGTGACATGGGTCAGACTCTGCAAAACTTAGATTAAATTCCGAGAACACCAGATATATGAAACTATTCTATCACATAAATCGGAAACAAGAAATATTATAGTTTTATATTTCACATACCTGAAGATGGCTCACGTAAAGTGGAGTGATACCTACCAATTTTATTTGTACAGTAACAAACAATCAGAACTTATTATGTAAGTCCCCTGGTTATAGTGGAACCCACGGTGAGAGAACTTGAAACGATCGGGTTTCTCACTGCATGCACTTTGCTCGTTCATTATTGGCTGCTCCAAACTCAGTATTCCGAAACAGCTAAAGTCCAAAGTAAACCACCCTCGGTCAACGATGCATACGACAACGAAACTCGAGTACATTTTCGTTTATATAAAATGCATACAAAAATTTACTACACGCATTTTTGTGATACACAAGGCACACAGCAGCCGTCCAATAATGATATGGGCATGATTCGAACATGCAACAGATTTTGAGTCTAACCGCGACTCATCAAGTATTCTGAAAGTGTCATTTAACATTTACATCCCACTGCAACCTCCTACAAATTTTTACCACCCATCCCTATCTGATTAAACTGGAGATCTCCGACATAATGGAAATCTGACATACAACAATTAAAGTTTATGTACGGATCTTTAGAATTCTCATTCCACTTTCTTTTATTATCCTATCAGATAAAGCGTTGCATTTTGAGTCAAATAATTATCGTCAATAATCGTTAACAATGATATGTTCGAGATTACGTTTTTCACTTTCATCAATTTAAGGCTGTTATTTGATTGATGAATCATCAGTCTGACTGGATTCGCCACACGCTAACTGGTTTTGTAAAATCTATTTCAGTGCATCAGTTTCGGGGTCAAAGTGCAAGCAGAATGCACAGTTGACAGTTCAGGTCATTACAGCTCATAATCCAAAGTCGTGCAGTGGTAACTAGGTAACAATGAATGCCAGAGTAAAACTATTCCCAAAATGTGGTCCGTTTCACTATTATTATAGGATGCTAGCACCGCCATGCTTGGCCTATCGTGAGCTGAAAAATGGCGTTAAAGCCCACAACAACAACAAATAGAAGAGAACTTCCTTATTGGACTGACTTTCTCAAGTATCCATATAAAAAAAAAATGTAGTAACAGAATACAGTTCCTGTTTATTGAATAGAATAGCCTACATATATGAATTGCTGAGCATGCGCAACACTTCAACTTGCGAGCTGAGGTGTTTCGTGCGTATTGAAGTGGCATGTGGATACAAGTTCTCCATATTGATTGGATACACTGGACAAGAGAACTTCCTACATAGCAGCTGGTTTTCTATTTCTTTCAAGCCATGTGGAAAGTTTATGTGAAGAACTCTTGTTTCATTTTCTGGCGCAAAAGTCTGGACAGCCGCTGAAGAGGTGGACAAAACAATTCATTTGAATGTAGATCATAGTGTTGCATACCGAGATACTACTTAAGTTTTACCAGGCCCTAGGATGTGCGGGGCCCAAGGCAGCAAATGCGATGAGCGGGGCCCCAAGCGAAAATACTGCATTGCGGAGTTGATTTCCTGAAAGCGCAAGACCCAAGGCGGTTGCCTCGTTCGCCTCGCCCTAGGGCCGGGCCAAAGTTTTACAGTCATTGCAGAGGCGTATCTGGGGGAGGGGGCAGGGGGGTACATATGTCCCCGGGCGCCAAGGTACAGGGGCGCCAAAATGAGGCTTACAACGTTACATTATAATAAGTAAACAAGGGTAATATTCAAAAATGTGATTAAACGGGGAGGCGGCTGGGGCGCCAATTTTATAGTTCGTCCCCGGGCGCAAAATATCATAGCTACGCCTCTGAGTCATTGGAAGGTTCGGTACTTTTGGGCTCATTTATAAAAAGGAATACTTTAAATACAGGTATTATTCTGCCAAAATATAACAGCAGAATATTTTGTAATGTTATAATGTAACCTTATCACTCTTTCACTGCCAACAATTTATACATCTGATGCGAGAAGTCCATTTGAAATTCTGTTCCTGTAAGAAGAAAACGTCAGAATGTCAGTTAAAACGTCCTAAAAAGACCGTCTTATCTTTATAACAATATTTTTGCGGTTTTTCCAATTTTGTCTTAGATATTCTTACACTTTTGAACTACAGTGATATCATTAGTGATGCAAATGGGAATGTATGCATTTACAACTGTTAATTTATAAACGTACTAGATGGGACAGTTCGTCGGGTTTATCTTCATCCTTAGAGAGTCTTAATACTTATTCGATACTTTAGGTCGAGAAATCAGCCCCTCGGCTATAAAAATGCTGACTGGTGGTTTAGGGACTGATATCGCCTATGCAAAACCTGCAAACACCTGTCGCCACTCTTTTCTGCACATATCGGTGTATATTTTGTACGCTTACCGGCATTTCTCGCAGCTGTTGAGCTACCGTTTGCTGAAGGGTTCTATTGGTGATATGTACATACTATTTCCGGACCAAATCCTATGTTTGTTGACTTGCAAATCCACGTAGAATAACACAATTCTGTCCTGTGGCCATTTTGAATTTCGAGGTAGATATGGCAGTTGCCAAATATCAGTAAATGTCTAAAGTCTATATTCCCGGCTGTTGACGGGCGAGCGAGTGTGTGCCATACCAACGCACCGACTAATTTCCTATGTTTTGATTTATTAAATTTATTGTAAAAAATAACATTGTTGACGTCAATTTATCCTGAACTCCCCCCTCCCTCATGTCAACAATCGTCAAACTTCTTCAAACCCCCTCCCCCCTATTTTGTTGACATAATTAATGGACGACCCCTGTGTGTACTTGGGTCTATGGGGACTTGGGTATGTGGGTACTTGGGTCTGTGGGTACTTGGCTCTGTGGGTACTTAGGTCTGTGGGTACTTGGGTCTATTATCACTTGGGTCTGTGGGTACTTGGGTCCATGTGTACTTGGGTCTGTGGGTACTTGGGTCTAATAGCACTTGGGTCTGTGGGTTCTTGGGTATGTGGGTACTTGGGTCTATTAGCACTTAGGTCTGTGGTTGCTTGGGTATGTGGGTACTTGGGTCTATTATCACTCGGGTCTGTGGGTACTTGGGTCTATTAGCACTTTGGTCTGTGGGTACTTGGGTTTATGGGTACTTGGGCATATGGGTACTTGGGTATGTGGTACTTGGGTCAGGGGGGTACTTGGGTCTATGGGTACTTTGGTCTGAGGGTACTTGGGTCTATGGGTACTTGGGTCTAGGGGTACTTGGGTCTGTGGGTACTTGGGTCCATGGGTACTTGGGTCTGTGGGTACTTCGGTCTATGGGTACTTGGGTTTGGGGGTACTTGGGTATATGGGTACTTAGGTATGTGGGTACTTGGGTTAGGGGGTACTTGGGTCTATGGGTACTTTGGTCTGAGGGTACTTGGGTCTGTGGGTACTTGGGTCTGTGGGTACTTGGGTCCATGGGTACTTGGGTCTGTGGTGGGTCCATGGGTACTTGGGTCTGTGGTTACTTGGGTCTGTGGGTTCTTGGGTCTATGGGTACTTGGGTTTGTGGGTATTTGGGTCTATGTGTACATCTGATACAGACCTAACATTGCAAAGAACATTCGGCTTGAAGCTGCAAGTGATTTCGTTACCTTTTTACTGTAAGCGATCTCCGTTCGAAACTGTCAAATGATTTCGTTACCTTTTTACTATAAGCGATCTCCGTTCGAAACTGTCAAATGATTTCGTTATCGTTTTACTATAAGCGATCTCCATTTGAAACTGTCAAATCGTTGCCTTTTTACTATAAGCGATCTCCATTCGAAACTGTCAAATCGTTACCTTTTTACTATAAGCGATCTCCATTCGAAACTGTCAAATCGTTTCGTTACCTTTTTACTATAAGCGATCTCCATTCGAAACTGTCAAATGATTTAGTTACCTTTTTACTATAAGCGATCTCCATTCGAAACTGTCAAATCGTTACCTTTTTACTATAAGCTATCTCCATTCGAAACTCAAATCGTTTCGTTACCTTTTTACTATAAGCGATCTCCATTCGAAACTGTCAAATGATTTAGTTACCTTTTTACTATAAGCGATCTCCATTCGAAACTGTCAAATGATTTAGTTACCTTTTTACTATAAGCGATCTCCATTTGAAACTGTCAAATCGTTACCTTTTTACTATAAGCGATCTCCATTCGAAACTGTCAAATCGTTACCTTTTTACTATAAGCGATCTCCATTCGAAACTGTCAAATCGTTTCGTTACCTTTTTACTATAAGCGATCTCCATTCGAAACTGTCAAATGATTTCGTTACCTTTTTACTGTAAGCGATCTCCATTCGAAACTGTCAAATGATTTCGTTACCTTTTTACTATAAGCGATCTCCATTCGAAACTGTCAAATGATTTAGTCACCTTTTTACTATAAGCGATCTCCATTCGAAACTGTCAAATCGTTACCTTTTTACTATAAGCGATCTCCATTCGAAACTGTCAAATCGTTACCTTTTTACTATAAGCGATCTCCATTCGAAACTGTCAAATGATTTCGTCACCTTTTTACTATAAGCGATCTCCATTCGAAACTGTCAAATGATTTCGTTACCTTTTACTATAAGCGATCTCCATTCGAAACTGTCAAATGATTTAGTTACCTTTTTACTATAAGCGATCTCCATTTGAAACTGTCAAATCGTTACCTTTTTACTATAAGCGATCTCCATTCGAAACTGTCAAATCGTTACCTTTTTACTATAAGCGATCTCCATTCGAAACTGTCAAATCGTTTCGTTACCTGTTTACTATAAGCGATCTCCATTCGAAACTGTCAAATGATTTAGTTACCTTTTTACTATAAGCGATCTCCATTCGTTACCTTTTTACTATAAGCGATCTCCATTCGAAACTGTCAAATGATTTCGTTACCTTTTTACTATAAGCGATCTCCATTCGAAACTGTCAAATGATTTCGTTACCTTTTGCTATAAGCGATCTCCATTCGAAACTGTCAAATGATTTAGTTACCTTTTTACTATAAGCGATCTCCATTCGAAACTGTCAAATCGTTACCTTTTTACTATAAGCGATCTCCATTCGAAACTGTCAAATCGTTTCGTTACCTTTTTACTATAAGCGATCTCCATTCGAAACTGTCAAATGATTTCGTTACCTTTTTTACTATAAGCGATCTCCATTCGAAACTGTCAAATGATTTAGTTACCTTTTTACTATAAGCGATCTCCATTCGTTACCTTTTTACTATAAGCGATCTCCATTCGAAACTGTCAAATGATTTAGTTACCTTTTTACTATAAGCGATCTCCATTTGAAACTGTCAAATCGTTACCTTTTTACTATAAGCGATCTCCATTCGAAACTGTCAAATCGTTACCTTTTTACTATAAGCGATCTCCATTCGAAACTGTCAAATCGTTTCGTTACCTTTTACTATAAGCGATCTCCATTCGAAACTGTCAAATGATTTCGTTACCTTTTTACTGTAAGCGATCTCCATTCGAAACTGTCAAATGATTTCGTTACCTTTTTACTATAAGCGATCTCTATTCGAAACTGTCAAATGATTTAGTTACCTTTTTACTATAAGCGATCTCCATTTGAAACTGTCAAATCGTTACCTTTTTACTATAAGCGATCTCCATTCGAAACTGTCAAATCGTTACCTTTTTACTATAAGCGATCTCCATTCGAAACTGTCAAATCGTTTCGTTACCTGTTTACTATAAGCGATCTCCATTCGAAACTGTCAAATGATTTAGTTACCTTTTTACTATAAGCGATCTCCATTCGTTACCTTTTTACTATAAGCGATCTCCATTCGAAACTGTCAAATGATTTCGTTACCTTTTTACTATAAGCGATCTCCATTCGAAACTGTCAAATGATTTCGTTACCTTTTGCTATAAGCGATCTCCATTCGAAACTGTCAAATGATTTAGTTACCTTTTTACTATAAGCGATCTCCATTCGAAACTGTCAAATCGTTACCTTTTTACTATAAGCGATCTCCATTCGAAACTGTCAAATCGTTTCGTTACCTTTTTACTATAAGCGATCTCCATTCGAAACTGTCAAATGATTTCGTTACCTTTTTTACTATAAGCGATCTCCATTCGAAACTGTCAAATGATTTAGTTACCTTTTTACTATAAGCGATCTCCATTCGTTACCTTTTTACTATAAGCGATCTCCATTCGAAACTGTCAAATGATTTAGTTACCTTTTTACTATAAGTGATCTCCATTCGAAACTGTCAAATCGTTACCTTTTTACTATAAGCGATCTCCATTCGAAACTGTCAAATCGTTACCTTTTTACTATAAGCGATCTCCATTCGAAACTGTCAAATCGTTTCGTTACCTTTTTACTATAAGCGATCTCCATTCGAAATTGTCAAATGATTTCGTTACTTTTTTACTATAAGCGATCTCCATTCGAAACTGTCAAATCATTTAGTTACCTTTTTACTATAAGCGATCTCCATTCGAAACTGTCAAATCATTTAGTTACCTTTTTACTATAAGCGATCTCCATTCGAAACTGTCAAATCGTTACCTTTTTACTATAAGCGATCTCCATTTGAAACTGTCAAATCGTTACCTTTTTACTATAAGCGATCTCCATTCGAAACTGTCAAATCGTTTCGTTACCTTTTTACTATAAGCGATCTCCATTCGAAACTGTCAAATCGTTTCGTTACCTTTTTACTATAAGCGATCTCCATTCGAAACTGTCAAATGATTTAGTTACCTTTTTACTATAAGCGATCTCCATTCGAAACTGTCAAATGATTTAGTTACCTTTTTACTATAAGCGATCTCCATTCGAAACTGTCAAATCGTTACCTTTTTACTATAAGCGATCTCCATTCGAAACTGTCAAATCGTTACCTTTTTACTATAAGCGATCTCCATTTGAAACTGTCAAATCGTTACCTTTTTACTATAAGCGATCTCCATTCGAAACTGTCAAATCGTTTCGTTACCTTTTTACTATAAGCGATCTCCATTCGAAACTGTCAAATCGTTTCGTTACCTTTTTACTATAAGCGATCTCCATTCGAAACTGTCAAATGATTTAGTTACCTTTTTACTATAAGCGATCTCCATTCGAAACTGTCAAATGATTTAGTTACCTTTTTACTATAAGCGATCTCCATTCGAAACTGTCAAATCGTTACCTTTTTACTATAAGCGATCTCCATTCGAAACTGTCAAATCGTTTCGTTACCTTTTTACTATAAGTGATCTCCATTCGAAACTGTCAAATCGTTTCGTTACCTTTTTACTATAAGCGATCTCCATTCGAAACTGTCAAATGATTTCGTTACCTTTTTACTATAAGCTATCTCCATTCGAAACTGTCAAATGATTTAGTTACCTTTTTACTATAAGCGATCTCCATTCGAAACTGTTAAATCGTTACCTTTTTACTATAAGCGATCTCCATTCGATACTGTCAAATCGTTTCCTTTTTACTATAAGCGATCTCCATTCGAAACTGTCAAATCGTTTCGTTACCTTTTTACTATAAGCGATCTCCATTCGAAACTGTCAAATCGTTTTTACTATAAGCGATCTCCATTCGAAACTGTCAAATCGTTTTTACTATAAGTGATCTCCATTCGAAACTGTCAAATCGTTTAAAAGACATCGAATAATAGAAGGCTTTTTAAATACCATAAGCTATGTTATTTATCAAGAGTAGTCATACTCTTGTGTTAATTCTAACCAATAGGAGAGCGGCATGTTTGGTTTAATCATTGCGATGCTTGACTTATTGCCTCAGTATTGTACAAGGTGATTTATTGAAAGGATTTTACTCGAGTAATGTAAGGAAATACTCCTTTGATATAGTTTGTCATATCTGCCCATATTGCTCTGTAAAGAGCAGAATGGTGAGATCGTCACGTCTGATGAAAATAGTATGTAGCCGACTATATTTAAGTAATGAAATGTCATTCTTACATCGATGCGAGACAAAGTTGTGTTATAATAACACACAACAGTGTACATATCTCTCACGAAGTAAGAATAGCAGGGTATAGAACAAAAATCTTATCGATAATACCAAGTCCCCTTTCCGCTTCCTGTGCGTGTATACTGGAGAGATGGGGTGTATTGGTGGAGGCGAAGGAAGCAGAAGTTTAAAAGTAAAATGCACCTTCTAAACGAAGCAAACAATACTTTGATTAAAATAAATTGATCTCATTTGTTCCATGGACACACTTCTTCCGCCAGACATGGATTGTAAAGTGTCTGCGTAAATACACTGAACACTTTAAGTTTAAAGGGTCAACATAGATAATGTTAGCAGCCAATATTAAAGGGTACACTTCAAGCGGCATTGTTTAATGCGTGTTTATACATTTGATTTGAAATTGGTTGAATTTTATTTCTGTCCAATTGAAAATGTCGAAACATCATAGAATCACATTTGTGCTAAATGTAAAATGGACTAAAATCGCGTTGAAAGGAGGTCACGTTTATACGTACGTATAGATTTCTCCCTTCTGCCAATTGGGCCTAACTAAGAGCAACAGCGTCACACAGCGCCTAAATGTGTAGTCCGAGACGTAAATAGCAGGTAGACCGCTACACGTTTTCACGGTAATTCATAGAAAGCTATTTACTGCTGTCGCTCATGCAGTGATATCGTTTTTATACACATCATTGCATTCTCCAATGAGTTAAGCACTTAACGTCTGCAATATTTAGAGCAATAGGTAAAGCAAGTTATTTGTGTGATGGGATCGTGTGAATCATTTATTTGTGTGTAATGGGATTGTGTGGATCATTTATGTGTGTGTGATGGGATCGTGTGAATCACTTATTTGTGTGTAATGGGATCGTGTGGATCATTATTTTTTGTGCGTAATGGGATCGCGTTGATCATTTATTATGTGTAATGGGATCGTGTGGCTCATTTATTTGTGTGTGATGGGATCGTGAGAATCATTTATTTGTGTGTAATGGGATCGTGTGACTCATTTATTTGTGTGTGATGGGATCGTGTGAATCATTTATTTGTGTGTAATGGGATCGCGTTGATCATTTATTGTGTGTAATGGGATCGTGTGGCTCATTTATTTGTGTGTGATGGGATCGTGAGAATCATTTATTTGTGTGTAATGGGATCGTGTGACTCATTTATTTGTGTGTGATGGGATCGTGTGAATCATTTATTTGTGTGTAATGGGATCGCGTTGATCATTTATTTGTGTGTAATGGGATTGCGTTGATCATTTATTTGTTACCAAGTGAAAATTACTCCATAATGTTACCTATTTCTTATCTAATATTATCTTATCTTTTCTTATATTATATTATCTAATCTTAGATATATAAGGAAATCACAATTCCTTCGGCAAAGTAAGCAAGCCACTCTGTATCTCTTATAACTCAGTTTCCTAGACACTGTTTCATGTAAGGTCACGCAATTCATGCAGAAATAAAAGATACACAGAGGTTGTAATGGCTTAAGTTTCTTGCAAAACTGGGCTTGCTGAGTGTTTTGGACTTTTGTACTATATATACTGTTGGTTCATTCCTTGCACAGATCTTCCAACTGGTATCAAATTATAAGCGTGAAAGAAAAATGCTTTATTTGGATTAAATTTATGTTTGAAGCAATATTTTACTCGTGTCCTCTTTGGTACTTTTCAAAAGTACCAGTTCTATTATGTCAGTAATATTCGTTAGTGTTTATTACAAACATTTCCTGTATACTCATATTAACTGACTTTTATTTAAATGCTTTATTTTTACAGTGATTAGAACTACGGGTGAAAATTAAATCTAAAGTGAAAGTAGAGAATTTAATTTCTACAATTCCATCTACGTCTTGTACCACAATCAGTATCTAGCCAAATAAAAGCACAATGTTGCTAAAGTTGATATGATTCATTTGTTTGAAATATTTATAATTTTAAATCTAGTTTCTGACTCTGCGTACACGCAGTCGTTTCCATTTGTATTCCACGTGCATCGCTTGACTAATTTTTAATCTGAAACTCAAAATAACTCATCCTATCTTTTCGCTGAGAATTGCATCACACTTCCAGTGCTCGCGAGACCGAACTGGTATTACGGTGCCAATTGTTTTTCCATATACCTCAATGCTAATGTTTTGTGAAATAAATATACTTTTTATCATACCTCAGCATGCATGTCACACACTGTCATAGAGAACAATGTTAGATTGTCAATTTGACAAGGACAAAACCAGGTACTCCAGTGCATTTAAGAAAACTCTGCTGGAACTAGACAAGGGTAAGAGTTATCTAGACACAACAGTCACATTTTCAGCCATGTATACCACATTTTAAACAAATCATAAAAAATACAAAATATGATCTAGATAGAAATTAACGTAAACTCGCATGTCGCCAAGAGGCACAACCTTTTTTAAGCCTAACAGAAAGTACAACTCTTACATAATGCACCAATCACAGGTAGTGTCGTTCTTTATTTCTGAATCCAATGTTCCCTACACCTTAGCTCCGCCCACCTGGACTTGCGCAATTGGTACCGTTATACCTGCATGGGACAAGTTTTATGTACAAATGTAATGTTGCTTAAGCCTGCATAATATAAAAATTCATAATAAAAAAATACATGAGTGAGGTCAAAAAGGTCCATATTTTTGGATAGGTATAACAAAGCAAAACATATGAATATAATTTACTTGACCTGACAAGTCAGTGAAAAGTCACAGAATCAAAAGTTGATGCACCCCACCCCCAAATTCAAGCATGCATTTTTCATGACCGAAGGCCATTTGAGAACACGTGATGTTCACAGTGCAAAACACAAGCCCCTTCCCTGGTGATAATTTTGAAAGATGTTGTGGTACTTAATAGCCTGACGCAATTCAAAATAGATGTCATCCAATCAGTTTTTGAGGTATTCTACTTGCTTGAACCAACGTGTCTACTAATATAAGTGGCCTGCTCTGTTTCCTAGCCGACTATTGGTATTTCACTGGTCACATAATGTATAGTGACTACATGAGGTGTACATGCCTCACACCAGTTTCAAGAAAAACACAAGCCAAAAGACCAAATTCATAAATATATCCATATCTTTAATTATTACACAATAATAGCTCAAAAAGTCACACCATAGACTAAAGAAATATGCCAGGGGCCAATTTATGAAACTGTCCCCAGCCACCTCAAAACGAATTAAATTTGGTGCAAAAACAAGTGCAAAAAGTCATTCTCTACCATGGTCTCAGTGGAAAATTGGAAGATTTTGCCAAAAACTTAGGAGGAAAAATTAATGACTTCGGTACTTGTAGTGATGAAGCACAAGGCTTATGGTATTAAAAGTTCAGTAGCATACTTACGGGTGGGGGGTGGGGTGGCTGGGCAGACAGGGCTATTGTTTCACCAAAATGCAAGATGGGATGATGGATATGTCTATTTCTGAGAAAGATGAAATCATCAGAGCAACGTCCCAGTTTGGCATCGTTCTACAGTTAGTATGTACTTCTACGAGAAAGACCGGTATTGTGTGAACATTTTTGCACTGGCAACATGCACAATGGAGAGGAATGTTTCCATACCTCTATACTGCTTTCATGTACTGTGACTGAAATTTCTTTACACTTGGTAACCATGGAAACTATGTACTATCTAAAGCAGACCGCTAATAAAATGGCTGTTAGTAAAATGAGCTTAAACTAATCCAAAGGACACTAATTTATTAAAATACAGAAATGAAGTTTGCCACATTCGACAATGCCAACTTCTGAAAGTGCAATGAAATAATTATAAAGTACATAAATAAAGTTACCGACTCCTTTTTTTACACGTTTACCTTTGAAGTCCAGGAAGTGAAAATGGCCAAACAGAGCTAGCACTCTTTCCA
The DNA here is from genome assembly GCA_028554795.2 of Sinohyriopsis cumingii. Classification (NCBI taxonomy): domain Eukaryota; kingdom Metazoa; phylum Mollusca; class Bivalvia; order Unionida; family Unionidae; genus Sinohyriopsis; species Sinohyriopsis cumingii. The sequence continues at coordinate 166,816,450 of CM068825.1, read as the reverse complement.
TAGGTTCCCATGTGAGGCAAACTCAAGCTGTATACACTATAATCTAATTACACTCATCAGTCATACATTAAAATGAAGGGAATTAAAAGTTATTTTAACATTTCCTACGATATACAAGCTGTTTTTTAAATAACCAGGTTAAGTAGAGAGTACAGCCTGGGAAATTATTTTTCTTCAAAAATCAAAACATATGAAAAACGCAAAACTCTACTGTAGATCTGAACCTTGAATAAACTGTTGCTGAAGAAAGTATCTGAAGCAAGCCGAATAATGTGAAACATCCAATCACAAACTTATTCATTCTGCTGGAAACAGAAGTGCATGGAGATTCGCTGTAATCAAAAAATGTAAATATGACCTGAGCATTAGATGTCGTGTCCATTAACATTAGTTAATCCATTTGCATCGAATAAAAATATATACAATAGTATTTGAATTCCAGGCATGCTGATGATTTCGCAGATGAGAGTGGCAAACCATGTCACCTAGATATCAGAAGTTCAACTAACAAAGACGATCATCTACGATGAGCTGAAGGAGGTAAAGTGATATCAGGTTGGTCAGAGGAAACGATTTAAAGATTATTTCAAGTCATCCTTGAAACATGTCAACACTGACCCTAAATCATGGGAAGATCTTGCACAGAATCATGCCCCTCCCCCAGCGAAGTCTCATCTATACTGGAACTACAGATGTGTAACTGTGGACAATCAGCGTAAAAGTGCGAGCAGGGTAAATCTTAGAATTGCATTACTTTTTTCAAGAAACTCCAGCCAATCATGTACAGAGAGATACTAAGCCATGAAGGACGAACAACAACACAGAGGCCACCAGATCACCTGTATTTTACGTTACTTGGTAACCCAAATTGCCTGTCTTTACCCCTTACCTGAATGATCTTAAAAGCAATTGAATATAATAAGTTATTTTGGGGGTTCTTTTTCCCTAAAACGGAATTATTTTCTAGTCATACTGTATGAAATGTATATATATGGTAGTTGCTCTGGACTTATTGAAGCATTGTTACAGTGGACAAGGTACAGAACACTATTGTTTGCTGGATACCTTTTGGTACGCTACACTCCTTTTAAAATTATATAAGATGGGAATTCGGTAGAAAATTGGAGAATATGGATGAACAAAATGTCACCTGTTTATTAAAATGTGCACTTTTGCTGCATGCAGATTTTTCCGTTGAGACACTTACCGGTATTCGGTATTCTGTAACAGCCATGTCCAGCGCCAACTTCAAAATCACCACAGGACAGAGGGTTGTGTTATTCCGCTTCGATCTGCAAGTCGCCAAACATAAGGTTTAATCCAAAAATAGCATGTACATATCGCCAAAAGAACCCCTCAGACGACGGTAGCTCAAAAGCAGCGATAAATACCGGTAAAAATATACAACATAGAGTGATGTGTGACAACATTTGCCGCTGATTTTTGCAGATCTGAATGAATAGGTGATTTCATCCCTTAAACCGCCAGTCAATATAATTACAGGTGTGCGGCTGATTTATCGGCTTAGCCCTATAACTATAACATCTTCTGCAAACAAATCATTGTTAAAACGTTTTCACGTTTACGTAGATACACCCAATCTTTACAAACGAATGGTATTTTAGACATTTTGGAATTTATTTCAGCAGTATAAGCTGACATTGTTCCTCTAGAATTTCATTATATGAATCAGTTTTCCCTGATTTATTTCAGTTGAAATAATAAGTCAACATGACTATATTTTAAACGGAAGAGACTGCATGGCGTGTCATCATTGCTTTCAAATCGTTATAGGCGATGTTAAATTATTTCAGGTATTATGTCATCGTCGGCTTAAAATCGTTACAAGCGATGCTAAATTATTTCAGACATTATGTCATCGTTGTCTTAAAATCGTTACCAACGATGCTAAATTATTTCAGGTATTATGTCATCGTCGGCTTAAAATTGTTACAAGCGATGCTAAATTATTTCAGGTATTATGTCATCATTGCCTTAAAATCGTTATAGGCGATGCTAAATTATTTCCGGTATTATGTCATCGTCGGCTTAAAATCGTTACAAGCGATGCTAAATTATTTCAGGCATTATGTCATCGTTGTCTTAAAATCGTTACCAACGATGCTAAATTATTTCAGGTATTATGTCATCGTCGGCTTAAAATCGTCACAAACTATGCTACATTATTTAAGGTATTATATCATCGTCAGTAGTGAAAGGGGATACCCTAGCGTCAATGGGAATTAGCATTAAAAAAACCCTTGGGACAATCTAGCGTCAATGGAAAATTAACATGGAGAAAAATCGTGGGACAATCTAGCGTCAAGGGGAATTTAACATGGGAATAAATCGTGGGACAATCTAGCGTCAAGGGGAATGGAACATGGGATTTTTTTTTTTTTAAAAAAAATTTTTAAATTTAAAAAATTTAAATTTAAATTTTAAAGAAAGGGGTAGGCAATTCAAAGGCTATCTCTTTTCGAGAAATATGGCTGGCCCTGAAAAGGGCCTTTGGGTTTATGTTAATGTATTCATTAACATAAAGGACACCGCATTGGTCTTCTTCTTGTCCTTAGGCTGCGTCTCACTGTTGGCCCGTAAACCAGCACTCTTTTCAGGCGTCCTTGCCTCTCCACGTAAATCCTACGTATCCACAGGCTGGTGTTTGTCCTGTGGACAACGGTCCACTTGGATCGGACATACATGAGCAAGTCTGTCCGAAACATCATGGAAGACACAAGGGTGGATGACTCAACTGTGGTCCACATCTTGAAGCGACGAGAACAGGTGAATCAGTGCACTGAACTGCGCTTATTTATAGGTACAGGTAGGATTGAAACGGATTGAGTTCATTCACCAGTCCCAACACGCGTTACGAAATTCAGTCAGCCCGCATCCAATCCGAAGAGAGCAGTCTGTGACGTCACGTAGTCTATATAGATTTGCTAGCGCTTGTGTGCAGTCAATCTATGCGACAGTGATTCAACATGACGGAAACTCAGAAAACGATCCATTGGGGTGCACCAACAGTGGAGACTGCCCAAGGGAACCCGGACTTACTTTCAGAAGAGGTGAATTGGGATTTTGTGGATTTTCTCTCCTCGCAAGAATTTGTTCCGGAACCTTCGTTACCTTCTTCATTACCGCAAGTGGAGAATTTTAGACAGAGACAGAAAGAAGAATTGGAGAAATTTATACAACGACAAAAGGAAGCGGAACAGGCTTTTCTCCTACAGCAACAGCAACAAGAAGAAGAGGTAAGAAAAAAACAACAGCAACAACAGCAAGAAGAGGTAGCAGCAAAGAAACAAGAGGGTGAAAATCAAACGGTCACGGTACTGTTGGACATTTTAGCGGAGTTAAGAAGTCTGAAACAAATGTATCAGACTTCTTTATCACGACCGAAGAGAATACGACCTTCCCGAGCTAAACACGTCAACCCTGTAACTAAGCCTACCGTACCACCCTTAGTGATTTCAACCCAATCATTATCATCATCATCAACATTACGCAGTCCAGAAGTAGGCCTTGGCCGTGGCAAAGGCATAAGGCAGTTAAAGTTGATTGCTTAAACTCACCCCTGCACCATAAAGAGAAAAAAGGCCCTTTTCAGGGCCACCCACATTTCTCGAAAAGAAATACAATTTCAATTTGCCAATAACTTAAAAAAAAAAAACACCCATTTTACCCTTTTACTACTTGTCTGTGTATGAGTGCGTGAGTGTACGTTCTTATTTTAAAATCAAAACTAAAAGACTCTTACCTTATATCATTCATTTATTCTTTTATCCATTTTTTACAATCCAATTCACAATTCACAACACAACACTTTAATTAAAAGTTCATTGACTTCTTCTTTCTCCTTGTTTAGTCTCTCTGTTTTTTGAATTTCTTCACCGTCTTTTCCTCATTTTCTTCCCTTCTTCTTTTCTTCTTCTCCTGTTTCTTTGCCTCTTGTAAATAGAATTGTCTTTTTTCTTCCTTTTCTTCCTCTGAAGAATCCCTCTCTTCTTCCGAAGAATCCCTCTCTTCTTCTGAAGAATCCCTCTTTTCTTCTGACTCCTCTTGTTTCTTTTTTGGGCAATCTGGAGACCAATGTCCTTTTTCTTTGCAATAATAACAGGTATCTTGACTTTTGTCTTTTTTAGTCCCTGTTTTTGTTCTTTTTTGACGGTCTGGACACTCTGAAGACCAATGCCCTTTCTTCTGACAGATATAGCAAGTATCTTGACTTTTATCTCTAAAGGAAGGAGAGTAGTCCGTAGGCTGGTCTGAAGAGAATTTTCTAATGACCCCTCGCAAAGCTCTGACGAAACGTTCCATCTGGTTAGTCTCTTCCATCGTTGTGCTCGGCTTGAGAGTGAAATGAATAGTGAAAGGACAAGACACGCACCCTTTTATATACGCTGGTCTGCTATGACTATAAAGTAGCTCATGGTGTTTGAACTTGAGTCATTTGACTTTTTGCTTTCAAGATGAAACGATCTAATTCATTCGAGAAGAAAGAAGAAAGTAAGAGGCAGAAACGTGATCTATCGCCTCGTACCAGGGCTGAAATCTTGGCACAAATTCATGCCAGTGATTTTGAAGAGGACATGAGTGAACCAGAATACGAACCCTCTAAACCAAGTTCACCACCCTTAGTCAACCCTGAAAAGTACTATTCCATTCGAGAGACGGAAAAGCGCTCCTCTAGAAAATTTAGAACCACGGCTTACAAATACACAGTTTAAAGATTTCAAGGCTGAAGTGCCGTTAGAGAAAGCAGAAGTGTTCATCACTGAGGTGTGGGATTCTTTGCTCACTGCACTCAAGCAACAATGTCAACCCAAAGAAGACGATCGCTTGAGACTTTCCATACAACACGACGGTTTGAAATCCCTTGTTTGGATCGAGTTTAGCACCCCTGCAGAATTGACCGCTTCCAAAGTCATGGACAAGATTCAACACGTACAACAATCTAATGACCAGTTTGACATCACCGATGGTAAAGCCACACTGGACATGACCCACGTCTCTCCTCCTCAAGGGACAGGACGCAAAAAGATGTTATTGGTGGACGACCTTCGCAACACCAAAACAAGTCTCGTCCGAATTAACAACCCTCATGACCAGATGTGTTTAGCCCGTGCCATCGTGGTGGGACGAACCTATGCCAACAAGAACGACACGGTAGAATGGAAAAGAACCTGGAAAACTATTCAACAATCCGACCGAGCCAAACAACGAAAGGAAGCAGAACTCCTGTTACAACAAGCTGGCCTGTCCAAAGACACACCCTGTGGCATTCCTGAGATGCAAAAATTGCAAGATGCCCTAGCTCCACGATACACCTTGAAAGTGCACCCTCAAGAAGTGCGCGGACCTCTGTTGTTTCGAGGCCAAGACTTTAAGGACGGAAAATACATTCATGTTTATCATCACGATGGCCATTTCGATACCATTACCAGTATCACTGGATTCCTAGGATACGGTTATTATTGTGAGAAATGTGATTATGGTTATAACAATCGAGAGCAACACAAGCACTGTGGATCGAAATGCCCAGGATGTTTGGCCTCTTCACCCTGTCTGAGCGAAGAACCAGTGCCTTGTTCAACTTGTCTGCGCACGTTTGTCAGCCCTACCTGTTACCAACAACATCTGAAGACGCAAGATTCACAGAAGAAATGCGCTTGTCAACTCCTGAGATTGTGCTCTACGTGTGAACAAGTCATACGTACCAATAATACCAAGGCACACGCATGTTCAGGAAACAAAAAATGTCACATCTGTCACCACATCGTGGACTTGGAACACGAATGTTACGTGCAAAAATACCAACCCCCACCAGGGAAAGAGGACGGTCACAAGAAGAAAGGCAATTTCATCTTTTTCGATTTCGAATGCATGCAAGAGACTGGCATTCACATCCCTAATTTCTGCGTGGCTCATCGAGCGTGCGAGAAGTACATTCAAGAACCTATCTTCAGTCATTGCCCTCACTGCAGCAAGATTCCTGGAGAACGTGAAAAAATCTTTCGGGGACCAAACACGTTAGTCGATTTTGCCCGATGGGTCTTAGACCCCATCGACAAGACGTGGAGCCAAGAGGACATCGAACGTTACGGAGATTGTCATCGTCATGCCACAGTGATGGCTCACAATTTTTCCGGATACGATGGACAGTTTCTTCTCAGATACTATACGGAACAAGGCACCGAACGTCCTAAAGTCACTTTGAACGGAGCCAAAATCATTTTCATGCAAGTGGGACAAGTGCAGTTTAAAGATTCGATGAGTTACTTGGCCATGCCTTTGAGTCGAATGCCTAAAACGTTTGGAATGACAGAAATGGCTAAAGGTTATTTTCCTCACTTTTTCAATACGGAAGCCAGTCAACATGCCGTTCTACCCCATTTGCATGAGGCTCACTATTACGACCCCGACAACATGCGTACCGAACAACGAGAAGATTTCTACGCTTGGTACCAGGCTCATGCCTCTGACCCCTTCGACTTTCAGGAAGAAATGTTAAAGTATTGTCGTTCCGACGTGGACATTTTACGACGTTGCTGTGGAAAATTTCGAGAACTGTTCATGGAACACGGAGGGGTCGATCCTTTGAAAGAAGCTTGCACCATTGCCAAAGTGTGTTCCCTAGTGTATCGACAACGATTCATGCCTGAAAACACCGTGGCTGTCATCAACCCTCAAACGACCCACTTTGTCAAGCGTCAATACTCGGTCAAAGCCCTACGTTGGTTACATTACTTGTGCGACAAGGAAGACAAGTGGATTCAGCATGCCCGCAACGGAGGGGGTGAAAAGACCATCGGAACGTATTCGGTCGATGGCTGGGACTTAGAAAACCCCAAGATCGTGTACGAGTTTAACGGTTGCTTATTTCACGGATGTCCCGTTTGTTACCCTGACCGTGGCACTAAAAATCAGTTTTTGCAACGAACCATGGAAGACTTGTACTAGGACACTTGTCAGCGACGCCTAAAGTTAGAACAGCAAGGATACCAAGTGGTGGAAATGTGGGAACACGAGTACGATCACCGTATGAAAACCGATCCCGAGTTTAAACGCCTTGTGGAAAGTTACCCGTTCATGGACCCGCTGAACCCGAGGGATAGTTTGTACGGAGGAAGGACCAATGCCACCTGTTTGCTGTACCAAGCCGACGAAGAGAAAGGAGAAGAAATCAAATACTTGGACGTGTGTTCGCTGTATCCCTACGTGTGCAAATATTGTCGCTTTCCTGTAGGGCACCCGCAATTGCTGACGGAACACATCGACCTGAAAAACATTCGACAATACGAAGGCTTGATCAAGTGTAAAGTTTTGCCTCCCACGAACCTATACCATCCCGTCTTACCTCACCATTGTCAAGGCAAACTGATGTTTCCCTTGTGCCGTACTTGTGCCGAAACGTGCAACCAAGACCAGCCTTGTCATCACAGCCAGGAAGAACGGGCCTTGACGGGAACCTGGGTCAGCGTAGAATTGTTCAAAGCTTTGGAAATAGGATACCAACTGTTAGAAGTGTACGAAATTTGTCACTTTCCCAAGACACAACAATACCACAAGGGTGATCCCAGTCAGAAAGGCATTTTCGCCGACTACGTGGATGCCTTTTTGAAACTGAAGCAAGAAGCCAGCGGCTATCCTTCCTGGTGTCACACTCCCGAAGACCAAATAAAATTCAAAGAGAAATACTACGAACAAGAAGGCATCAATTTAGACCACATCGAAAAAACGAAGGCAGGCGATCGTTTGACAAAGTGATGTTAAATTGCTTGTGGGGTAAAATGGCACAACGACCGTGTTTACCCAAGACGGAATATTTGACAGAACCTTCCCGCTACTTCCAGATGATTCACGACAAAACCAAATACATGAAACACGTGGACGTCGTTCGAGAGAATTTGATCTTGGTCAATTACGAAGAAGATCTGGACTTTGTACAAGACGACCCTTTTGGAAATGTCATCATTGCGGCTTACGTGACAGCTCATGCTCGCTTAAAATTGTACGAAGCTTTAGAACTGTTAGGGGAACGCGTCCTGTACTTTGACACGGACGGTTGCATTTACATCCATCACCCGATTCAACATCACCCTGACATCGAAGGAGACCGTTTAGGAGCCTGGACAGACGAGCATCCCGACAACAAGATTCTAAGTTTCGTCAGTGGTGGTCCCAAAAATTACGGCTACGAATACCGTGACAAACAAGGAGAAGTACACACGACGTGCAAAGTGAAAGGACTGACTCTGAATTATCGTACCAGTCGAGTGGTCAACTTTGGGGTATTGAAAGAAGCCTTGCAATCGGGAGAGGATGGAAACTTTAAAGTGACCACTCACCAACCGAACAAGATTGTACGTTTACCCACTCACCACATCGTCAGTCGACCCCTGGAAAAAGTCTATCAAATTGTATACCAGAAGCGAGTTCTACTTCCCAATCATTTCACCTTACCGTACGGTCACGTCGGTATTGGTCTGTGTATAAAAAAGGAACCCTAGGCAAGATCGATAGTTCATTGTGACTACCAAGACCGAGCGAACAAGATGAATACTTTGAAAGAGACATCGTTCCAGTTTGGGGATTGTAAAAAAGTTGTATCTTCCTCTAGTGTGACTAATATTGGATGGATAAGACCCAGACATTGCGACGGAAAATGTCCGGAAGGAAACTGCGATTGTCCATGTGGTTACCATTGTAATTGCGTAACGGAGTTTGCAGACGAGTGCGATTGTGAGCCTTGCGATGGATACGATGCTGTACCTTGTGACCTGAGCGATGCCGTAAAGCATCATGGGAACTTTAGTGTCCCTACCCCTATCATGGAAAGTGATGCTGTGCGTGTCAAACCTGTGGGATGCGAAAGTGATGCCTCTCGTCCTCTTGGACATTTTACTGGGTTTCGTTTTAAAGGGGAATGTTCACCTTCACGTCTACCCCCCTACGGATGTCATCCAGCCCTGAGCAAACTCCTGTTCCTGTCACCCAACCCTCATCGAAACGAACCTGTGAAAGACGAATATTCGTTTCCTGTGCGTTTGTCGGAATACTGCGACTTTGAAAATCGTCTTCAATCGTTCAAAGGAAAATGGCCTAAGTATCTGGGAGGACCGACCCCCGAAGAATTAGCCAGAGCCGGATTGTTCTACTTGGGCGAAGGAGATAAAGTCAAGTGCTTCAGTTGCGGTGTGTCACTTCACCACTGGGAACCGCAAGATTCGGCCTACGTAGAACATGCTCGATGGTCAGCGAATTGTCATTACTTACCCTTAGAGGGACCGAGACACTGAAGTAACTTACCATGTCGTTGACGAAGAAGAAACCAGATTGGCTAGGAGTCAAATGTTGGACATCACCGAGACCAGTATTTAAACTTCATTTCAAAAACGATATTGAATCATTACCTAAAGAACTGCAAGAGAAGATTTACAAGGAAGTTTGGCAAGGGTTTGCCAGAGTGAAATCTCAATGGGTCACTGTAGAACTTTTGTGTCGAGAAATTCATAAGAGGAAAGTGAAAAAAGTCAACCAGTGTGTTAGATTTCTTTGGGTCAAGGGTGCATTCATCCTATTGTATCGCTTTAGACCGTTTACATCAAAAGAGTTCAGTGACATTCTTGGACGTTACCCTGAATGGCAGTGGTCAGAAATTACTCACTATGTGGATTACTTTTGTGAATTGTACGGACTGACCTATTCATGAATACTTTACAAGAGAACATTCGTGCTTTGCCTGTGGAGTTGAGAGAAAGGATTTACCGAGAGCTGGTCAAAATACAAGTGAAACGTAAAGAACAATTGCATCCGTTACGTCACCGGTGTTTGAACCACTGGTACCTGAATGCTATACAAGGACTGATTGAGTTGAAACTGTTCCATTGGACAGACATTGATCAACGACCTCCTGGTTATAAAAAGGAATGGTTTGGTATTGACGATTCTATCTACTACATTGTAAACGTACTGCATCGAATTCCAGAGGAAGAGTTAACGAATTACCAACATCTTTCACGCAATGTCAACTTGGTGAAAGAGGAAACTTCTGAACGAATTGTAATGTGTAGATTAGTGGTGAAACGATTTAGATTCGACAATGAATTAAAACCATTTTTGTGCAAACAGTACATTTCTTGTGTCAGACCAAAGAGGATTTAGTATGACCTATTCATGGATACTTTACAAGAGAACATTCGTGCTTTGCCTGTGGAGTTGAGAGAACGCATTTACCGAGAGCTGGTCAAAATACAAGTCAAACGTAAAGAACAATTGCATCCGATACGTCACCAGATCTTTAACCACTGGCACCTCAATGGTATAAGAGAACTGATTCGTCAGAAATTCTTTCAATGGTCAGACATTGTTCAAAACTTTGAGGTCGCTAATGATCGACATTTTCATGATTATGGTTACTTCGAGATTCACCTAGTGCAACGCATTGAGGAAGACAAGTTAAAGGATTACCAACATTTGTTACGTGGAATCTACTTAGCGGAAGAGGAAACTTCTAAACGAACTCTGATGTTTCGGTTACAGTATGCAAGATTTAGATTCCCTACTGGAGAACGAAGATCTCTGGCTAGAAAGTACGTGTATTGCATCCGAAAAAAAGAGAATATAAAAACAGGCTGCCATGCCACGGTTTATGTCACATGTCATTCAACAGATTCCGTGGAAGGAACTCAATGACCATATTCAAACCGTGGATCATTACCATCAATTATTACAAGAACTGTATCCATTCAATTTGGGACGACAAGTGGTGTGTGTCTTAGTGACTTGTTTTTTGGGATTTCGTTTACCAGCCGATTCTTTGTGGACTCTTTACGATCAGTACTTACCACCTCAATGGCCTTAAATGGTCACGAAAAACTCCTTTTGCTCAAAGCCTTGCGTTTTCATCTGCATACTTCTCGACCTCAACAGGAAAAAAAGATTCGTCAACTTTTAGCTACCCAAGACGTGTATGACGATGTGTGTGTAGCTTGTGACTTACATCCCCATTGGACAGATGTCCGTGCCTGGAAAGAATGGGGTTTTGAGGCTTGGACCCAAGAAGTGGCCCAGTATGCACGAGAGTTGTTCAAGGAAAAAAGTTACTTTTCAACCCGTGTTAGTGACGGTGCCAGAAGAACCCGTCACCCAGGACAGGACTGTCGTGGACAGACCTGAAAGACCCTTTCGGGAGGACACTTGTGTGACCTTAACCCCTACTATAGAACTGGTTAGAACATTACCCAAAACATGTGGTTGTTGTACAGACACTTGTGTTTATTCCACGTTCATCGTTATCATGTGCCTTTTATCCTTGTACTTAAGCCTTTGGCTTTTATGTATTTTTGTCTTTCGTATTCATGTTTGAAAAAAAAACCATTCAATAAACGTGTTCTGAAAAAGTATATAAACTCTTGTCTTGTTTGTTTTTCGTGTCACAAGTGACATTTCTCACACCATGGCTACCTCTGCTGTCTCTGCTCCCTCTTCCTCTACTGTCAAAGTCATCGACGAACACTTAGATCGTGCCAGTTGGGAGGCTTTGTATCTTCGCCATCCCTTTAACATGCTCATTGCTGGACCTAGCGGTTCAGGCAAAACCGAATTCGTCAAACGTTTGATCGAACATAAACATCATTTGATCGATCGACCCCCTCAACGGATCGTGTGGTGTTACAAAGAGTGGCAATCGGCGTACAGCCTCTTGCGAGAAAGTCAAGGCGATTCCATCGTGTTTGTGGAAGGCATTCCTAAAGAAGACGACGGCATCGTCTCTGACTCCCGTCTAACCCATTTGGTCTTTTCGACGACATGTTAGGAGAAGACGAAGAAGAAATTAAATTGTGGTTCACGCGCAAAGGGCATCACCGTAATGCCAGTGTCGTTTACATCACCCAAAATTTGTGTCAACAAAGTAAAGCCCATCGCACCATCAGTCTCAATGCGCATTACGTGGTCTTGTTTAAAAGCCCTCGAGATAAATCGCAAGTGCAAGTCTTAGCCAAACAGTTAGGAACGCCTTGGCTGACTCAGGCGTACGACGATGCCACTCAAACGCCACACGCCTATTTACTCGTCGATTTGAAACCTACGACTCCCGAGGACTTGCGATTTCGTACCCACTTGTTTCACCACTGGTGCCAAGACGGAGGGCCTGTCCTGTACACGTCTCCGTCCTCGACTTCATTTCACTCCCCATAAAAAAAATCTATAAAAACCTCAGACCCTTTTTCGTCTGTCTCACTCTCAGTGCGAACATGACGTCCCTTCAGTCGCATCTTCCCGTCAAATTGATTCGTGCCTTGTATGGCATCAGTCGAGAAAAAGATCCACAAACACGAGCTCGTGTCTTAGAAGCTAGTCTCAAAGAAGTCTTACGATGGTTCACGGTGACGGCACGTCAATTACTCCAAGGAATCATTCAGATTCCTCATCAAACCCAACGCTTTTTCGATCGAAACAAAGTCGCTTTGGTCCAACTGGCCGATCCCCGCATCGACACTCAAACCAAAAAACAAATCCTTTTGAAACCTGGAGGGAGCGGTACTCTAGGAGGGGTCATCATTCGCTCTCTCTTAAGATGGGATCCTAATGCCCCCAAAGTTATCCCCAAGACAAAAGTCCAACGAAGCCCCAAGAAGAAAAAGAAAAAGACCAGGTCCCCAAGAAGAATAACTTCTCCAGTGGCAGGACCCTCCTCTTACCAGACACCACCCCGGAAAAAGAAAAGAAGCCCCCAGAAAAAGAAACAGAGAAAAAGTCCTCAGAAAAAGAAAAGTCCACAGAAGAAGAAAACTAGTCGCAAGAGAGGCACTTCAGCCAGGACGCAACCTTACACTCGCAAACCACGACCTGCCACAGCGGTGACTGCGTCTCCGGCAGCCTCACGTTTATCCACTTCTCCGTTGATGTCACCAGGAACTGAAGAGTACTTGGAGACGTTGATCACACCAAGAACTTCTCCGTTGATGACCCCAAAAGAACTTCCCCAGTGGCAGGACCTTCCAATTTAGCGGCAGTGGCTGCTGCTCACAAAGTACCTTCTCCCAAAATCAAAGTCCATGAAAGATCGGGTATGTTACAAAGTTTACTGGATTTGTCCAAGCAAGAATTGGCTCGATTTAGTCCGTTGCGTACCCCTGTACGACGTGTCATGCCTGTCCTCAAACTGATACGACGTAAAGACAATCAGTGGCGACGCGTACCAGTATAAAAAGACCTGTGACCAAGTCGGGGTATCAGTGAACTTGTAAAAGATGTCACCTCCAAGAAGCCACAAATGAAAGAGACAAGGGCAGACGCGTCATCCGACAAAGCGCTTAGCCAAGCATCGACGTTACCCTAAAAAAAGACAGAGTCGTTCCAAGAAAAAGAGGCGTCAACAAAGGGGAGGATTCCTTGGCGATTTTGGGAAAAACATTGTCACCTTTATGACAAAGCGATAGTCCCAAAAAAAAGATAAAAAGGTGTGTGTTAAGTCATCGACGTTAGTGTCTGTTTGGTGAATGTCCCGGAACCCACAAGCAAAGATGTCACCCTCCAGAAAACCCCAAGGAAAGAAAAGAAAAGGACTACCACCACGTTTAGCCAAACATGGGGACATGTTATCTGTCCTGTCCAAAGCTTCTCCACCCCTACCCAAAAAACTCATTCAAACGGCCTCCAAAGAGGTCATCGATACCGTCTGCGAATGTTGTTTGAACGTTTTGAAAGGCACGATCCCTTTGTCCAAACACCAGAAACAATGCTTAGGCAAACATCGTCACGTTCTTCGGAAAATGGTTCAAAAGAAAATTCCCATTCGTCAAAAAAAGATGTTGGTCCAACGTGGAGGTATTTTACCTCTCTTGTTAGGCCCCATACTGAAAGGAGTCTTGGGAACCATGTTGGGAGGACTGGTGGGAGCAAGATAAAAAGACCCTCGGAAGTCCCAAGATCTCAGAATCGACCCCTGACAACCCCATGGAAGGACGAAAACTAGCTTTAGTGCCTTACAAACGATGGATGGAATACCATCGGTGGCAAGAACAACGCACCCCGCATTTACCTCCCAATCCCAATTTGAGCGAGATGTCCCAGTTACAACACGAATTGCAATCCTTGATGGATCGCCAAAATTTGTCCGAAACAGAAAAATCGCAAAAGTACGGTCAACTCTTGCAAAGACTGCAACTCTTTCACCAGAAAGCTTTAGACGAAACAGCTTTACCCACTCTAAAAGATTTTAAGACCTTGATGAAAAGTCCAGCACCATCATCATCATTACCACCACCACCAATACCATCCCCTGGGGTCACCAGAGATGCTACCCCACGAAGACCTGAGGAAGAAGAGATGCGAGAAGTGTTTCAAACACCGTCAGCAGCTCCCATTTCGAGTAAGATTGCAACATCCTTGTTGACCCCGTCCCCCACACCCCAACGAGAAGAAATGAAAGCTTAGGTTAAAAAGATGATGTCCACGCCTCCTTCGACAGAAGTGAAAAAGAAAGAAGGGAAACCAGCAGCGAAAAAAGAAAAGAAAACCAAAGCCATTCCATTGCCACCTCCACCACCACCACTACCTTCGACTTCTACTCCCGTAGCCATCGGACACGTAAATCCGTTTCCAAACCACCCTTTCGTCCCACCCAAAGTAGCATCACCGAAGAGTGGGTGACTTATTAACACACCAACACAAAATAAAAAATGGAAAAAGTCTTAGCCAGCATTTACTACGATCCCTCGCATCCTGCAGGTTACGCAGGAGTTCAAAAATTGTATCGTGCTGCCAAAACGCGACTGAAAAGTCTCCGTTTACCTCAAGTGCAACGATGGTTACAAGAACAAGCTACCTACACTTTACACAAACCCATTCGACGCAAGTTTGCCAGAAGTCGCACCCGAGTGGAAGGCATCGATCATCAATGGCAAGCCGATTTAGCCGATGTCTCTCATTTGGCCAGCTACAATCGTGGTTACAAATATTTGTTTTGTGTCATCGACGTCTTTTCCAAATTTGCCTGGGTCGTGCCCTTGACTTCCAAATCCAGCAGCGAGTTAGTGCGAGACCTGCAACGGGTGTTGAAACAAAGCGGTCGTCGCCCTCTTCGATGGCAAACGGACAAAGGCACCGAATTTCTGAACCAAGCTTTCCAAAAAGAATTAAAGAAACGTGACATTCATTTTTTTACCACCGAGAATCCCGAAACCAAAGCCAGCATCGTGGAACGTTTTCAACGCACTTTGAAAGAACGCATGTGGAAATATTTTACGCATCACCACACTCTGAAGTACATCGACATCTTACCGCACCTGGTGCAAGCGTACAACCAATCTTACCATCGAAGCATCGGACGTGCCCCGCAAGACGTGACTCCCGACAACGAAGTGCTGGTGTTTGAGCGCCTGTTCGGTACGTCCCCGACGAGGGCTGTCCCCAAGAAAAGTGGAGAGTTGGCCGTAGGAGATTGGGTGCGCATTGGCAAAACCAAACGCACTTTCGACAAAGGTTACTTACCTAACTGGACGACCGAATTGTTTCGCGTCACTGGACGAGTGCATGGCCGTCATCCTACCGTCTATAAATTGGAAGACATGAACGGAGAAGTGTTCAAAGGAACGTTTTATTTGCCCGAGTTACAACGTGTCACCAAAAAAGAAGACGACTTGTACGACGTCGAAAGCATTCTCGAACGCAGAACCCGTAAAGTGGGCAAACGACGTGTCAAAGAAGTCAAAGTACGTTGGAAAGGATATCCACCCAGTTTCGATTCTTGGATCGACGCTTCGCAAGTCATCGACTATAAAAAGAAGTGACCATCATGCCCTTTCACACATCAGACGCAGCTACGTCGACCAGTCCTTCTTCCCCTAGTTCTTCTGTGCAAGATTTACAAAAACAACCCTTGTGGGTGTGGTGTGGAGAACGTGTGCCTAAAACGCAAATCGTCTTTTTCTGCCAAATCTTCGTGGTGTATTGTGTCATCGGGGCAGCCATCGCCAATTTGAGTTTGCAACAAGGAGACAAACAATTGTGGACCATTTTATTGAGCAGTTGCATCGGTTACCTGCTTCCCAATCCCTCCCTGAAATTCTCCTCGAACGGGAACCTTGTGTCCAGCGCCAGTGCCAGTCACCACTCCAACAACAACAACAACCACAACCAGAACCCCATTTTGGGCGGAGACACGCCTCTGACATCCACTAACCCCTCGGACAGCCACAGAACTCTGGAATTATGAGTCACGAAAACCAATTTTACTTAATCTTACCCAGTGACAGTTCCACGGCTAAATTACCTCAGGCTATCCCCTTAGATCACGAAGCCCATTGGGAAGTGGCTTTAGTAGAAATGATTCACCCGACCCAAGTCCTCAATGTCGTTGCCAATCAAAATACTTTTACGGTGGAAGTTTATGACGATACATTGCAAAAGTGGATGGATGACAATAGCAAATATGACAAGAAAAAACCTAACAAAGACAATCCAAAGTGGACCGACTATCAGTTGTTCATTCCCTCAGGCTATTATTTTAGTGGTCAACATTTGGTCAACACCATAGGTACCAAGTTTAATGGCGTGTTTGGGGAAGCTTTTAAGACTTTCAAGACCAAAGCTGTCACCATGGAATACCACAAAACAGCTCGTCGCTTCCTGATAAAATTTCCTGAGGGGGAAAAAATCATGGGTTTCCATTTTAATGATGAATTGTTTGACATGTTGGGTGGTGACATAAAGATGAGGAAGAAAACAGAACAAACACTAGCCCAAAAAACCGTCATTTACGACATCGATACTTTTGTCAAGTATTTTCGTACCCCGGTAGAACTGAACCAAGGACTGAATTTGATGTTTGTGTATTCCGATGTGGTGGAATACAACGTGGTGGGACACACCTCCGTACCGTTACTGCGTGTCATTCCTTTCAAAGTGGATTCTGCCGCAAACGCTGACGAGGAAGGTGGAAACACTTACCACGTCCACCGCGAATTTGTCCATCCTCACTATTTGCCGGTCAGCAAGTCGTATTTGGACACGGTCAACATTACTATAAAAGGAGATTTGGGACAAAATATTCCATTCACCAAAGGAAAAGTCACGGTGAAACTCCATTTTCGAAAACGGTTCTCTCACGTTTCATAAGTAAGTCATGTATCCAGTGTACTGAGGGGTTGCACGACAGCGAGGACACGGTTTAGGAGATATGTTAAAATCGGCCTTTCGTTCGGTGGCCCCGGTGTTGAAACCGATGGTGACACGCGCATTGCACGCCTTTAAAGATGCGGCACTGACGCAAGGCAAAGAATTTCTCCAAAATGTCATCATCGACAAACAAAACCCTAAAGAAGCCTTCATGAGGGCAGGCAAAAATGTTTTGCTGCAAACGGGAAAAGACATTTTGGGCCGACGAGACACACCTATAAATGCCCTGCACGCTACCGAGTCTGGCATTCAGCAAGGACAAGGTAGAAAGAGACGACGAAGAAAACACCCTTTCACCAGACTTCAAGCGAGAAAGGCCAAGAAAAGAAGAACCGTTCGCGACTTAGACGTTTTCGATTATTGAGAAAGAGAAAGAGAAAAAAATGATGCACCGAGAGTCTTGCGCTTGTTCCAAGACGGAACTGGATCTGTTTGCCATGCCCCCCACCATGATGACCATGCAAGAATCTCAGTGGGTGGAATTTCTTCCTATCTCCTCTTTGACAGATTCCGCTCCCATCGAGTTTGAAATCAAAGGACAGCCCGAAGATTACATCGATCTGAATAGCAGTTACCTGTACTTGAAAGTCAAAGTAACCGAAGCGAACAACGATAACCTAGACAATACTGATGCAGTAGCTCCCGTCAACAATTTCATGCATTCCTTGTTTAGCGAAGTGGACTTGTACTTGAATAACAAACTGGTCAGCAGCAGCATGGATACTTACCCTTATCGAGCGTACCTGGAAAATCTCTTGACGTATGGAAAAAACGGCAAGGACAGTCATCTGGATGCTTGCGTGGTATGGAGACCTGACCCAGCGACTAAGTTCAACACTATTGTACTTGCTGCGGATGCTTCACATTCAAAGGGATTTGTAGAACGACGAGCGAAAATTGCTGGAAGTCGTAGTTTAGAACTGATGGATCGCTTGCATTTGGACATGTGGTTACAAGAAAAGTATTTGCTGAACGGGGTGGATGTCCGCCTGAGACTGAATCGCAGTAGTGCTGCTTTCCATTTGATGGCTGATGGTAATGCCACTTACAAAACCATCATCCAAGAAGCCAGACTCTACGTGCGTCGTGTGGAAGTGTTACCTAAAGTAGGTAACGACATCTGTCAGACATTGAGCAGAACAACCGCCAAGTATCCAATACGACGCGTGGAAGTGAAAACGTTCACCATTGCCTCTGGACTCCGATCCAAGATCGAAGATCATCTGTTCCAAGGACAGTTACCCAAACGTTTGATTGTTGGTATCGTCAAGAATTCAGCTTTCAATGGTGTCTATAACGAAAATCCTTTTGAGTTTCAACATTACAAAGTGTCCAAGATCGAAGTCAGTCGCGACGGCAAGACCTTGTGTACCCGACCTTTCGAACCTGTCTTTAATACCGTCGATAGGACTAAGTCGAATTACTTGAGATCGTACTTGTCCCTGTACGAAGCCACCGGACAGTTAGGAACCAACACCAGTCACGGCATTACGTACGACGATTATGACGGAGGCTATGCTTTGTGGGCTTTTGATTTCACTCCTGACCAGGGCAGCGACGAGGGACATTTCCACCCTATAAAATCCGGCCAGATTCGTGTGGAACTTCAGTTTGCGAGTGGTCTACCAGACACGGTGAACGTCATCCTGTATGCAGAATTCGATAATACCATAGAAATCAACAGTTTGAGAGAAATCATTCTAGATTACTAGAAGCCATAGAAGACTGTCATCCCTCTTTACAAAGTGGAGAAACTTTGGAGATAGAATGTGAGGAAACTGTGGCAAAAGAAGAAGTGATCATGATGAAGTCAAGATGGCCAGAACAAGAAGCCCATTTAGTCTCCTGTTTTGCCAAACACTTGGTCGACAAAATGACGGAATTGATCAAGAAAAATTGCTATGGATGTCAAAACGATCATCCCAGTCAAATTCAACACGATAAATGCCTGATGTTGAGTCAATAAGAAAAATTGGACGAGTATCTGGACGAAGCTTGGAGTCTCATCTCAAACAAAGACGTGTTGCACCAGTGGTATAAAGACTTGCGTGAA
This sequence comes from Sinohyriopsis cumingii, assembly GCA_028554795.2. NCBI lineage: Eukaryota > Metazoa > Mollusca > Bivalvia > Unionida > Unionidae > Sinohyriopsis > Sinohyriopsis cumingii. The sequence continues at coordinate 166,797,207 of CM068825.1, read as the reverse complement.
CATTCTTGTCCACCATTAACCACTCAAGAGATCCATCGTATCGAAGCTCTCCTGAATCAGAGTGAGGAAACAGAACGAATAACCGTTTTATTCGTCAGACATTTTCAAGCAAAAAGTCAGGATCGAATTGACGACTTATTATTACCTGTGAAGAAGAAATAAAACACACACAAATCAATGGATACCTGGGAACTTTATTACCTTTTGAACCACAGTTCGTATACGGCTTCTTGGAATCCTGTTGTCTGTGCTAAAGATGAACTCCCTCATCGCAAACCTAAAGACCATCAAGCTTACGTGATCAACACGGACGACAGTCATCTCCCAGGAACCCACTGGGTAGCCGTCTACTTTCCTCAAGAAGGATGTGTGGAATATTTCGATTCGTACGGATTGCCCCCTTTGGAAGACGATATCATTGACTTTATGAGAAGAAATGCTCAAACCACCCGATTCAATAATGTGAAATTACAAGGCACAGATTCCTTGGTGTGTGGACAGTACTGTGTGTATTTTCTGCATCATCCCAGCCTGGGCTATTCCTTAGAACATTTAGTGACTCATTTCGATCCTCGTTCTTCTTCTAGAAACGATGTGAAAGTAGATCGATGGTTTTGTGACCATTATGCTTATCTTTTGTCTCAAGCTAGGAAACGTAGTGTCCATCAATGGCCTAATGACTTCCAACAGTGGAAATCACAATTTCATTCACAACGTTGTCAGCCCTGTTTAAAGTAGATTGTGCATTGAGAAAAAAAATGTTTGTGATTTGAAAAAAATTGTTTGATGTTATATTGTTGGATTATTGTTAAAAATGTTAGAGTTGTTGTTTAGTGTTAAGTGATTTTTGAATAAAAAATGTTGTGTTTTGAAAAAATGACTTTGTCTTTTGTTTAGCTATAAGAATGTTGGATTGATGCTCTTTCATTTCTTACTATCCCTCTCATGAACGTTGCGGCTCGAAAAACCGTGTGGGGGATGTTTTCCTTCACGTCCGCACTTTGACTTTAAGAACCGGTTTGTTCCCAGTCTAACCATCCATTGTCGACTCATCCTCCTACGAAGATGTGCTCCAAACTAGCTAAGCTCAACGAAGCCTACGTGAATTTGCATAGGGTCAGACACAGTCTGATACCGAAGCCAGAAGAAATAGAGAATGTGAGAATGTTAAAAATCACTGAAGACCTGATAGAAGAGCTCTTCAGAGAAGAAATGAACAGGGAAAAAGAAGAATGGACAGAGAAGTACAGACTTCAGAGACAGCAGCAACAGCAGCAACAGCAGCAACAACAGCAGCAGCAGCAGCAACCTGAAGCTGACAGAGGCTTTGTCGATTGTCGTATCGACACTAAAGAGTTCTTCTCTTTTCGAAGAAGCAGACCTATCGCCAGAAAGTCTATCCTCAGAGGACATCGCATTCTTAGAAACTAAAAAAGAATGCCATAGCAAACAAAAAAACAGCCCTTTTCAGGGCTACCCAATACTCTAGAAAAGAAATAACGATCAATTTGCCAATGTGTGTAGGTAGAGTAGTGTGAAAATAAACACTAACTCTTTATTAATAGTGGAAGTGTATGTGTTTGTGTGTTTGTGTTAGTAAGTGGTTAAGTACGTTGGTATGGATAGTAGATTAAAATGATGTTTGTTTTTTTTGGCTGTTAGAGGTGTATATTTTGGGGTAGATTGGATTGCTTTGCGTATGTGGATAGTCTATTGAAGTGATTTATAAAAATTTTACAATAGTGATGGGTAGCATAAAAAAGTGAGTGAGTGTTTCGTTTAGGTCCGCGCGTTGTTTTGGGACATGATCTAGGTAAGATCAATTTTATGTTATTAGGGGGATGTTTTCCATCACGTCCGCGCTTTCACTATAAATTGAAACTCGCTGGGCAGTCTAGCTACCCTTGTTGATTGATCAACACAGCCAGAAGAATGAATAGCAGAATAGTGAAACTGTTAGAACTCCAGATGCACCTGGAATATGCCAGGCGCATAGTAAACGAACTATCAGCGGAGGCTATCATAGAAGAAGCAAGAATGAAAAAAGAAGAGGAGGAGAGAAGAGAGAGGGAAGAAGAGGAAAAGAAAAGAGAAGAGAGGATGTCGTTCAATATTCCCGAGACAGAGGATTGGGGTGTTGAAGCGAATCATCCTCCCTCTGCGCTCCCCAGAAGAAAGGTGAAAGAAGACTGGGGAAGAAGATGCGTGTGTGGCGCCAGGCCAGGACGGTGCAACCATTAGATAGGTGCATCAGGAGTTCAAAAAAAACCAACAGCCCTTTTCAGGGCTACCCCAATACTCTAGAAAAGAAATAACGATCGATTTGCCAATGTGTGTAGGTAGAGTAGTGTAAATATAAACACTAACTCTTTATTAATAGTGGAAGTGTATGTGTTTGTGTGTTTGTGTTTGTAAATGCTGAAATAAGTTTGTGTGAATAGTAGATTATGGGTTTATTTATTGATTCTTAGCGTATGTAGAGAGTATAGTTAGGGTTATATTATATGAAATGAGAAAGTAGGGGGATGTTTTCCTTCACGTCCGCGCGTTGTTGGGTCATGATCTAGGTAAGATCCATTTTATGTTTTAGGGGGATGTTTTCCTTCACGTCCGCGCTTTCACTTTAAGAACCCACAGTGTTGGTCGTTCGCACCATTCTACGGAATAACGGAAAGAAAATGGTAGCTGTATCTGACCTGTTCAACAACTTGAGACACTGTTATTACTGGATAGTAGATGGAGTATATGTTGTAGAAAGAGTAGAAAAGGAATGGAAATATCCAGTTACAAGGGATTTTGTGACCAGACAAGTGAGGAGTCTGAAACTAGCTATGGATCTCCTTGACGGTATGTTACAAGAAGAAGTGAAGAAAATAAGAGGATTAATTAACCCTCCCTATGTAAGAGTAGGTAGCTTAAAGGAAGCTCTAGATAATACAACATTAGTAAGATGTTTCCTACAAGATATCTTAGTTTGGAGTGAGTGGTCTTTTGTGAAATGGGGTGTTGACCAACTTATAAAAGCCGAGGAACTTATGAAACGAGTGCTGACCCAAGACGTAGAGAACATAAAGGAAAGGTGGACTAAAGAAAGAAAGGAAGAACAGAATAAGAAGAAGAAATTAGAATTCGACCAACTGAATAACAACTGGATGAAAATACAGGCCAAGTTCCGAGCCATGGGTCACCCGGACTGGATGCCGGAAACAGAAAACAAAAAGAAGAAAGGAATGATGGACAAAATAAGAGGATGGTGGAAGAAGTTAAGAAGTTAAAAAGAAGAAGAAAAAACCCAAAGGCCCTTTTCAGGGCCCCCATATTTCTCGAAAAGAAATAGCCTTTGAATTGCCTACCCTCTTTTTTTAAAATTTAAAAAAATTTTTTTTTTTTTAAAAAAATCCCATGTTCCATTCCCCTTGACGCTAGATTGTCCCACGATTTATTCCCATGTTAAATTCCCCTTGACGCTAGATTGTCCCACGATTTTTCTCCATGTTAATTTTCCATTGACGCTAGATTGTCCCAAGGGTTTTTTTAATGCTAATTCCCATTGACGCTAGGGTATCCCCTTTCACTACTAGCGTCGGCTTAAAATCGTTACAAGCGATGCTAAATGATTTCAGGCATTATGTCATCGTCGTCTTAAAATCGTTACCAACGATGCTAAATTATTTCAGGTATTATGTCATCGTCGGCTTAAAATTGTTACAAGCGATGCTAAGTTATTTCAGGTATAATGTCATCATTGCCTTAATATCGTTATAGGCGATGATAAATTATTTCAGGTATTATGTCATCGTCGGCTTAAAATCGTTACAAACGATGCCAAATTATTTCAGGTATTATGTCATCGTCGGCTTAAAATCTTTACAAGCGATGCTAAATTATTTCAGGCATTATGTCATCGTCGTCCTAAAATCGTTACCAACGATGCTAAATTATTCCACGTATTATGTCATCGTTAGCTTAAAATTGTTACAAACGATGCTAAATTATTTCAGATATCTGATGCCCCAATGTGCAGCAAAATATTACAAACTATTTTGAAGTATGCTCTCATTTATGTTGCCCTTTGTATTAAAATTATTACCAACTGTTAATTGTTCAGATTTATGTTTCCCTTTGTATTAAATTTATTACAAACTGTTAACTGTTTAGATTTATGTCGCTCTTTGTATTAAAATTTGTACAAACTGTTAATTGTTCAGATTTATGTTGCCCTTTGTATTAAATTTATTACAAACTGTTAACTGTTTAGATTAATGTCGCTCTTTGTATTAAAATTTGTACAAACTGTTAGTTGTTCAGATTTATGTTGCCCTTTGTATTAAAATTTGTACAAACTGTTAATTGTTCAGATTTATGTTGCCCGTTGTATTAAAAAAATTACACTTATTACACATGCAAAGCACCAACATCAATTATACCAGAAAAAAAGCATAAATATAGGGATATTGTTATTTCTATGTTAAACGTAGATTGGATTTTCATTTTGTGATCAAAATATTGTACTTAAAAAAAACAACTTTATATTACAATTAATATTACAGAACGCTTCCAAGATTTGCACAAAATTTACTTTCACATCTGATTTGACTTGCAATAAAGCTTTTGTTACGAATAGGAATCAATAAAAGATATTTTAAAACCATTCACTGTTGGTGTTTCTCTTGTCAGCTTAAAGGAGAATATGGAATACGTTTTCCTTCATTTACTAGTATCTATACGCCCAATTAAAACCACTTTAGAGCTGGAAGTAACAATTATTCTCAGTACATGTCAAATCCTTTAAAGAAGCCTGGGAAAGACGGTATCGGCCTCTGTCGCGGAAGCATAGAACACATAGTCACATGCCACCGCCACATGCCTATGCCGAACCTCCCTAGCCACAATGGAAATTTCTTCTTAGATAGGAATCGCCATAACTAAATAACAACTCAAGAAACTTGACACAATAATACAAGGATAACATACACAACATATAGCATACGCACATAACATACACTGGACAACAACGATCTCCAGCAAGTATCACTCTGGTAATTAAAGCTTCGAGACCAGCCAGGGTCAAGGAGCATTAAAACACTAGTGTAGGGCGGTGTATAAACCCTCGATCAAAACTGATAAAATCAAAATTTTATTTGACTCGTCACAAATAACACATACAACATTATGGGGGAAACATAAAAACCCATGCAACTTTAGGCACTAGGGGGTCCTTTCTATGATGCAATTCGGAATGGGACCACACCAATAAAATCAAATCCAGTGGAAAACATTCCAAAATCAATTAATCTCCACAATCTAGTAACTTCATTACATTCCCAGAACAAAATGTAGATTTAATTGGTAACAATTCTTAAGTGTCGTTCTTATGTACTGTGTGCAAAAATTAATTTATTGGGAAAATTCCACGTAAGATACAAGATTCTAACCACTGCAATTTTTAATTTACTTATGCTCTTAAAATAAGTGACAGAAAATAGTGAAGACAACAAGCTTTGTAAAATTTAACAAATAATTTATTTCCATAGAATACAAAGTGAAAAAAGAGAAAAAAAGAACTTACTGTATTCGAATTAAATCCAAATATAACCCAATAATTAAAAAATAGAAGTCCTAGTAATAAAAAGTTCTGAATGAAACTGAGTTCTAGTCGCGATGAAATCAGAAATTGAAGGCTATGCCGTCTTTAATATTCTACGAAGTGCCGATGTGTCAACATTCTCTGGTTGAATCAAAGAAAATATTATTCCATGTTTGAATTCAGCATAAATTCCAAAAATGTTGTCAGAGCACTTTTGTATATCCAGAGAAAATAATCACTTGAATTCAATACTTTTTAGAAAAAAAAATTCAGCCCAAACTGGTCACAATATAACACAACTTTGAGTGCTAGGTGTTAAAGCACGACTGACTAAATTCTGCCAGTAACAAAATACTATAGTTGACTGTTGACCCCAGGTCACAAATTAGCATTTTCTATAAACAACCATTACCTGATGTAAAATAACTTCCTTGCATGTTTTAATGAACATTGTTTATTTAAAACATTTTCACATAAATGAAATAAAAAAGTTAATCAGGTCAAACAGAACTGAACTCAATTTTGAACAAGGTCAATTCCAGTAAACAATGTTACTTACAATAACATGTAATGGAATTTAAAAAAGTTAAACTAACAGAGAAATAATTAAATTAAATATACATCACACTTCCCCTCTAAAAAGAAAACGAAAGGTTTATACAATGAAGCTTTCTTTTCACCATAGGCCAATTATACATGTGGTTTAATAAAGAAGAAATCTTATGATTGATACAAAGTAAACATGAAATAATATATTTCTATACACGTGAAAGTGCATCTGCCATTAAACTGCATTTTTCCTTGATAAGCCTGTTGTCAATAATATACCCCGCCTTATTCATCGCTGATTTTTGTTTTTCATTTTGCCGAGGAAAGTAAGTGGGTTGTGATCACTAAACACAATAATCGGAGAAGGAGCTGGACTAATGTAGACTTCAAACTGTTGTAATGCCAATATCAAAGCCAAACATTTCCTTCTCGATTACTGAATAATTTTTCTTTGGTGCTTATTTAATTTCTTAGAAAAATAGCACACTGGACGATCAACACCATTTTTATCTTCTTGAATCAAAACTGCTCAACCCTAACATCACTTGCATCAACAGACAATGTATATGATTGGCTGAAATTTGGAGCTGTAAGAACTGGTGCGCTCTTAAGTATGGCTTTTAACTTGTCAAAAGCCTCCCGACATTTCTCAGTCCAATGAAACTTCGTTTTCTTGCTCAATAAATTTGTCAGGGGTTCAGTACTTAAGTGATCGAGGGACGGAAGGGGTACTGGAGTACCAGTCAAGGAAATGGAAATAATACAGATGAGTAAAGTAGCAGGTACAGGTGGAAACACTCACCTTGCACATCAGATTATGAAATTGGCAGCTTAAATAGTCGACCGAGTGGAGAAATTGTGGAAATTTACTTGCGTTGTTTGAATATTTAGATCTGTTATTAAATTGTTATTCCTCACATTTTATTTTTTGTATATTATCCACCCAGACCGTCGGCATTGCTGACGGGGGTGGGGGTACATATCAATCTATTTAACATTTTTTAAATTGTACGTCCTCCGACTATATTAGCAAAAATACCCTAGGAGACAACGTCACAGTGTAGATAAATGCTTCCAACCCTTTCTCGTGTTTTTAGGTTAGGGTATAGCACTGTTATGTATACCTGTATTATGTACAGTATTATTCATAATAAAGGTTCGTAATGGCTGTTTAATTAAATAATATTTTCAATACTAATATTCGTTATGAATGGGTTTGTACAGTAAGATGAGTCATGTATCAAATGCGTAGACCCAGTCATAAGATTCTAGGTTGATATGTATTGTAATTGAAATATACATCACGTGATGTGAATGGCGGTCGTGGGTTTTCTAAAAGGGCTATGTTGACCTCATTCTTGCTTAGGTTGTGTAACCCACATGAACTTGTTTACCGGTTCGGTACGTCATGTAATGAGACATTGGACCGTTGTTGTTGTTGTTGTAGGGTTTAACGCCATTTTTCAGCACACGATAGGCTATACATGGCGGCCAGTATTAATGGTGGAGGAAGAACCCGGGAAAACCCCTGAAAGAACCACCGACCCTCGAGAAGCTACTGGCAAGCTTTCTCACATACCCACATTGGCCGAATCCGAGACTCGAACCTACGCAGACAGAGGTGAGATGGCAGTGATCTGTAACGGAGAGCGCTTTAGACCACTCGGCCACTCGGGGCCCCGACACTGGACCGTCTTTATGGTTTAGTAATTACTATTTAACAATCTATATAACACAATTACCTCGCAGAATTAGGCATTATTAGTAGTACTAACGGTGTTGGATGATTTGTATTGAGAGGATTTATTCAGTTATTTAATTTAATCATTCATTGGAATTTTAGTGCTCTAACGATCATTTAAAGACTACCTGGATATGTAATACCTGTATGGGATTACTGTGAATTCATTTAAAGATATTTTTGGATTATAACATAGTGATTATTCTGTATTGCTGATCATTACAATACAGATCAGCATTCGAATACCTCTGGAACTCATTTAGGACAGTAGTGAATAGGGATACCCTACGGACAATGGGAATTAGCATTACAGAACCCCTTGGGACAATCTACGGACAATGGAAATTTAACATGGCGAAAAATCGTGGGACAATCTACGGACAAGGGGAATTTAACATGGGAATAAATCGTGGGACAATCTACGGACAAGGGGAATTTAACATGGGAATAAATCGTGGGACAATCTACGGACAAGGGGAATTTAACATGGGAATAAATCGTGGGACAATCTACGGACAAGGGGAATTTAACATGGGATTTTTTTTTTTTTAAATTTTTAAAAAAAGGGGTAGGCAATGGAAAGGCTATCTCTTTTCGAGAAATATGGCTGGCCCTGAAAAGGGCCTTTGGGTTTTCTTCTTCTTCTTCTAATTTCTTCTTTTTCTCCACCAAGTTCTTATTTTATCTCCTACACTCTTCTTCCCTTTCTTTTTTTCTTCTCCTCCTCTTCTTCCTCTTCTCATTTTCTTCTTCTTTTTCAATTTTTTCGTTCCATTTTGTGACGATCGTCGATAAATACCTATGTATCTATAATCAGCTGAAATTCCTATGAAATCCCACTATCTATTTATAGCTCCAACTTGTGGGTTTTTCCTTTGGAAAATCCCACTGTCTTTTTATAGCCTCAGCTTGAGTGACGTTCCTGTTTATGAATTCTAGTATATATGTATAGCTACAAAATGTGGAAATCCCCAAGTCGATATTTATAGTCTCGAAATTTCCAGCGTCAGTGACGTCACTGTACTGAACACTAGGGATAAATATCAACAGTGTTGCAAGTGGCTGACCTGAATACGCGCTACTGTAGGTAGGTAGGTAGAGTGTATCTGATAGGGATAAAGTGAGTTTTATACGGACAAACAGAGACCAATAGACACACACAACGTACGCGCGCAGACACACACACACACACACACACAAACACACAAACACACACACAACGTACGCGCGCCGACATACTCACACACACACACATACTCACACACACACACACACACACAGAAACACACAACGTACGCGCGCAGACATACTCACACACACACACACACATAAACACACACACTATAAAATAGATAAAATTAGTAACTACTTACAATATCAACTTCTGTGACGATCGTCGATAAATACCTATGTATCTATAATCAGCTGAAATTCCTATGAAATCCCACTATCTATTTATAGCTCCAACTTGTGGGTTTTTCCTTTGGAAAATCCCACTGTCTTTTTATAGCCTCAGCTTGAGTGACGATCCTGTTTATGAATTCTAGTATATATGTATAGCTACAAAATGTGGAAATCCCCAAGTCGATATTTATAGTCTCGAAATTTCCAGCGTCAGTGACGTCACTGTACTGAACACTAGGGATAAATATCAACAGTGTTGCAAGTGGCTGACCTGAATACGCGCTACTGTAGGTAGGTAGGTAGAGTGTATCTGATAGGGATAAAGTGAGTTTTATACGGACAAACAGAGACCAATAGACACACACAACGTACGCGCGCAGACACACACACACACACACACACACAAACACACAAACACACACACAACGTACGCGCGCCGACATACTCACACACACACACATACTCACACACACACACACACACAGAAACACACAACGTACGCGCGCAGACATACTCACACACACACACACACATAAACACACACACTATAAAATAGATAAAATTAGTAACTACTTACAATATCAACTTCTGTGACGATCGTGGATAAATACCTATGTATCTATAATCAGCTGAAATTCCTATGAAATCCCACTATCTATTTATAGCTCCAACTTGTGGGTTTTTCCTTTGGAAAATCCCACTGTCTTTTTATAGCCTCAGCTTGAGTGACGTTCCTGTTTATGAATTCTAGTATATATGTATAGCTACAAAATGTGGAAATTCCCAAGTCGATATTTATAGTCTCGAAATTTCCAGCGTCAGTGACGTCACTGTACTGAACACTAGGGATAAATATCAACAGTGTTGCAAGTGGCTGACCTGAATACGCGCTACTGTAGGTAGGTAGGTAGAGTGTATCTGATAGGGATAAAGTGAGTTTTATACGGACAAACAGAGACCAATAGACACACACAACGTACGCGCGCAGACACACACACACACAAACACACAAACACACACACAACGTACGCGCGCCGACATACTCACACACACACACACACACACACACACATACTCACACACACACACACACACAGAAACACACAACGTACGCGCGCAGACATACTCACACACACACATAAACACACACACTATAAAATAGATAAAATTAGTAACTACTTACAATATCAACTTCTGTGACGATCGTGGATAAATACCTATGTATCTATAATCAGCTGAAATTCCTATGAAATCCCACTATCTATTTATAGCTCCAACTTGTGGGTTTTTCCTTTGGAAAATCCCACTGTCTTTTTATAGCCTCAGCTTGAGTGTTTCCTGTTTATGAATTCTAGTATATATGTATAGCTACAAAATGTGGAAATCCCCAAGTCGATATTTATAGTCTCGAAATTTCCAGCGTCAGTGACGTCACTGTACTGAACACTAGGGATAAATATCAACAGTGTTGCAAGTGGCTGACCTGAATACGCGCTACTGTAGGTAGGTAGGTAGAGTGTATCTGATAGGGATAAAGTGAGTTTTATACGGACAAACAGAGACCAATAGACACACACAACGTACGCGCGCAGACACACACACACACACACAAACACACAAACACACACACAACGTACGCGCGCCGACACACACACACACACACACACACACATACTCACACACACACACACAGAAACACACAACGTACGCGCGCAGACATACTCACACACACACACATAAACACACACACTATAAAATAGATAAAATTAGTAACTACTTACAATATCAACTTCTGTGACGATCGTCGATAAATACCTATGTATCTATAATCAGCTGAAATTCCTATGAAATCCCACTATCTATTTATAGCTCCAACTTGTGGGTTTTTCCTTTGGAAAATCCCACTGTCTTTTTATAGCCTCAGCTTGAGTGACGTTCCTGTTTATGAATTCTAGTATATATGTATAGCTACAAAATGTGGAAATTCCCAAGTCGATATTTATAGTCTCGAAATTTCCAGCGTCAGTGACGTCACTGTACTGAACACTAGGGATAAATATCAACAGTGTTGCAAGTGGCTGACCTGAATACGCGCTACTGTAGGTAGGTAGGTAGAGTGTATCTGATAGGGATAAAGTGAGTTTTATACGGACAAACAGAGACCAATAGACACACACAACGTACGGGCGCAGACACACACACACACACACACACACAAACACACAAACACACACACAACGTACGCGCGCCGACATACTCACACACACACACACACACACACACACACACACATACTCACACACACACACACAGAAACACACAACGTACGCGCGCAGACATACTCACACACACACATAAACACACACACTATAAAATAGATAAAATTAGTAACTACTTACAATATCAACTTCTGTGACGATCGTGGATAAATACCTATGTATCTATAATCAGCTGAAATTCCTATGAAATCCCACTATCTATTTATAGCTCCAACTTGTGGGTTTTTCCTTTGGAAAATCCCACTGTCTTTTTATAGCCTCAGCTTGAGTGTTTCCTGTTTATGAATTCTAGTATATATGTATAGCTACAAAATGTGGAAATCCCCAAGTCGATATTTATAGTCTCGAAATTTCCAGCGTCAGTGACGTCACTGTATTGAACACTAGGGATAAATATCAACAGTGTTGCAAGTGGCTGACCTGAATGCACGCTACTGCAGGTAGGTAGGTAGAGTGTATCTGATAGGGATAAAGTGAGTTTTATACGGACAAACAGAGACCAATACACACACCCACACAACGTACGCGCGCAGACATACGCACACACACACACACACACACACACACACATACACACATACACATACAGAGGGAAGAGGAAAAAACAAACCCCAAATATACTATCAACACAGAAGGGAGATGATACAAACCCCAAATAAACTATCCACACAAACGTACGCGAACGCATACAAACTCCAAATATACTATCAACACAGAGTGAAGAAGTAAAAGCTTTTTGAAAGCACCTAAGCCCTCACCTGCAATGACCAACTCTGCCAAACACCTACACCCCACCCACCCCCACTCCCAACACTACAAAACCCATTTAACCCGTTATTTTATGGCATCAGTGTGTGATTTAGGAAACATCAAGACACAAAATAATGGAGGAATAGACTGACTATTGTTTACCGACTTGCATGCCTAAAGAGCGTGCGTGAAGGAAAACATCCTTCCATTTCAATTCTAACTAAAACATGATCCAGAGGGATAGAGATAGGTGAAAGGGCACAATTTCATAAAGTGTGAGTAGAAAACAAAACACGCCATCCTTATTATACAATGTCAAGACCAAGAGACACTTACGTGTTCTTTCTGGTCTATTCTCTTTTAGAAGGTAGTATGAAATTTCACATCAGGGCCAACGCATCGGCTCACATTGTCAATTTTTCCATTTCCATGTCTTTACTGGCACAAGTTCTTCATCATCTTCAATTTCTTCTTCTTCTGAATCCCTCTTCTCTGTTTCGTCTTGTTTTTGTTTATTCTCTTTTCTCGTAGGGCACTCTGAATTCCAGTGTCCTTTCTCCTGACAACGATATTAGGTATCTTGACTTTTGTCTCTCTTTCTTAGACGAAGCAGGTATTCTGGAGACAAATACCCATTTACCTTTGCAGATATAGCAAACTTCATTAGCACTTACACACTTTCGTATGACTCTTATCAAATCAACGACCAAAAGAGTAAGTTTTGTTGCCACTTTCGCATGTGAATTATGTTTTCGTATGACTTTTAGCAAATATTTGACCAGCAGGTCGATCTGTGCTGACTCTTCCATCTTTGATCGTTTGAGACTCTGACGCTAAGACACTCTCCTTATATACAGAGACCTGCTGCGTATGAAACCTAGTCAAATGTAATTTTGCAATAAGATGAAACGATTTCATTGAGGAAGTAAAAGGCAATGATGTACCGTATCGCCTCACACAAAACCTGAAGTGTTAGTTCAAATCCGTGTCAGCGATTTCGAAGACGACATAACTGGGCTTTAATCAATGCTCTCCATTTCTGCCACAAAACCACGAGTCCTGATTCACGCCAAAAGAAATTTCGTTCGGTCCATAAAAAATAGTATCACATCCGAGAAACGCAAAAACGAACTTCCAGAAAACTGAGAACGACGGCTTACACCTACAACGTGAAATGTATGAGTTCAAGTAGTGCGTAAAACTTAGTCAAATTAAATTTTTATAGTCAAGACGAAACGATCTCTTTTCGAAGAAGAAAGCAGACACCAAGCGACAATGGCGATCCGTGTCACACAACACTTTTCAAAATGTATATGATCAGAGGTTTGTTCTAGCGATCTGCACGGTTAAATTAAATGTTGATGTATTTTGCAATAAGACGGACAATGGTCGCCCATGGAACCATTGTTCGTGCATTAGTTTAAATTTTTAAAATATTTTTTTATATAAATCGCCTATAGGATAGACCCAGTAAAGCATGGCCATTCTCGTCACTGTGTGAATAGCTGCTCAAGTCAATTCGAAGTGAACGCGGTAAGAAAATAAGTATAGCCAATGAAATGGCTTACAACGGGTGATGCATTGTTTTGTTCTAGGACTGTGTGGCATAATAATCCCTATGTTCTTGCGTTGTTACCATTACAGTGCAGACAGACTGAAATGTGAACTTACAAGCCCTCTTTGTGTGTGTTGTACCATTTCTTCTTACCACATCAAAATACTGAGCGTCACAGTATTGGTTCGCGTTTTCAAGCTGACCATTTTTTTTATATCTCACTTAAACATTTTAACATAAACACTCACACTCACATCGGTAAAGTCAGAACAGATGTGTTACAGTATTGAGGGGCATGTTATCTTTTTTTTTTTCAAACTAATAAATTTGGGGTTTGTATGAAGTAAAGAACCGAAAGTACAGTGAAACTCAAGGATGATGACCCAATCTGTCTGTCTATTGATGCGTGTATTTACTTAAGAAGAAATATGACCTCTAAAACACAAAGAGATACGGCGAGCATGATTAGAATGAACATAACGATGTTTTCCTTCACGCCCGTGTAATTTAGAGCTTCAATCCTCTTTGAAGACAAACTTGGTCTCCTTTTGTAGGGCTTGAAATAATAAAAAACCTGAAAAAATCTTAAGCACTTTGCTATAGATAATTTCATCAACAGACTAAACAACATAAATACCGTTACAACACTAGAAAGCCTTAAATCTTCTATCAAAAAGAAATGCATCAAAAAATTAAAGATTAACGATAACTAACCAATGAAACCGAATTTAACAAAGGCAGTGACATGTGAAGAAATGGCTCTCACTTTGGAAAGGTAGGCGAACGTACTCTGTCATGCACCATCAACTTGAAAAAAAATTATAAACAGAGAGAAACCTGAATTCAAAATTCAGTTTTTTTTCTTCTTCAAAATTGTTTCGTTTCTTTTTTCTTTTTTTTTTTGGAACAAATCTAAGCACTAATATAGAGTGGAAAAGGGAAAATGCACATACAAGCTTTGATATTTCTGAAAAAAATGAGGGGATATTCCTAACGTTCATAATCACCTATATATGCTTGGACTTGTCTGTGACTTATCCACAAAACAAAATGTACATATTTCTGGTCAAGTTGCAAGTGTGTGCGTGTTTTTGAAAATGGTAAAAATTGGATATACAATTTTCTCGTGACACTTATAAAGTGAAGAGTCTGTGCAAGTGTCAAAAGCCAAAGTCATATAAGTTTTGTATTTTGTACGGCTTGTAAAGATTTCCACTTTAGAAAATGTGAAGTATCACAAGTTATTATCACAAACAGAAGTGGAACATAGGGGCTTGCAAGAAAGAAAATAACCCAGACAGTTGGTGTCATCAAGAGTGCTAGAGACGGTACCCGAACTTGCTTGCTTGCTTACTTGAATTAAAGTGATTTTCGCTCTAATGGAGCATATATCACTGGTTTAATAACGCACCGCGTGATTTTTAATTACTCCTGGGGAAGGAAAGAGAGCCTCATCCCCAGGCTTTTATGTACTCACAGACTACTTTTAAATTTAGCCACTCAGGTGTAGGACTAACTAGTCCTTAACAACCTGACTGAAAGGCTTTAAACATGAGTGGGAATAGTCTCACCACACACTCATTTTTCTGTCCGAGCGTGGTAAAGGAGGAAAAAAGGTGCTCAAAAAGACAGCCATGGGTGTTAAGTACTCAACAGAACGCTAGCCCGTACTTATTTCAAATCAAGTCCCGTTTTTGCTAATAGACAGTAAAAAGTACCAATAATGTGTTAACCACTTGTGCAATTAGTTCAAATCTAACGAGTCTGTTAAATTTCCTACTTCCTAACATATCTATCTAATATTAGTACTTAGTGTAGTGTACATAAAAATAGCCATACTGATCTTATTTAAATTATTATGTCTAAGAGACATATGCCAGTTTGGTCACTGTTAGGTTTAAAAAGTTAAGTTTGTTGCGGTGTTCCAATGGGTCAAGTTTGTTTCGAGAATAGTTTAGTCAAGGAGGGATACCAAGCCAAATATGGTTCCCTAGTTAATAAAAAGCAATCTTTTGGAGCCCTAAAAAAGGCTGTTTTTTTCTGTTAGAAGGTAACACGTCTCTCTTTTGCTTTCACGTTCTTTCTCGCACTCCTAGTCTCATGATTCTTGATATCAGGAAATGCGTAGCCATGATGGGCGGCAATGTAAGCAGCGGCTTCTACCAGTTGACTGAGGGGGTATCCAGCGTAGGTTTGTTTGTAGAATTGGGGAAGAACTCTGACCCTAATCCCCATTGAGAAGGTCTTGGTTTAAAGGTGTCTAGAGATTTGTAGGCAACGTATTGTATGACTCTAATAAACTACCCTGCTTTGTTGACGTCATACAATGCTTGATCTAGTCCCATTTCGGTGTACATCTCAACGAGTGTCAGCGTCCCCCTCCTCCTCCTCAACCGCCTCTGACGACAGGCTTTCTCACAGGATAAGGTCGCCATCTTATAACCTAAGCGACCGCCATAGTTTCAAGTTCAAAAAAAAAAAAATTCAGGGCTACCCCATGCTCTCGAAAAGAAATAACATTCCATTGCCTATGATATGTTAGTCAGTTAGAAGAAAAAATACAGAAGTGAGTCTATCAGCACATGATTTCATTATCTTGGTTAGAAAGTGCGACTCTAAGTCCTTCGTTTCCGTCGCTTATCAAAATTTAAAAAAATAGTAATGTTCTGTAAAAAAGTGAGTGAGTGTTTCTTTTAGGTTTGTGCGTTTTTTTTTGTTGGTGATAATATGGATAATGTAAGTTCGGTTACAACGAAATTAAAAGAATTAGGCCCAGAACTTGGTGTGGAGGGAAGAAATATACACAACAGTAGCGGGAGCAAGAAATGCAGACCTAGCCAGTTAGCACTCCACCCACCTCGAGAACACAAATAACATCTAGTCAACATCCGACTATACCTAACAAACAACCTGCCCCGGAAAGAGTGGTGGCAAAACAAAGGGCCAATTATGTTAGACAAACGGTATGGCAAACTCAAATGTAATCATCAGAGGCACTACGTTCTTTTCTGGGGCCCCGAGTGGCCGAGTGGTCTAAAGCGCTCTCCGTTACGGATCACTGTCATGTCACCTTTGTGTGCGTGGGTTCGAGTCTTGGATTCGGCTAATGTGGGTATGTGAGAAAGCTTGCCAGTAGCTTCTCGTGGGTCGGTGGTTCTTTCCTTGTTTTTCCCGGGTTCTTCCTCCACCATTAATACTGGCCGCCATGTATAGCCTATCGCGTGCTGAAAAATGGCGTTAAACACTACAACAACAACAACGTTCTTTTCTCACTCTGACACTGCAGGCAATCTCAGCTGAAAGAACAACCACAACAACAATAACAGCGACAGACACCATAGCAGCGGACTTGAAACTATCTACCTCAACTAAAGAATTAGTATCAGAACCAGAAGAGGAAATTGAGGCGGTTGAGGAGGAGGAGGGGGACGCTGACACTCGTTGAGATGTACACCGAAATGGGACTAGATCAAGCATTGTATGACGTCAACAAAGCAGGGTAGTTTATTAGAGTCATACAATACGTTGCCTACAAATCTCTAGACACCTTTAAACCAAGACCTTCTCAATGGGGATTAGGGTCAGAGTTCTTCCCCAATTCTACAAACAAACCTACGCTGGATACCCCCTCAGTCAACTGGTAGAAGCCGCTGCTTACATTGCCGCCCATCATGGCTACGCATTTCCTGATATCAAGAATCATGAGACTAGGAGTGCGAGAAAGAACGTGAAAGCAAAAGAGAGACGTGTTACCTTCTAACAGAAAAAAACAGCCTTTTTTAGGGCTCCAAAAGATTGCTTTTTATTAACTAGGGAACCATATTTGGCTTGGTATCCCTCCTTGACTAAACTATTCTCGAAACAAACTTGACCCATTGGAACACCGCAACAAACTTAACTTTTTAAACCTAACAGTGACCAAACTGGCATATGTCTCTTAGACATAATAATTTAAATAAGATCAGTATGGCTATTTTTATGTACACTACACTAAGTACTAATATTAGATAGATATGTTAGGAAGTAGGAAATTTAACAGACTCGTTAGATTTGAACTAATTGCACAAGTGGTTAACACATTATTGGTACTTTTTACTGTCTATTAGCAAAAACGGGACTTGATTTGAAATAAGTACGGGCTAGCGTTCTGTTGAGTACTTAACACCCATGGCTGTCTTTTTGAGCACCTTTTTTCCTCCTTTACCACGCTCGGACAGAAAAATGAGTGTGTGGTGAGACTATTCCCACTCATGTTTAAAGCCTTTCAGTCAGGTTGTTAAGGACTAGTTAGTCCTACACCTGAGTGGCTAAATTTAAAAGTAGTCTGTGAGTACATAAAAGCCTGGGGATGAGGCTCTCTTTCCTTCCCCAGGAGTAATTAAAAATCACGCGGTGCGTTATTAAACCAGTGATATATGCTCCATTAGAGCGAAAATCACTTTAATTCAAGTAAGCAAGCAAGCAAGTTCGGGTACCGTCTCTAGCACTCTTGATGACACCAACTGTCTGGGTTATTTTCTTTCTTGCAAGCCCCTATGTTCCACTTCTGTTTGTGATAATAACTTGTGATACTTCACATTTTCTAAAGTGGAAATCTTTACAAGCCGTACAAAATACAAAACTTATATGACTTTGGCTTTTGACACTTGCACAGACTCTTCACTTTATAAGTGTCACGAGAAAATTGTATATCCAATTTTTACCATTTTCAAAAACACGCACACACTTGCAACTTGACCAGAAATATGTACATTTTGTTTTGTGGATAAGTCACAGACAAGTCCAAGCATATATAGGTGATTATGAACGTTAGGAATATCCCCTCATTTTTTTCAGAAATATCAAAGCTTGTATGTGCATTTTCCCTTTTCCACTCTATATTAGTGCTTAGATTTGTTCCAAAAAAAAAAAGAAAAAAGAAACGAAACAATTTTGAAGAAGAAAAAAAACTGAATTTTGAATTCAGGTTTCTCTCTGTTTATAATTTTTTTTCAAGTTGATGGTGCATGACAGAGTACGTTCGCCTACCTTTCCAAAGTGAGAGCCATTTCTTCACATGTCACTGCCTTTGTTAAATTCGGTTTCATTGGTTAGTTATCGTTAATCTTTAATTTTTTGATGCATTTCTTTTTGATAGAAGATTTAAGGCTTTCTAGTGTTGTAACGGTATTTATGTTGTTTAGTCTGTTGATGAAATTATCTATAGCAAAGTGCTTAAGATTTTTTCAGGTTTTTTATTATTTCAAGCCCTACAAAAGGAGACCAAGTTTGTCTTCAAAGAGGATTGAAGCTCTAAATTACACGGGCGTGAAGGAAAACATCGTTATGTTCATTCTAATCATGCTCGCCGTATCTCTTTGTGTTTTAGAGGTCATATTTCTTCTTAAGTAAATACACGCATCAATAGACAGACAGATTGGGTCATCATCCTTGAGTTTCACTGTACTTTCGGTTCTTTACTTCATACAAACCCCAAATTTATTAGTTTGAAAAAAAAAAAGATAACATGCCCCTCAATACTGTAACACATCTGTTCTGACTTTACCGATGTGAGTGTGAGTGTTTATGTTAAAATGTTTAAGTGAGATATAAAAAAAATGGTCAGCTTGAAAACGCGAACCAATACTGTGACGCTCAGTATTTTGATGTGGTAAGAAGAAATGGTACAACACACACAAAGAGGGCTTGTAAGTTCACATTTCAGTCTGTCTGCACTGTAATGGTAACAACGCAAGAACATAGGGATTATTATGCCACACAGTCCTAGAACAAAACAATGCATCACCCGTTGTAAGCCATTTCATTGGCTATACTTATTTTCTTACCGCGTTCACTTCGAATTGACTTGAGCAGCTATTCACACAGTGACGAGAATGGCCATGCTTTACTGGGTCTATCCTATAGGCGATTTATATAAAAAAATATTTTAAAAATTTAAACTAATGCACGAACAATGGTTCCATGGGCGACCATTGTCCGTCTTATTGCAAAATACATCAACATTTAATTTAACCGTGCAGATCGCTAGAACAAACCTCTGATCATATACATTTTGAAAAGTGTTGTGTGACACGGATCGCCATTGTCGCTTGGTGTCTGCTTTCTTCTTCGAAAAGAGATCGTTTCGTCTTGACTATAAAAATTTAATTTGACTAAGTTTTACGCACTACTTGAACTCATACATTTCACGTTGTAGGTGTAAGCCGTCGTTCTCAGTTTTCTGGAAGTTCGTTTTTGCGTTTCTCGGATGTGATACTATTTTTTATGGACCGAACGAAATTTCTTTTGGCGTGAATCAGGACTCGTGGTTTTGTGGCAGAAATGGAGAGCATTGATTAAAGCCCAGTTATGTCGTCTTCGAAATCGCTGACACGGATTTGAACTAACACTTCAGGTTTTGTGTGAGGCGATACGGTACATCATTGCCTTTTACTTCCTCAATGAAATCGTTTCATCTTATTGCAAAATTACATTTGACTAGGTTTCATACGCAGCAGGTCTCTGTATATAAGGAGAGTGTCTTAGCGTCAGAGTCTCAAACGATCAAAGATGGAAGAGTCAGCACAGATCGACCTGCTGGTCAAATATTTGCTAAAAGTCATACGAAAACATAATTCACATGCGAAAGTGGCAACAAAACTTACTCTTTTGGTCGTTGATTTGATAAGAGTCATACGAAAGTGTGTAAGTGCTAATGAAGTTTGCTATATCTGCAAAGGTAAATGGGTATTTGTCTCCAGAATACCTGCTTCGTCTAAGAAAGAGAGACAAAAGTCAAGATACCTAATATCGTTGTCAGGAGAAAGGACACTGGAATTCAGAGTGCCCTACGAGAAAAGAGAATAAACAAAAACAAGACGAAACAGAGAAGAGGGATTCAGAAGAAGAAGAAATTGAAGACGATGAAGAACTTGTGCCAGTAAAGACATGGAAATGGAAAAATTGACAATGTGAGCCGATGCGTTGGCCCTGATGTGAAATTTCATACTACCTTCTAAAAGAGAATAGACCAGAAAGAACACGTAAGTGTCTCTTGGTCTTGACATTGTATAATAAGGATGGCGTGTTTTGTTTTCTACTCACACTTTATGAAATTGTGCCCTTTCACCTATCTCTATCCCTCTGGATCATGTTTTAGTTAGAATTGAAATGGAAGGATGTTTTCCTTCACGCACGCTCTTTAGGCATGCAAGTCGGTAAACAATAGTCAGTCTATTCCTCCATTATTTTGTGTCTTGATGTTTCCTAAATCACACACTGATGCCATAAAATAACGGGTTAGATGGGTTTTGTAGTGTTGGGAGTGGGGGTGGGTGGGGTGTAGGTGTTTGGCAGAGTTGGTCATTGCAGGTGAGGGCTTAGGTGCTTTCAAAAAGCTTTTACTTCTTCACTCTGTGTTGATAGTATATTTGGAGTTTGTATGCGTTCGCGTACGTTTGTGTGGATAGTTTATTTGGGGTTTGTATCATCTCCCTTCTGTGTTGATAGTATATTTGGGGTTTGTTTTTTCCTCTTCCCTCTGTATGTGTATGTGTGTATGTGTGTGTGTGCGTGTGTGTGTGTGTGTGCGTATGTCTGCGCGCGTACGTTGTGTGGGTGTGTGTATTGGTCTCTGTTTGTCCGTATAAAACTCACTTTATCCCTATCAGATACACTCTACCTACCTACCTACAGTAGCGTGCATTCAGGTCAGCCACTTGCAACACTGTTGATATTTATCCCTAGTGTTCAATACAGTGACGTCACTGACGCTGGAAATTTCGAGACTATAAATATCGACTTGGGGATTTCCACATTTTGTAGCTATACATATATACTAGAATTCATAAACAGGAAACACTCAAGCTGAGGCTATAAAAAGACAGTGGGATTTTCCAAAGGAAAAACCCACAAGTTGGAGCTATAAATAGATAGTGGGATTTCATAGGAATTTCAGCTGATTATAGATACATAGGTATTTATCCACGATCGTCACAGAAGTTGATATTGTAAGTAGTTACTAATTTTATCTATTTTATAGTGTGTGTGTTTATGTGTGTGTGTGAGTATGTCTGCGCGCGTACGTTGTGTGTTTCTGTGTGTGTGTGAGTATGTGTGTGTGTGTGTGTGTGTGTGTGTGTGTGTGTGTGTGTGTGTGTGTGTGTGAGTATGTCGGCGCGCGTACGTTGTGTGTGTGTTTGTGTGTTTGTGTGTGTGTGTGTGTGTCTGCGCCCGTACGTTGTGTGTGTCTATTGGTCTCTGTTTGTCCGTATAAAACTCACTTAATCCCTATCAGATACACTCTACCTACCTACCTACAGTAGCGCGTATTCAGGTCAGCCACTTGCAACACTGTTGATATTTATCCCTAGTGTTCAGTACAGTGACGTCACTGACGCTGGAAATTTCGAGACTATAAATATCGACTTGGGAATTTCCACATTTTGTAGCTATACATATATACTAGAATTCATAAACAGGAACGTCACTCAAGCTGAGGCTATAAAAAGACAGTGGGATTTTCCAAAGGAAAAACCCACAAGTTGGAGCTATAAATAGATAGTGGGATTTCATAGGAATTTCAGCTGATTATAGATACATAGGTATTTATCGACGATCGTCACAGAAGTTGATATTGTAAGTAGTTACTAATTTTATCTATTTTATAGTGTGTGTGTTTATGTGTGTGTGTGTGAGTATGTCTGCGCGCGTACGTTGTGTGTTTCTGTGTGTGTGTGTGTGAGTATGTGTGTGTGTGTGTGTGTGTGTGTGTGTCGGCGCGCGTACGTTGTGTGTGTGTTTGTGTGTTTGTGTGTGTGTGTGTGTGTCTGCGCGCGTACGTTGTGTGTGTCTACTGGTCTCTGTTTGTCCGTATAAAACTCACTTTATCCCTATCAGATACACTCTACCTACCTACCTACAGTAGCGCGTATTCAGGTCAGCCACTTGCAACACTGTTGATATTTATCCCTAGTGTTCAGTACAGTGACGTCACTGACGCTGGAAATTTCGAGACTATAAATATCGACTTGGGAATTTCCACATTTTGTAGCTATACATATATACTAGAATTCATAAACAGGAACGTCACTCAAGCTGAGGCTATAAAAAGACAGTGGGATTTTCCAAAGGAAAAACCCACAAGTTGGAGCTATAAATAGATAGTGGGATTTCATAGGAATTTCAGCTGATTATAGATACATAGGTATTTATCCACGATCGTCACAGAAGTTGATATTGTAAGTAGTTACTAATTTTATCTATTTTATAGTGTGTGTGTTTATGTGTGTGTGTGAGTATGTCTGCGCGCGTACGTTGTGTGTTTCTGTGTGTGTGTGTGTGTGTGAGTATGTGTGTGTGTGTGTGTGTGTGTGTGTGTGTGTGTGAGTATGTCGGCGCGCGTACGTTGTGTGTGTGTTTGTGTGTTTGTGTGTGTGTGTGTCTGCGCGCGTACGTTGTGTGTGTCTATTGGTCTCTGTTTGTCCGTATAAAACTCACTTTATCCCTATCAGATACACTCTACCTACCTACCTACAGTAGCGCGTATTCAGGTCAGCCACTTGCAACACTGTTGATATTTATCCCTAGTGTTCAGTACAGTGACGTCACTGACGCTGGAAATTTCGAGACTATAAATATCGACTTGGGAATTTCCACATTTTGTAGCTATACATATATACTAGAATTCATAAACAGGAACGTCACTCAAGCTGAGGCTATAAAAAGACAGTGGGATTTTCCAAAGGAAAAACCCACAAGTTGGAGCTATAAATAGATAGTGGGATTTCATAGGAATTTCAGCTGATTATAGATACATAGGTATTTATCCACGATCGTCACAGAAGTTGATATTGTAAGTAGTTACTAATTTTATCTATTTTATAGTGTGTGTGTTTATGTGTGTGTGTGTGTGTGAGTATGTCTGCGCGCGTACGTTGTGTGTTTCTGTGTGTGTGTGTGTGTGTGTGAGTATGTGTGTGTGTGTGAGTATGTCGGCGCGCGTACGTTGTGTGTGTGTTTGTGTGTTTGTGTGTGTGTGTGTGTGTGTGTGTCTGCGCGCGTACGTTGTGTGTGTCTATTGGTCTCTGTTTGTCCGTATAAAACTCACTTTATCCCTATCAGATACACTCTACCTACCTACCTACAGTAGCGCGTATTCAGGTCAGCCACTTGCAACACTGTTGATATTTATCCCTAGTGTTCAGTACAGTGACGTCACTGACGCTGGAAATTTCGAGACTATAAATATCGACTTGGGGATTTCCACATTTTGTAGCTATACATATATACTAGAATTCATAAACAGGAACGTCACTCAAGCTGAGGCTATAAAAAGACAGTGGGATTTTCCAAAGGAAAAACCCACAAGTTGGAGCTATAAATAGATAGTGGGATTTCATAGGAATTTCAGCTGATTATAGATACATAGGTATTTATCGACGATCGTCACAGAAGTTGATATTGTAAGTAGTTACTAATTTTATCTATTTTATAGTGTGTGTGTTTATGTGTGTGTGTGTGTGTGAGTATGTCTGCGCGCGTACGTTGTGTGTTTCTGTGTGTGTGTGTGTGTGTGTGAGTATGTGTGTGTGTGTGAGTATGTCGGCGCGCGTACGTTGTGTGTGTGTTTGTGTGTTTGTGTGTGTGTGTGTGTGTGTGTCTGCGCGCGTACGTTGTGTGTGTCTATTGGTCTCTGTTTGTCCGTATAAAACTCACTTTATCCCTATCAGATACACTCTACCTACCTACCTACAGTAGCGCGTATTCAGGTCAGCCACTTGCAACACTGTTGATATTTATCCCTAGTGTTCAGTACAGTGACGTCACTGACGCTGGAAATTTCGAGACTATAAATATCGACTTGGGGATTTCCACATTTTGTAGCTATACATATATACTAGAATTCATAAACAGGAACGTCACTCAAGCTGAGGCTATAAAAAGACAGTGGGATTTTCCAAAGGAAAAACCCACAAGTTGGAGCTATAAATAGATAGTGGGATTTCATAGGAATTTCAGCTGATTATAGATACATAGGTATTTATCGACGATCGTCACAAAATGGAACGAAAAAATTGAAAAAGAAGAAGAAAATGAGAAGAGGAAGAAAGAAGAGGAGGAGAAGAAAAAAAGAAAGGGAAGAAGAGTGTAGGAGATAAAATAAGAACTTGGTGGAGAAAAAGAAGAAATTAGAAGAAGAAGAAGAAAACCCAAAGGCCCTTTTCAGGGCCAGCCATATTTCTCGAAAAGAGATAGCCTTTCATTGCCTACCCCTTTTTTTAAAAATTTAAAAAAAAAAAAATCCCATGTTAAATTCCCCTTGTCCGTAGATTGTCCCACGATTTATTCCCATGTTAAATTCCCCTTGTCCGTAGATTGTCCCACGATTTATTCCCATGTTAAATTCCCCTTGTCCGTAGATTGTCCCACGATTTATTCCCGTGTTAAATTCCCCTTGTCCGTAGATTGTCCCACGATTTTTCGCCATGTTAAATTTCCATTGTCCGTAGATTGTCCCATGGGGTTCTGTAATGCTAATTCCCATTGTCCGTAGGGTATCCCTATTCACTACTTAGGACCTTAGGGTTTCATTAACCATGATATAAGTTGTTTTTTTTTCTTTCACTTTGTATTTTATATAAATAAATCGCGTTTTCATTTATACAAAAGTGGTCATCACTCGTTCTTCTTGCTTAATTTCAGACAATATAGTCTTAACAGTACAGTATCTATAAACACTAACTTACCCTTTCTTGTGTGTGAAAATGTATCTATTTAATCCCCTTCTTTTATATAATACCCCTTCCCCCTCCCCCGTGTGATACTATGTTTATATGCATGCGTGACAGTGTGTGTGTAGCAACACTTCCTACCGTTTCGTTGGACGGTAGGGATGTATGTTTATATGAATGCGTGATAGTGTGTGTGAGTGTCAACACTTTCTACTCGCTTCGTTGGATGGTAGCGCTGTATGTTTATATGCATGCGTGATAGTGTGTGTGTGTGTGTGTGTGTGTGTGTGAACACTTCCTACCCGTTTCGTTGGATGGTAGGGATGTTTATATGCATGCGTGATAGTGTGTGTGTGTGTGTGTGTGTGTGTGTGTCAAAACTTCCTACCCGTTTCCTTGGATGGCAGGGATGTATATTTGGATGATAATCAAAAATCGGGTGTTGGAATGTATATGTGATATGTCTGGATGATAATCAAACAGCGGGTGTTGGCATGTATATGTGATATGTTTGGATGATAATCAAAAAGCGGGTGTTGGAATGTATATGTGATATGTTTGGATGATAATCAAACAGCGGGTGTTGGAATGTATATGTGATATGTTTGGATGATAATCAAACAGCGGGTGTTGGAATGTATATGTGATATATTTGGATAATATTCAAAATGGTGGTGGTGGATGGTAGATCGAAATTTGAACAGTACATTTTCCCTTGTTCCTATAAACTGTGAACATTTTTTCTTAGACATTTTTTAACATTACCGTTAGTAGTGAATGGGGTCACCCTACGTACAATGGGAATTAGCATTACAGGGACCCCTGGGTCACTCTACGTACAATGGAAATTTAACATGACGAAAAATCGTGGGTCACTCTACGTACAAGGGGAATTTAACATGGCGAAAAATCGTGGGTCACTCTACGTACAAGGGGAATTTAACATGGCAATAAATCGTGGGTCACTCTACGTACAAGGGGAATTTAACATGGCAATAAATCGTGGGTCACTCTACGTACAAGGGGAATTTAACATGGGAATAGAGTTTAGGGACAAAGGGAATGGAACATGGGATTTTTTTTTTAAAAAAAAATTTAAAAAAGGGGTAGGCAATTCAAAGGCTATCTCTTTTCGAGATATATGGCTGGCCCTGAAAAGGGCCTTTGGGTTTTATGTTAATGTATTCATTAACATAAATGGCACCGCATTGGTCTTCTTCTTGTCCTTAGGTTGCGTCTTACTGTTGGTCCGTACATCAGCACTCTTTTCAGGCATCCTTGTCTTTCGACGTAGATCCTACGTATCCACAGGCTGGTGTTTGTCCTGTGGACAACGGTCCACTTCGATCGGACATACATGAGCAAGTCTGTCCGAAACATCATGGAAGACACAAGGGTGGATGACTCAACTGTAGTCCACATCTTGAAGCGACGAGAACAGGTGAATCAATGCATTGAACGGCGCTTATTTATAGGCGGAGGAAGGATTGAAACGGATTGAGTTCATTTACCAATCCGAACACGCGTTACAGAATTCAGTCAGCTTGCATCCAATCCGAAGAGAGCAGTCTGTGACGTCACGTAGTCAATATAGATTCGCTAGCGCTTGTGTGCAGTCAATCTATGCGACAGTGATTCAACATGACGGAAACTCAGAAAACGATCCAGTGGGGTGCACCAGCAGGGGAGACTGCCCAAGGGAACCCGGACTTACTTTCAGAAGAGGTGAATTGGGATTTTGTGGATTTTCTCTCCTCGCAAGAATTTGTTCCGGAACCTTCGTTACTTTCTTCATTACCGCAAGTGGAGAATTTTAGACAGAGACAGAAAGAAGAATTGGAGAAATTTATACAACGACAAAAGGAAGCGGAACAGACTTTTCTCCTACAGCAACAGCAACAAGAAGAAGAGGTAAGAAAAAAACAACAGCAACAACAGCAAGAAGAAGTAGCAGCAAAGAAACAAGAGGGTGAAAATGAAACGGTCACGGTACTGTTGGACATTTTAGCGGAGTTAAGAAGTCTGAAACAAATGTATCAGACTTCTTTATCACGACCGAAGAGAATACGACCTTCCCGAGCCAAACATGTCAACCCTGTGACTAAGCCTACCGTACCACCCTTAGTGATTTCAACCCAATCATTATCATCATCAACATTACGCAGTCCAGAAGTAGGCCTTGGCCGTGGCAAAGGCTTAAGGCAGTTAAAATTGATTGCTTAAACTCACCCCTACACCATGAAGAAAAAAGGCCCTTTTCAGGGCCACCCACATTTCTCGAAAAGAAATACAATTTCAATTTGCCAATAACTCAAAAAAAAACTCACCCATGTTACCCTTTTAATACGTGTCTGTGTATGAGTGCGTGAGTGTAGCTTCTTATTTTAAAATCACAACTCAAAGACACTTACCTTATATCATTCATTTATTCTTTTCTCCATTTTTTACAATCCAATTCACAATTTATAACACAACACTTTAATAAAAAGTTCATTAATTTCTTCTTTTCTCCTTGTTTAGTCTCTGTGTTTTTTCAATTTCTTCACCGTCGCACTCTTTTCCTCTTCTTCCTCCTCGCTTTCTTCCCTTCTTCTTTTTTTCTCCTGTTTCTTTTTCTTCACCTGTCTTCTTTCTTCCTCAGAAGAATCCCTCTCTTCCTCTAAAGAATCCCTCTCTTCTTCTGAAGAATTCCTCTCTTCTTCTGACTCCTCTTGTTTCTTTTTGGGGCAATCTGGAGACCAATGTCCTTTTTCTTTACAATAATAACAGGTATCTTGACTTTTGTCTCTTTTATCCCCTGTTTTTTTTCTTTTTTGACGGTCTGGACACTCTGAAGACCAATGCCCTTTCTTCTGACAGATATAGCAAGTATCTTGACTTTTATCTCTAAAGGAAGGAGAGTAGTCCGTAGGCTGGTCTGAAGAGAATTTTCTAATGACCCCTCGCAAAGCTCTGACGAAACGTTCCATCTGGTCAGTCTCTTCCATCGTTGTGCTCGGCTCGAGAGTGAAATGAATAGTGAAAGGACAAGACACACACCCTTTTATATACGCTGGTCTGCTATGACTATAAAGTAGTTTATGGTGTTTGAACTTGAGTCATTTGACTTTTTGCTTTCAAGATGAAACGATCCCATTCATTCGAGAAGAAAGAAGAAGAAAGTAAGAGGCAGAAACGTGATCTATCGCCTCGTACCAGGGCTGAGATCTTGGCACAAATTCATGCCAGTGATTTTGAAGAGGACATGAGTGAACCAGAATCCGAACCCTCTAAACCAAGTTCATCACCCTTAGTTAACCCTGAAAATTACTATTCCATTCGAGAGACGGAAAAGCGCTCCTCTAGAAAATTTAGAACCACGGCTTACAAATACACGGTGAAGTTTAAAGATTTCAAGGCTGAAGTGCCGTTAGAGAAAGCAGAAGGGTTCATCACTGAGGTGTGGGATTCTTTGCTCACTTCACTCAAGCGACAATGTCAACCCAAAGAAGACGATCGCTTGAGACTTTCCATACAACACGACGGTTTGAAATCCCCTGTTTGGATCGAGTTTAGCACCCCTGCAGAATTAACTGCTTCCAAAGTCATGGACAAGATTCAACACGTACAACAATCTAATGATCAGTTTGACATCACCGATGGTAAAGCCACACTGGACATGACCCACGTCTCTCCTCCTCAAGGGACTGGACGCAAAAAGATGTTATTGGTGGACGACCTTCGCAACACCAAAACGAGTCTCGTCCGAATTAACAACCCTCATGACCAGATGTGTTTAGCCCGTGCCATCGTGGTGGGACGAACCTATGCCAACAAGAACGACACGGTAGAATGGAAAAGAACCTGGAACACTATTCAACGTTCCGACCGAGCCAAACAACGAAACGAAGCAGAACTCCTGTTACAACAAGCCGGACTGCCCAAAGACACACCTTGTGGCATTCCCGAGATGCAAAAATTGCAAGATGTCCTAGCTCCACGATACACCTTGAAAGTGCACCCTCAAGAAATGCGCGGGCCTCTATTGTTTCGAGGCCAAGATTTTAAGGACGGAAAATACATTCACCTTTATCATCACGATGACCATTTCGATACCATTACCAGTATCACTGGATTCCTGGGATATGTTTATTATTGTGAGAAATGTGACTATGGTTATAATAATCGAGAGCAACACAAACATTGTGGATCGAAATGCTCAGGATGTTTGGCCTCTCCACCCTGTCTGAGCGAAGAACCAGTGCCTTGTTCAACTTGTCTGCGCACGTTTGTCAGCCCTACCTGTTACCAACAACATCTGAAGACGCAAGGTTCACAGAAGAAATGCGCTTGTCAACTGCTGAGATTGTGCCCTACGTGTGGACAAGGCATACGTACCAATAGTACCAAGGCACACGTATGTCGAGGAAAGAAAAAATGTCACATTTGTCACCACATCGTGGACTTGGAACACGAATGCTACGTGCAAAAATACCAACCCCCACCAGAGAAAGAGGACGGTCACAAGAAGAAAGGCAATTTCATCTTTTTCGATTTCGAATGCATGCAAGAGACTGGCATTCACATTCCTAATTTCTGCGTGGCTCATCGAGCGTGCGAGAAGTGCATTCAAGAACCTATCTTCAGTCATTGCCCTCACTGCAGCAAGATTCCTGGAGGACGTGAAAAAATCTTTCGGGGACCAAACACGTTAGCCGATTTTGCACAATGGGTCTTAGACCCCATCGACAAGACGTGGAGCCAAGAGGACATCGAACGTTACGGAGATTGTCATCGTCATGCCACGGTGATGGCTCACAATTTCTCCGGATACGATGGACAGTTTCTTTTGAGGTACTATACGGAACAAGGCACCGAGCGTCCTAAAGTGACTTTGAACGGAGCCAAAATCATTTTCATGCAAGTGGGACAAGTACAGTTTAAAGATTCGATGAGTTACTTGGCCATGCCTTTGAGTCGAATGCCTAAAACGTTTGGAATGACAGAAATGGCTAAAGGGTACTTTCCACACTTTTTCAATACGGAAGCCAATCAACATGCCGTTCTACCCCATTTACCCGAGGCTCACTATTACGACCCCGACAACATGCGTACCGAACAACGAGAAGCTTTCTACGCTTGGTACCAGGCTCATGCCTCTGACCCCTTCGACTTTCAGGAAGAAATGTTAAAGTATTGTCGTTCCGACGTGGACATTTTACGACGTTGCTGTGGAAAATTTCGAGAACTGTTCATGGAACACGGAGGGGTCGATCCTTTGAAAGAAGCTTGCACCATTGCCAAAGCGTGTTCCTTAGTGTACCGCCAACGATTCATGCCTGAAAAGACCGTGGCTGTCATCAGTCCTCAAACGACCCACTATGTCAAGCGTCAATACTCGGTCAAAGCCCTACGTTGGTTACATTACTTGTGCGACAAGGAAGACAAGTGGATTCAGCATGCCCGCAACGGAGGGGGCGAAAAGACCATCGGAACGTATTCGGTAGATGGCTGGGACTTAGAAAACCCCAAGATCGTGTACGAGTTTAACGGTTGCTTATTTCACGGATGTCCCGTCTGTTACCCTGACCGTGGTACTAAAAATCAGTTTTTGCAACGAACCATGGAAGACTTGTACCAGGACACTTGTCAGCGACGCCTAAAGTTAGAACAGGAAGGATACCAAGTGGTGGAAATGTGGGAACACGAGTACGATCACCGTATGAAAACCGATCCCGAGTTTAAACGCCTCGTGGAAAGTTACCAGTTCATGGACCCGCTGAACCCGAGGGATAGTTTGTACGGAGGAAGGACCAATGCCACCTGTTTGCTGTACCAAGCCGACGAAGAGAAAGGAGAAGAAATCAAATACTTGGACGTGTGTTCGCTGTATCCCTACGTGTGCAAATATTGTCGTTTTCCCGTAGGGCACCCACAATTGCTGACGGAACACATCGACCTGAAAAACATTCGACAATACGAAGGCTTGATCAAGTGCAAAGTTTTGCCTCCCACGAACCTATACCATCCCGTCTTACCTCACCATTGTCAAGGCAAACTGATGTTTCCCTTGTGCCGTACTTGTGCCGAAACGTGCAACCAAGACCAACCTTGTCAGCACACCCAGGAAGAACGGGCCTTGACGGGAACCTGGGTCAGCGTAGAATTGTTCAAAGCTCTGGACATGGGATACCAACTGTTAGAAGTGTACGAAATTTGCCACTTTCCCAAGACACAACAATACCACAAGGGTGACCCTACTCAGAAAGGCATTTTCGCCGACTACGTGGATGCCTTTTTGAAACTGAAGCAAGAAGCCAGCGGCTATCCTTCCTGGTGTCACACTGCCGAAGACCAAATACAATTCAAAGAGAAATACCGGGAACAAGAAGGCATCACTTTAGACCACATCGAGAAAAACGAAGGCAGGCGATCGTTTGCCAAAGTGATGTTAAATTGCTTGTGGGGTAAAATGGCACAACGACCGTGTTTACCCAAGACGGAATATTTGACAGAACCTTCCCGCTACTTCCAGATGATTCACGATAAAACCAAATACATGAAACACGTGGACGTCGTTCGAGAGAATTTAATCTTGGTCAATTACGAAGAAGATCTGGACTTTGTACAAGACGACCCTTTTGGAAATGTCATCATTGCGGCTTACGTGACAGCCCATGCTCGCTTAAAATTGTACGAAGCTTTAGAACTGTTAGGGGAACGCGTCCTGTACTTTGACACGGACAGTTGCATTTACATCCATCACCCTATTCAACATCACCCTAACATCGAAGGAGACCGTTTAGGAGCCTGGACAGACGAACATCCCAACGACAAGATTCTAAGTTTCGTCAGTGGCGGTCCCAAAAATTACGGCTACGAATACCGTGACAAACAAGGAGAAGTGCACACGACGTGCAAAGTGAAAGGACTGACTCTGAATTATCGTACCAGTCGAGTGGTCAACTTTGGGGTATTGAAAGAAGCCTTGCAATCGGGAGAGGATGGAAACTTTAAAGTGACCACCTACCAACCGAACAAAATTGTACGTTTACCCACTCACCACATCGTCAGTCGGCCCTTGGAAAAAGTCTATCAAATTGTATACCAGAAGCGAGTTCGACTTCCCAATCATTTCACCTTACCGTACGGTCACGTCGGTATTGGTCTGTATATAAAAAAGGAACCCTAGGCAAGATCGATAGTTCATTGTGACTACCAAGACCGAGCGAACAAGATGAATACTTTGAAAAAGACATCGTTTCAGTTTGGGGATTGTAAAAAAGTTGTATCTTCCTCTAGTGTGACTAATATTGGATGGATAAGACCCATGCATTGCGACGGAAAATGTCCGGAAGGAAACTGCGATTGTCCATGTGGTTACCATTGTAATTGCGTAACGGAGTTTGCAGACGAGTGCGATTGTGAGCCTTGCGATGGGACCGATGCTGTACCTTGTGACCTGAGCGATGCCGTAAAGCATCATGGGAACTTTAGTGCCCCTACCCCTGTCATGGAAAGTGATGCTGTGCGTGTCAAACCTGTGGGATGCGAAAGCGATGCTGCTCGTCCTCTTGGACATTTTACTGGGTTTCGTTTTAAAGGGGAATGTCGACCTTCACGTTTACCTCCCTACGGATGTCATCCAGCCCTGAGCAAACTCCTACCCATTTCACTCAACCCTCATCGAAACGAACCTGTGAAAAACGAATATTCGTTTCCTGTGCGTTCGTCGGAATACTGCGACTTTGAAAATCGTCTTCAATCGTTCAAAGGAAAATGGCCAAAGTATCTGGGAGGACCGACCCCCGAAGAATTAGCCAGAGCCGGATTTTTCTACTTGGGCGAAGGAGATAAAGTCAAGTGCTTCAGTTGCGGTGTGTCACTTCACCACTGGGAACCGCAAGATTCGGCCTACGTAGAACATGCTCGATGGTCACCGAATTGTCATTACTTACCTTTAGTGGGACCGAGACATTGAAGTAACTTCTTACCATAATCATCTGTTCATGGATACTTTACAAGAGAACATTTGTGCTTTGCCTGTGGAGTTGAGAGAACGCATTTACCGAGAGCTGGTCAAAATACAAGTGAAACGTAAAGAACAATTGCATCCGATACGTCACCGGTGTTTGAACCACTGGTACCTGAAGGCTATACAAGGACTGATTCAATTGAAAGTGTTCCATTGGACAGACATTGATCAACGACCTCCTGGTTATAAAAAGGAATGGTTTGGTATTGACGATTCTATCTACTACATTGTAAACGTATTGCATCGAATTCCAGAGGAAGAGTTAACGAATTACCAACATCTTTCACACAATGTCAACTTGGTGAAAGAGGAAACTTCTGAACGAATTGTAATGTGTAGATTAGTGACTCAACGATTTAAATTCGACACTGAAGTGAAACCATGTTTGTGCAAAGAGTACATTTCTTGTGTCAGACCAAAGAGGATTTAGTATGACCTATTCATGGATACTTTACAAGAGAACATTCGTGCTTTGCCTGTGGAGTTGAGAGAACGCATTTACCGAGAGCTGGTGAAAATACAAGTGAAACGTAAAGAACAATTGCATCCGATACGTCACCAGATCTTTAACCACTGGTACTTGAATGGTATAAGAGAACTGATTCGTCAGAAATTCTTTCAATGGTCAGACATTGTTCAAAACTTTGAGGTCGCTAATGATCGACATGTTCATAATTATGGTTACTTCGAGATTCACCTACAGCAATACATTGAGGAAGACAAGTTAAAGGATTACCAACATATTTTACGTGGAATCTACTTAGAGGAAGAGGAAACACCTAAACGAACTCTGACGTTTCGGTTACAGTATGCAAGATTTAGATTCCCTACTGGAGAACGAAGATCTCTGGCTAGAAAGTACGTCTATTGCATCCGAAAAAAAGAGAATATAAAAACAGGCTGCCATGCCACGGTTTATGTCACATGTCATCCAACAGATTCCGTGGAAGGAACTCAATGACCATATTCAAACCGTGGATCATTACCATCAATTATTACAAGAACTGTATCCATTCAATTTTGGACGACAAGTCGTGTGTGTCTTAGTGACTTGTTTTCTGGGATTTCGTTTACCAGCCGATTCTTTGTGGACTCTTTACGATCAGTACTTACCACCTCCATGGCCTTAAATGGTCACGAAAAACTCCTTTTGCTCAAAGCCTTGCGTTTTCATCTGGATACTTCTCGACCTCAACAGGAAAAAAAGATTCGTCAACTTTTAGCGACCCAAGACGTGTATGACGATGTGTGTGTAGCTTGTGACTTACACCCTCATTGGACAGATGTTCGTGATTGGAAAAAGGGGGGTTTTGAGGCTTGGACCCAAGAAGTGGCCCAGTATGCACAAGAGTTGTTCAAGGAAAAAAGTTACTTTTCAACCTGTGTTAGTGACGGTGCCAGAAGAACCCGTCACCGAGAACAACCACTCGCTTCAGGACAGGACTGTCATGGACATGCCTGAAAGGTCATTCCGGGAGGACACTTGTGTGACAATACCTCATGTAGAGACTGTAAGAACATTACACACTGTCCCTAGGACATCTTGGTTAACCAAAACATGTTGTACAGACACTTGTTTATATTCCACTTTGATCGCTTTGCTGTGTTTTATATTCCTGTACATCACTATTTGGGTTGTATGTATTTTTGTCTTTCGTGTTCATATTTGAAACATTCAATAAACGTGTTCTGAAAAAGTATATAAACTCTTGTCTTGTTTGTTTTTTCGTGTCACAAGTGACATTTCTCATACCATGGCTACCTCTGCTGTCTCTGCTCCCTCTTCCTCTACTGTCAAAGTCATCGACGAACACTTAGATCGTGCCAGTTGGGAGGCTTTGTATCTTCGCCATCCCTTTAACATGCTCATTGCTGGACCTAGCGGTTCAGGCAAAACCGAATTCGTCAAACGTTTGATCGAACATAAACATCATTTGATCGATCGGCCCCCTCAACGGATCGTGTGGTGTTACAAAGAGTGGCAATCGGCGTACAGCCTCTTGCGAGAAAGTCAAGGCGATTCCATCGTGTTTGTGGAAGGCATTCCTAAAGAAGACGACGGCATCGTCTCTGACTCCCGTCTAACCCATTTGGTCATTTTCGACGACATGTTAGGAGAAGACGAAGAAGAAATTAAATTGTGGTTTACGCGCAAAGGGCATCACCGTAATGCCAGTGTCGTTTACATCACCCAAAATTTGTTTCAACAAAGTAAAGCCCATCGCACCATCAGTCTCAATGCGCATTACGTGGTCTTGTTTAAAAGCCCTCGAGATAAATCGCAAGTGCAAGTCTTAGCCAAACAGTTAGGAACGCCTTGGCTGACTCAGGCGTACGACGATGCCACTCAAACGCCACACGCCTATTTACTCGTCGATTTGAAACCTACGACCCCCGAGGATTTGCGATTTCGTACCCACTTGTTTCACCACTGGTGCCAAGACGGAGGGCCTGTCCTGTACACGTCTCCGTCCTCGACTTCATTTCACTCCCCATGAAAAAAATCTATAAAAACCTCAGACCCTTTTTCGTCTGTCTCACACAGTGTGAACATGACGTCCCTTCAGTCGCATCTTCCCGTCAAATTGATTCGTGCCTTGTATGGCATCAGCCGAGAAAAAGATCCACAAACACGAGCCCGTGTCTTAGAAGCTAGTCTCAAAGAAGTCTTACGATGGTTCACGGTGACGGCACGTCAATTACTCCAAGGAATCATTCAGATTCCTCATCAAACCCAACGCTTTTTCGATCGAAACAAAGTCGCTTTGGTCCAACTGGCCGATCCCCGCATCGACACTCAAACCAAAAAACAAATCCTTTTGAAACCTGGAGGGAGCGGTACTCTAGGAGGGGTCATCATTCGCTCACTCTTAAGATGGGATCCTAATGCCCCCAAAGTTATCCCCAAGACAAAAGTCCAACGAAGCCCCAAGAAGAAAAAGAAAAAGACCAGGTCCCCAAGAAGAATAACTTCTCCAGTGGCAGGACCCTCCTCTTACCAGACACCACCACCATCACCCCGGAAAAAGAAAAGAAGCCCCCAGAAAAAGAAACAGAGAAAAAGTCCCCAGAAAAAGAAAAGTCCACAGAAGAAGAAGAAAACTAGTCGCAAGAGAGGCACTTCGGCCAGGACGCAACCTTACACTCGCAAGCCACGACCTGCCACAGCGTCTCCGGCAGCCTCACGTTTGTCCACTTCTCCGTTGATGTCACCAGGAACTGAAGAGTACTTGGAGACGTTGATCACACCAAGAACTTCTCCGTTGATGACCCCCAAAAGAACTTCCCAAGTGGCAGGACCTTCCAATTTAGCGGCAGTGGCTGCTGCTCACAAAGTACCTTCTCCCAAAATCAAAGTCCATGAAAGATCGGGCATGTTACAAAGTTTACTGGATTTGTCCAAGCAAGAACTGGCTCGATTTAGTCCGTTACGTACCCCTGCACGACGTGTCATGCCTGTCCTCAAACTGATAAAACGTAAAGACAATCAGTGGCGACGAGTTCCAGTATAAAAAGACCTGTGACCAAGTCGGGGGTATCAGTGAACTTGTAAAAGATGTCACCTCCAAGAAGCCACAAAAGAAAGAGACAAAGGCAGACGCGTCATCCGACAAAGCGCTTAGCCAAGCATCGACGTTACCCTAAAAAAAGACACAGTCGTTCCAAGAAAAAGAGGCGTCAACAAAGGGGAGGATTCCTTGGCGATTTTCGGAAAAACATTGTCACCTTTATGACAAAGCGATAGTCCCAGAAAAAAAAGATAAAAGGGTGTGCGTTAAGTCATCGACGTTAGTGTCTGTTCGGTGAATGTCCCGGAACCCACAAGCAAAAATGTCACCCTCCAGAAAACCCCAAGGAAAAAAAAGGAAAGGACTGCCACCACGTTTAGCCAAACATGGGGACCTGTTATCTGTCCTGTCCAAAGCTTCTCCACCCCTACGAAAAAAACTCATTCAAACGGCCTCCAAAGAGGTCATCGATACCGTGTGCGAATGTTGTTTGAACGTTTTGAAAGGCACGATCCCTTTGTCCAAACACCAGAAACAATGCTTAGGCAAACATCGTCACGTTCTTCGGAAAATGGTTCAAAAGAAAATTCCCATTCGTCAAAAAAAGAAGATGTTGGTCCAACGTGGAGGCATTTTACCTCTCTTGTTAGGCCCCATACTAAAAGGAGTCTTGGGAACCATGTTGGGAGGACTGATGGGAGCAAGATAAAAAGGCCTTCGGAAGTCCCAAGATCTCAGAATTCATCCCTGACAACCCATGGAAGGACGAAAACTAGCTTTAGTGCCTTACAAACGATGGATGGAATACCATCGGTGGCAAGAACAACGCACCCCGCATTTACCTCCCAATCCCAATTTGAGCGAAATGTCCCAGTTACAACACGAATTGCAGTCCTTGATGGATCGCCAAGATTTGTCCGAAACAGAAAAATCGCAAAAGTACGGTCAACTCTTGCAACGATTGCAACTCTTTCACCAGAAAGCTTTAGACGAAACAGCTCTACCCACTCTGAAAGATTTTAAGACCTTGATGAAAAGTCCAGCACCATCACCAGTACCAGTACCAGTACCAGTGGTCAAGACAGAAAAAGGAGAAGAAGAAGAGGAAG
The DNA here is from genome assembly GCA_028554795.2 of Sinohyriopsis cumingii. Taxonomy (NCBI): domain Eukaryota; kingdom Metazoa; phylum Mollusca; class Bivalvia; order Unionida; family Unionidae; genus Sinohyriopsis; species Sinohyriopsis cumingii. Next base: position 166,758,999 of record CM068825.1, on the reverse strand, counting down.
GGTTTCTAACTCCACCAGAAAAAGTACGCAAGTTAACAACACCACCTACCTCCAGAATTGGATGGATTAAAAAGATGATGGCCACCCCTTCTTCATCACAAGAGAAAAAGAAAGTGAAGACAGAAGTGAAACAAGAACCGATATCCCCTGCACAGACATCCTCCTCCTCTTCGACACCTATTGCTGGTCGCACACGCAAAGCCTTGCAATCCAAGAAAATACCCCAAGAGAAAAAGAGTAGCCTCTTCCAAGAGTGGGTGCCTTATTAACACATCAACCAACACAAAAAATGGAAAAAGTCTTAGCCAGCATTTACTACGATCCCTCGCATCCTGCAGGTTACGCAGGAGTTCAAAAATTGTATCGTGCTGCCAAAACTCGACTGAAAAGTCTCCGTTTACCTCAAGTGCAACGATGGTTACAAGAACAAGCTACCTACACTTTACACAAACCCATTCGACGCAAGTTTGCCAGAAGTCGCACCCGAGTGGAAGGCATCGATCATCAATGGCAAGCCGATTTAGCCGATGTCTCTCATTTGGCCAGCTACAATCGCGGCTACAAATATTTGTTTTGTGTCATCGACGTCTTTTCCAAATTTGCCTGGGTCGTGCCCTTGACTTCCAAATCGAGCAGCGAGTTAGTGCGAGCCCTGCAACGGGTGTTGAAACAAAGCGGTCGTCGCCCTCTTCGATGGCAAACGGACAAAGGTACCGAATTTCTGAACCAAGCTTTCCAAAAAGAATTAAAGAAACGTGACATTCATTTTTTTACCACCGAGAATCCCGAAACCAAAGCCAGTATCGTGGAACGTTTTCAACGTACTTTGAAAGAACGCATGTGGAAATATTTTACGCATCACCACACTCTGAAGTACATCGACATCTTACCGCACCTGGTGCAAGCGTACAACCAATCTTACCATCGAAGCATCGGACGTGCCCCGCAAGACGTGACTCCCGACAACGAAGTGCTGGTGTTCGAGCGCCTGTTCGGTACGTCCCCGACGAGGGCTGTCCCCAAGAAAAGTGGAGAGTTGACCGTGGGAGATTGGGTGCGCATTGGCAAAACCAAACGCACTTTCGACAAAGGTTACTTACCTAACTGGACGACCGAACTGTTTCGCGTCACTGGACGAGTACATGGCCGTCATCCTGCCGTCTATAAATTGGAAGACATGAACGGAGAAGTACTCAAAGGAACGTTTTATTTGCCCGAGTTACAACGTGTCACCAAAAAAGAAGACGACGTGTACGACATCGAAAGCATTCTCGAACGCAGAACCCGTAAAGTGGGCAAACGACGTGTCAAAGAAGTCAAAGTACGTTGGAAAGGATATCCACCCAGTTTCGATTCTTGGATCGACGCTTCGCAAGTCATCGACTATAAAAAGAAGAAGTGACCATCATGCCCTTTCACACAGCAGCAGACGCAGCTACGTCGACCAGTCCTTCTTCCCCTAGTTCTTCTGTGCAAGATTTACAAAAACAACCCTTGTGGGTGTGGTGTGGAGAACGTGTGCCTAAAACGCAAATCGTCTTTTTCTGCCAAATCTTCGTGGTGTATTGTGTCATCGGGGCAGCCATCGCCAATTTGAGTTTGCAACAAGGAGACAAACAATTGTGGACCATTTTATTGAGCAGTTGCATCGGTTACCTGCTTCCCAATCCCTCCCTGAAATTCTCCTCGAACGGGAACGTTGTGTCCAGTGCCAGTGCCAGTCACCACTCCAACAACCACAACCAGAACCCCATTTTGGGCGGAGACACACCTCTGACATCCACTAATATTCCCTCGGACAGCCACAGAACTCTGGAATTATGAGTCACCAAAACCAATTTTACTTAACCTTACCCAGTGACAGTTCCATGGAGGTGTTTCCCCACAACACGTTGTGCTGTTACACGGCCAAATTACCTCAGGCCATCCCCTTAGATCACGAAGCCCATTGGGAAGTGGCTTTAGTGGAAATCATTCACCCGACCCAAGTCCTCAATGTCATTCCCAATCAAAATTTTTTTAATGTGGAAGTTCATGACGAGTCATTGCAACAGGAGTTGAATAAGAAAGTCACGTATGACAATAAAATCTATAATGAGAAAACTCAAAAATGGACCTACCACTTTTTAATTCCCCCAGGTTATTATTTCAGTGGTCAACATTTGGTCAACGTCATAGCTGCCAAGTTTAATGGCGTGTTTGGGAAAGCTTTGGAGCATGCCAAAATAAGTGTCACCATGGAGTACCACAAAGTAGCTCGTCGCTTCTCGATGAGATTTGAGCGGAGTAAAATCATATCCATTTTATTTTGTCCTGAATTGTTTGACATGTTGGGCGGAGACATGAACCTGAGAATGAGCATACTCAAGAACAACGAATTACCCATCGTTTACGACAACGAGTCTTTTAGCAAGTTATTTCGTACCCCAGTAGAACTGAACCAAGGACTGAATTTGATGTTCGTGTACTCCGATGTGGTGGAATACAACGTGGTGGGACACACCTCCGTGCCGTTACTGCGTGTCATTCCTTTCAAAGTGGATTCTGCCGCAAACGCTGACGAGGAAGGTGGAAACACTTACCACGTTCACCGCGAATTTGTCCATCCTCATTATTTGCCGGTCAGCAAGTCGTATTTGGACACGGTCAACATTACTATAAAAGGAGATTTGGGACAAAATATTCCATTCACCAAAGGAAAAGTCACGGTGAAACTCCATTTTCGAAAACGGTTCTCTCACGATTCGTAAGCAAGTCATGTATCCAGTGTACCAAGGGGTTGCACGACAGCGAGGACACGGTTTAGGAGATATGTTAAAATCGGCCTTTCGTTCGGTGGCCCCGGTGTTGAAACCGATGGTGACACGCGGATTGCACGCCTTGAAAGATGCGGCACTGACGCAAGGCAAAGAATTTCTCCAAAATGTCATCATCGACAAACAAAACCCTAAAGAAGCCTTCATGAGGGCAGGCAAAAATGTCCTGCTGCAAACGGGTAAAGACATTTTAGGCCGACGAGACACACCTATAAATGCCCTGCACGCTACCGAGTCAGGCATTCAGCAAGGACAAGGCAGAAAGAGACGACGAAGAAAACACCCTTTCACCAGACTTCAAGCTAGAAAAGCCAAGAAAAGAAGAACCGTTCGAGACTTAGACGTTTTCGATTATTGAGACACAGAAAAAATGATGCACCGAGAGTCATGTGCTTGTTCCAAGACGGAACTGGATATGTTTGCCATGCCCCCCACCATGATGACGATGCAAGAATCCCAGTGGGTGGAATTTCATCCCGTCTCCTCTTTGACGGATTCCGCTCCCATCGAGTTCGAAATCAAAGGACAACCCGAAGATTACATCGATCTGAATAGCAGTTACCTGTATTTGAAAGTCAAAGTGATCAAAACTGACAACACCAATCCTGGAGCCAATGATAGGGTAGCGCCCGTCAACAATTTCATGCATTCCTTGTTCAGCGAAGTGGACTTGTACTTGAATAACAAACTGGTCAGCAGCAGCATGGATACTTACCCATATCGTGCCTACTTGGAAAATCTCTTGACGTACGGAAAAGAAGCCAAGAATACTCATCTGGATGCTTGCGTGGTATGGAAACCTGACACGGCAGGCACGTTTAGCGACACAGCCCTCACAGCAGATGACGATCCTCACAATGTGGGGTTTAACACACGTAGAACTAAAATTTTGCAAGGACGTAGTTTAGAACTGATGGATCGTTTGCATTTGGACATGTGGTTACAAGAAAAGTATTTACTGAACGGAGTTGATATTCGCCTGAGACTGAATCGTAGCACTGCCGCTTTCCATTTGATGGCCCATGCCAACGATTACAAAACTGTTATCCAAGAAGCCAGACTTTACGTACGCCGTGTGGAAGTGTTACCTAAAGTGGGAAACGACATCAGTCAGACGTTGAGCAGAACGACCGCCAAGTATCCCATACGACGTGTGGAAGTGAAAACGTTCACCATTCCTGTTGGACAGCGATCCATGATCGAAGATCATCTGTTCCAAGGACAGTTACCCAAGCGTTTGATCGTTGGTATCGTCAGGAATTCAGCTTTCAATGGACTTCATAACGAAAATCCTTTTGAGTTTCGACACTCTAGCGTGTCCAAAATCGAAGTCAGTCGTGACGGCAAGACCTTGTGTACACGACCCTTTGAGCCTAACTTTGCCCAGAACAATTACTTGAGATCGTACTTGTCCCTGTACGAAGCCACCGGACAGTTAGGAACCAATACCAGTCACGGTATTACGTACGAAGATTATGCAGGAGGCTACGCTTTGTGGGCTTTCGATTTCACTCCAGACCAAGGCAGCGACGAGGGACATTTCCACCCTATAAAATCTGGCCAGATTCGTGTGGAAATTCAGTTTGCAAATCGAGACCCTGCTGATCCAACGTTGAACGTGATCCTGTATGCAGAATTTGACAATACAATAGAAATCAACAGTTTGAGAGAAGTCATTCTAGATTACTAGAAGCCATGGAAGACTGTTATCCCTCTTTACCTAGTGAAGAAACTTTGGACATGAAATGTGAGGAGACCGTGGAAGGAGAATCCCAAGACAAAGACGAAGAAATTGTCATGATGAAGTCGAGATGGCCAGAACAAGAAGCTCATTTAGTCTCCTGTTTTGCCAAACACTTGGTCGACAAAATGACGGAATTGATCAAGAAAAATTGTTATGGATGTCAAAACGATCATCCCAGTCAAATTCAACACGATAAATGCCTGATGTTGAGTCAAGAAGAAAAATTGGACGAGTATCTGGACGAAGCTTGGAGTCTCATCTCAAACAAAGACGTGTTGCACCAGTGGTATAAAGACTTGCGTGAACATTCTTGTCCACCATTAACCACTCAAGAGATCCATCGTATCGAAGCTCTCCTGAATCAGAGTGAGGAAACAGAACGAATAACCGTTTATTCGTCAGACATTTTCAAGCAAAAAGTCAGGATCGAATTGACGACTTATTATTACCTGTGAAGAAGAAAAAAACACAAATCAATGGATACCTGGGAACTTTATTACCTTTTGAACCATAGTTCGTATACGGCTTCTTGGAATCCTGTCGTCTGTGCTAAAGATGAACTCCCTCATCGCAAACCTAAAGACCATCAAGCTTACGTGATCAACACGGACGAAAGTCATCTCCCAGGAACCCACTGGGTAGCCGTCTACTTTCCTCAAGAAGGATGTGTGGAATATTTCGATTCGTACGGATTGCCCCCTTTGGAAGACGATATCATCGACTTTATGAGAAGAAATGCTCAAACCACCCGATTCAATAACGTGAAATTACAAGGCACAGATTCCTTGGTGTGTGGACAGTACTGTGTGTATTTTCTGCATCATCGCAGCCTGGGCTATTCCTTAGAACATTTAGTGACTCATTTTGATCCTCGTTCTTCTGCTAGAAACGATGTGAAAGTAGATCGATGGTTTTGTGACCATTATGCTTATCTTTTGTCTCAAGCTAGGAAACGTAGTGTCCATCAATGGCCTAATGATTTCCAACAGTGGAAATCACAATTTCATTCACAACGTTGTCAGCCCTGTTTAAAGTAGATTGTCGATTGAGAAAAAAGTTTGTGATTTGAAAAAATTATTTGATGTTATAGTGTTGGATTATTGTTAAAAATGTTAGAGTTGTTGTTTAGTGTTAAGTGATTTTTGAATAAAAAAATGTTGTGTTTTGAAAAAATGCCTTTGTCTTTTGTTTAGCTATAAGAATGTTGAATTGATGCTCTTTCATTTCTTACTATCCCTCTCATGACAATCACTGAACGTTGCGAATCGAAAATCGTGTGGGGATGTTTTCCTTCACGTCCGCGCTTTCACTATAATAACCGGGGTTGTTTCCAGTCTAGCCATCCATTGTCGACTCATCCTCCTAAGAAGATGTGCTCCAAACTAGCTAAGCTCAACGAAGCCTACGTGAATTTGCATAGGGTCAGACACAGTCTGATACCGAAGCCAGAAGAAATAGAGAATGTGAGAATGTTAAAAATCACTGAAGACCTGATAGAAGAGCTCTTCAGAGAAGAAGTGAACAGAGAAAAAGAAGAATGGACGGAGAAGTACAGACTTCAGAGACAGCAGCAACAGCAGCAACAACAGCAACAGCAGCAACAACCTGAAGCTGACAAAGGCTTTGTCGATTGTCGTATCGACACCAAAGAGTTCTTCTTCTCTTTCCGAAGAAGCAGACCTATCGCCAGAAAGTCTATCCTCAGAGGACATCGCATTCTTAGAAACTAAAAAAGAATGCCATAGCAAAAAAAAAACAGCCCTTTTCAGGGCTACCCCAATAATCTAGAAAAGAAGTAATGATCCATTTGCCAATGTGTGTAGGTAGAGTAGTGTGAAAATAAACACTAACTCTTTCTTAAAAATTTTGAGGGTATGTGTTGGTGTGTTTGTGTTTGTAAGTGATAAAGTAGGTTGGTGTGGATAGTAGATTAAAATGATGTTAGTTTGTTTTTTTGGGCTGCTTGAGGTGTATATTTGGGGTTAGATTGGATTGCTTTGAGTATGTGGATAGTCTATTGAAGTGATGGGTAGCATAAAAAAGTGAGCGAGTGTTTCTTTTAGGTCCGCGCGTTGTTGTTGATTTTGGTCATGATCTAGGTAAGATGAATTTTATGTTATTAGGGGGATGTTTTCCTTCACGTCCGCGCTTTCAGTATAAATTGAAACTCGTTCGGCAGTCCAGCTACCCTTGTTGATTGATCAACACCGAAAAAATGAACACGAGACTTGAGAAACTGTTGGAGCTTCATGTGCATCTGGAATATGCCAGGCGCATATTAAATGAACTGGCCGCGGAAGCCATTGTCGAGGAGGGAAGGATAAGAGAGGAGGAAAGAAGAAACAAAGAAGAAGAAAGAAGATATAAAGAGGAAAGAAGAAACAAAGAAGAGGAGGAGGAAAAGGAGAGAAGAAATTTCAAAATCCCAGAGAGCGAAAATTGGGATTCTGAAGCGACATATCCTGCCTCTGCTCTCTCCCCCCAAAAGGTAAAAAGTAACTGGGGGATAAGATGTGTATGTGGCGCCAGGCCTGGAAGGTGCCACCATTAACTAGGTGTCCATGAAGTTCCAAACAAAACAGCCCTTTTCAGGGCTACCCAATACTCTAGAAAAGAAATAACGATCCATTTGCCAATGTGTGTAGGTAGAGTAGTGTGATTATAAACACTAACTCTTTTTAAAAAATGTGAGGGTATGTGTTTGTGTGTTTGTGTTTGTGTTTGTAAGAGCTCAGGTATGTTTGTGTGAATAGTAGATTATGGGTTTCTTTATTGTTTTTTAGAGTATGTGGAGAGTATAGTTTGGGTTTGATTATAAGAAATGAGAAAAGTGGGGATGTTTTCCTTCACGTACGCACGTTGTTGGGTTATGATCTAGGTAAGATCAATTTTATGTTTTTAGGGGGATGTTTTCCATCACGTCCGTGCTTTTTGTATAAGAACCCACAATATTCGTGGTTCAAACCATTCTGCAAAGAATAAAAAAGAAGATGGCTTCAAACCACCTTAACAAAATGGAAAAATTGCAAAACGTGATGGACAATTTAGGAATGTTTGAGCAAATGTTGTTTAACCTAAACGAGGATCACTATTCATATAGTCCCCATAGAGTGAAGATGGAGATAAACAATTTACGAAAAATGAAGGTAATCATCAGTGATCTGTTGAAAGAAATAAAGGAGGAGAAGGAGGATGAAGAGGAAAGGATAAGGATGAGAGAATGGAATGAAAAAATTGAAAAAGAAGAAGAAAATGAAAAGAGGAAGAAAGAAGAGGAGGAAGAGAAGATAGAAGAGGAGGAGAAGAAAAAAAAGAAAGAGAAGAAGAGTGTAGGAGATAAAATAAGAACTTGGTGGAGGAAAAGAAGAAATTAGAAGAAAACCCAAAGGCCCTTTTCAGGGCCAGCCATATATCTCGAAAAGAGATAGCCTTTGAATTGCCTACCCCTTTTTTAAAATTTTTTTTAAAAAAAAAATCCCATGTTCCATTCCCTTTGTCCCTAAACTCTATTCCCATGTTAAATTCCCCTTGTACGTAGAGTGACCCACGATTTATTGCCATGTTAAATTCCCCTTGTACGTAGAGTGACCCACGATTTATTGCCATGTTAAATTCCCCTTGTACGTAGAGTGACCCACGATTTATTGCCATGTTAAATTCCCCTTGTACGTAGAGTGACCCACGATTTTTCGCCATGTTAAATTCCCCTTGTACGTAGAGTGACCCACGATTTTTCGCCATGTTAAATTTCCATTGTACGTAGAGTGACCCAGGGGTCCCTGTAATGCTAATTCCCATTGTACGTAGGGTGACCCCATTCACTACTACCGTTTCCGTTTGTCCATTGCCGGATCAAGTCCTCCTATGGCCTAAGCACTGAAAATATTATGGTGCACCCCATCCCATGTCAAACTAAAAGAAAGAAAAAAAAACAAATATTAAAAGCTAAAAAGGTGGAAAAATACCAGTGTTGCCATCAATCAATCCAAATAATCTTACACGCAGTTTGAAATGGTCATATGTAATTCATTCGATTTTATCATCAACAATTTGTTTCTGTGCTTCTGCTGGGCTGGTGCCCTAAGCACGTGCTTCGTGTGCTTAATGGGTAATCCGGCACTCACTACGTTTGTCCCTATAAACACTTATTCCCTAAAATACCATCCCATGTTAAACATACTGACCCACTTAAGAAATGATTTGCCCTTGACCCCATACCGCCACCACCCCCACAACAATTTTTGCATGTTAACGTATGGGTACATTTATAATTATGATTCATTCCAAGTATTTTTAAAAATTCAAAAAGGGATTTAGGACACAATCATTAAAAAACAAAGTTTTACCAAAAACTTTAAGGCATATTTTCTATAACGGCAATATTGACCCAGTGTTAACGGACTATTGAGCGTGTCCTAAAATAAACTGGCGTAGCTCCATAATTAGTAATTCCAAACAAAATCCATCAAGGGGTTGGGGTAATATGATAAAATGAAAAATGTTTTCAATAACACTACCTGAACACTAATTGTACACGACGGACCCTGATCCCTAGGTGAACGGAGTAGGCAAGGGTTGTCGCGGAATTAATTGCAAGTACGATGAGAATTTATCAAGGTGATTAAAAAATAAATTCTACTGAAAAGCTGAGACGACGCCTTCCAAAGTTAGTTATGTTTCTCTTCACAGAAGCGCAGGCTCAGCAACAGACTCCCTTTTAAAAACAAATTCCATTGATCTTTCTACAAATAGCATCATCGTTATAACCAGCACAGTCATTATTATTATTATTGTCATCATTTTTGCTGTTAGGAAAGGAATATCGTATACTCTGTATATAAATTCGAAACGGTTGTTCAAGTGATATTTTTAACTCAAACTGACCTAAAGCACGCTCTAGTCTAAATTACACTTACTATATTCATAAACGTTATTGACGTAGTGCCGCGAGCAATGGCAATGTGGCCTCGTTACAATCTATATGTAAGGCGCCACCTAGTAACAACTACAATCTACGATTACGTGGGAACTTACTACGCAGTTCATTCTCGTAAAAACTGTTTTTGTTGTGTTTGTGATTGATGTAATGCTAAGCGCCTGTCGCCCTAAGTAACAGTGCTTTTGATTGGTCAAGTCACCAAAACTGCTGTGCGCGCTTTTTAGATCGCAGACATAAGAAGTCATTTAAGGTCACCGTTAAACTAAATTGATAAGTAAATTGAGTTGTTGAGTAACTGCGCTCTAGTCTCCATGGGATTGGCAGGACAAGTGTGTGATTATTACTCAGAATAGCTGATTCATCATGTTCCTGGGTCTGTATTGGAGCGGCGTGCCACCAGGTACGAGTTGCTGAGTCATCAGATTGGAGTGCGTCAACAAAGCTTCGAGCTTACAGCGTGGAGAAGCGGGCGCTCAACAGCCAACGGTCGAGTTCAGGCAGTAAAACTACGTAATAAGCAGTTTTAACACATCCTGGTCGAGCAGGAACATTTACAACGAAAGAAAGCAACTTTCTTCTAAAATTTCTGGATTTATTTTTGTGTCAAAAGGGATTTAGTGAAACGACGAAGTACTATGAGTAAAAAGGTAAGGGTTTGTTGTGACGGAATCTTCGTCATTGTAAAAAATAAAAAAGTGCGACGCAAGCAGTATACAAAGTATGGCGTGTTGTGAACTCTTTGTTTACGTTTTGTTTACATCTAGGTTTCGACACCTTTTGAAGATAGTTTTGAATGAAATTGGACGGTTATATTAAAACTTAGTAAAGTTGATCAGTAGTTTTGACAAATTTACGTAATTTTGTGTTTATTTCATTATTTCCATTCGTGACCTAGGGTTATAAATAGGTAATGCACCTGAACACGTGACTTCGTTTGCTGCCAAAAGAATTTGCGTCGCTAGGTTTATCATCAGTGATTTATTTGTATATACAGCGAACGAAAGACGCGTTGTTGAAAATTGATACGCATGCGAATTGTATTCAACGTTAAATCATAAAATTGTTGACAGTGAGATAAAGACTGCCTACGTGTTAGGATTGTATATTAATAATTCTCTTTACTTTTATTTTGTCTTTTTAAAAAAATAAGAAAACAAGGTTTCTGTTCTATTATTTTTGTTGTTGTTGTTACCGTGTAAAATAAAGGTTGTTGCTAATAAAAATTCCAATTGATAGCTATGATGTTTAAGGCGGAGTTGGTCAGGCAGAAGTCAGAGTTTTATTTATAAACGTCTAAGGACAAATCGCTTTTTTATTCACATTAATATTTGAGCAATTTTTCATAATTTCCGATAGGGGCTGTTTGTGTATTATAATAGTTGTAGCTTCGTGTGATGAAAGTGGAGAATACACATTTCTTTAAAAATAAATTAACGTCCTCCATTAAACAATTACACTGCACTTTGTTCTTTAAAAGTACAAAAACTGACATGGCAAGCACTGACACTTTTACAATTTGTTTTTAACACATCTATGATGTTAGATCTCAATTTTTCATAATCCCGATTTTTCTTATTCCACTCCACACTGCTGTCAGCATTTACGATGCTGTTAGTGAAAAATATTTAGAAAGTAAGTAGTGGAGTTTCTAATTTTAGTAATTTGGTCATAAAAATATTATTTCCATGTGGTTATATTATTTCATTATTTGACGGTCAGGTTCTTTTGTGAATTAATTCAGAAAATTCAATTTCAGGGACAACTTTTTTTTATCTGGTCTGATAGTTTGGATGCTATACTGAATAATCAGAATTTGAGATGTGATTGGTATTAATCAGAATAAAAGAGACCCATGGTAATTTTTGTTATCCATTTACAACATTATTGATGGACTGATGAGAATGGTGTATTCATTTTGTTTTCATTATTATTAGTTTATTTTGTTGACTTTTTAAATATAATATACAAATAACAAATTTGCAACTTCAAGTGGTTGACTGGGAATTAACCAGGAAGAAGGATGTGAGTTTCCTTACACATTTTCAAGAAAATACTTATAAATAACATAAGCTTTTTCAGTGTAACATTTGACATCATTAGACTGACTGACTGGTGCAGAGGGCACCATCCATGTGTACTTGGACAAGTCTTGAAAACTTGTAGGAGCACCCATTTTCTTTTAGCTCTTAGGTGTCGTGTAGTTTTAAGGGTCAGCTCATTTTCTAAACTTTACCAATGCCACATTTATGTACCTGTGCCATGAAATGCTACTACACAAATACAATTAACATTTTGGGTCATTTAAAGAATTCTCATGGAGCCAGGAAGATGAGAATTGTAGCTTAGATGGATGGGTAGAGAGAGGAAAGAAAGTAAGAAAATAATTCTTGTGTCTGTATTCTGTATAGTTATTATTGTACATTTACGTGTATGTAATTGATGCAGCAGGTACAAGATCAAAGGAAGCTTGTTGGAAACAAATGCGACACATTGTTTTATTCTCCGGTTATTTTGATTGATCGTATTGAGTAATCTGATTTTCTACATCAATTAAGAGCTTTTGGCACCAATCCGGTTAATTGAAACTGTAATTTTCATGTATAAATGAGGCCTAACAAGATCTATATTACAGATACAAATAACACCTAGGTGTAACAAAATCTATATTTGGAAACATTTCTTACGTGACAGTTAGTCATTATTATTCTTGGCAACAGTATGTTTCCTCAGATTTTAAAAGTAAATTTAAAATTTAAAAAAAATAAAAACAAGAAACATTTCTTTGTAATTCCATATGTTGGACATTTCTTACATGACAATTTCATGCTAAATTACTTTTCATGAGCTGTCTTTTTCCCCTCCTTTGATTTGTTGATTTATGCTGTACCATTTAAACATAGCAAGCTATAGCCCCACCCAGTTGTATCACTTGAGGAATGTAGATGTGGTTACTTGGAATTGGGACTGAAATATTTCCTAGAAGCCTGATCAGATTATTACTATACTTGATACTAAACAAGTAAATAAGCAGGCATGGCTGTACACATGTTGCTTTTAAGTGTGGATTATTAATAGTCTGACGTAGTGATTGGCAAAACTTCATGTCATCTAAATCTTTGCCAACCAATGGTAGTTAATCCATTTTGTTTCACATCAACCCTTGGCATATGTAGCTGTCAAAAAAATATCTGCCGCTTTGCAATCTGGTTGGATGCAGCTGGAAAAAAAAGTTCTTATTACATCAGTCTGATTAAATCAGATGAAGTTTTATACCTTTGCACATGGAAGACTTTTCAGTATGGCTGAAAATCATCAATATTTGATTCACTTTCAAATTTCTAAAAGCTGCATTTCCACTGGCTAATTCAAAAGGTCATCAGAACATGACTTCTGTCAACCACTGTCAGATCTTCGCATTGGACAGTGGAGATCTGATATTAATTAGGTAGTTGTTACATTTAACTTGGAATATAATTGGGAGTAATTGAAGCAGCCACCACTGCATGGACTGGTGTACAAAAGTACCCCATGTGGGTTGTCACCCATCTGATTCGGCATGCTGTCAGTACTTTAGACCAAAAATGTCTGCAGCATGTACCCTTGATGTGCATGATAGAGAAGCAATAATCCCCTTTGTGTTAGAACTGGGGGTCAAGTTGAAATTTTTATATATAAAAAATTGTGGGGTCAAAATGAGGGTGGGGTGGTTACATTAAAATTTTGGGGTCTCTGTTGCACAGATGAGGGTAAAAGGACTGACTTGGTCACATTTACTAATCACAAGTGGCCACATTTTATCTAATACAGAATCAGTATTTAATTTATATGGTAAGGAAAGTATCACCTCTTCCAATATCCATTTCCTGATGTCAGGTTTTTGTTACTGAAAGAAGTGTTGGCTGTATTCTGGTTAATATCATAGATGTTAAAAACGTTAAAATTAAAATAAAAAACGAAAAAAAACACATTTTTTTCTCAAAAAATTAAATAAAAAAAAAATGTTCCAGTAGTTTTTAGGCAACACAAAAATCAATGTTTTACTTATTTACCAGTTTTAAAGTTTCAGTGATACAGATGTATACACACCTGGCCTACACTACCAGATATCAGCACTATGTTGTAGCATGTTTACGTAAAGTATTGTAGGTTAGCATCTTAGATTCATTATTGATCGATATTTGTTATCTAGAGTATGACAGAGGACCGCCTGTATGGCTGATGATAAAAAAAAAATGAAAGTACCAAATATAAAAAAACGCAAAAAGACGCGTTTTTCGAGGTAAAATAACAAACGAAAAAATGTTTTTATCATCTATGGTTAATATTATATCATTATATGCAGATGCTGACATTTACAGAAATGGGCTCAACAATGTTGACAGAATTTTGTTCTTCACCCAGCTGTCAGGTTTTTGTTATTGATGACTGGATATAATTGTCAGGATCATTGACATGGTAAACATAGGGCTTAAGACTAACCCTCGGGATTTTGGGGATTCCGACACACAGAGAATTTAACCTTGAACAAAACAAGATATCGGGCAACATGTATCACTTACTAAGGATTTTGTCTACCAGTACTTTAAAAAATTTCGTCTGCATGATTAAATTGCAGTTGTGTACATTTAGCAACAGGAATAAAATCATCACAAAACTTTCACATGGCATCAGGTAAACAGAACATTCTTATATTAAAAGAAAGAGTAAAAGTTGTTTGACTTGACAACAATGAGGAGAGTTCAAGAGTTTGTTCCCAAAATTTGATGTTGAAAGACACAAATAAAGATAAAGAGAATATTTTGCAGCTGTGGAAAATTGGACTAAATAGAAAGAAAATGATTGCCAAGCGATGTTTGTACCAAGATTTAAATGACATTTTTAAATGGTTCTGCAATGTACACGCCACTAAGCCTACTCACATTTCCCACCTAAAAATCAAAAACCATCAACAAGGTTTTTGGAAATGTCTTACAAATTTTCAAGGAATGGCTAATTTTGTAATTTATTTGCAATACTGATGCACAAATGATCAAGTACAGAAGAAATATTCAAATTTATTGACATCATCAAAACTCTCCCATTAATGTCTGTTCGCTTGAAATAAGTCTGTTTGTAAAACAAAATGAAGACATTAAATACTTTTTATTTATGTATTTTCTTCTAACAAAAATAGCCTGACTCTTGAAAGGCCAACTCTGTATACAGCACTTTCCCAGTGTAAAAGGGTTTGGTTGGCTAAGAGGGGAACCACAGTAATTATGATTTGTAACAGTAGTCATTAGCAGTGTGCTTACAATGCAGAAATGAATTTATTACAAGATTTTTTTCATTGCAAAGATGATGACATTTAGAAATGACTTGTATTTGGCATGTCTTTCACTGATGTGTGTATCAGAATTTGAAAAAGTGGTTTAATCGCATTATTGACAGTTCAGAAGATAGCTGACTCACTGAGGATGCTGAGAAATGTCTATTGATTGCACATTGCCTGCTGCATGCATTGTGTGACTCACGTTGACACAGGGGTACCAGGAGCAATCATCACTCTGTGCAGCATTAGATGTGGAAAAAAATAACTTCCCAGTTTGAGTCATAGTAGGTTCTGTGGCATTCAAGGCACATCAATTTATATAAAGACTTCCATGTTACACCAGTCTAAAGCTGTGGATCAATGACATAACTCATGTACAAAAATTGAGAATGTTTTTTTTTTCTCCACAAGTACTCTTACAGTATTCCAACACAATGGTGATGCAAACTCATACCTATTGATTTGTACATTGTGTCATTCCTGTTATCAGATATAAGCTGCCTCATCCCTGTGAAGCAAAAAACACATGTATTGCAAACAGTAACAATACATAATGATTATTTCTATTACTTAATAATCAGAGGATCATAATCCAGTACAGATAATTGGCAGTGACCACGTAGGGTTTAAGAACTGACCATTTAAGGGGTGGTGGTGGACTTGGGATATAGTTTTGAATAAGGGTAATTTTTTGTTTCTTTTAACTTAAGTAAATGTACTTTTTCCACATTTCCGTTGTTATAGGGTTTAATGCCATTTTTCAGCACAAGATAGGCTATCCATGGTGGCCAGTATTAATGGTGGAGGAAGAACCGGGGAAAACCTCGGAAAGAACCACCAACCCACGAGAAGCTACCAGCAAGCTTTCTCACATATCCACATTGGCTGAGCCCGAGACTAGAACCCATGCAGACAGAGGTGAGATGGCAGTGATCCGTGACGGAGGGCACTTTAGACCACTCTGCCACTCAGGGCCCCCATTTCCATTTTGGAAGGTAGTCATCATAGTGGATATTTGTGGGTTTTAATATTTAATACCTCACTGGAAAGTCGCAGGCAGCAATATAATAAGATCATACATTCTCTGGATCATTTGGACATGCATATCAGGCAGGCAGGCAGCAGTATAATTACATCATGCGTTCTCTAGATCATTTGCCTGTATCAGGCAGGCAGGCAGCAGTATAATTAGATCATACGTTCTCTAGATCATTTGGACATCAGGTAGTGCTGAATGCTTTTAAAAATTGGTCAATGGTGTCTTTTAATATTCAAATGTATGCCATTAAATCCCATGGGCCTTAAAATATTTCAAGATCTGCAAGATAAATTTCTGGGCAAAGAATCCCAGGAGACTATTTAGGTGATTGACATAATATAGTTATTTTTAATGGTACAGTGATTTTAATATCAGTTGCGGGGGGGGGGGGGGGGGGGGGGTCTGCTTTTAAACAAAGCAAAGAAAAAGAGATCACACTTAAGGCCCCCAAAAATGTTTCCTGTCGGCTGACTAGCCCTGTTTCTCATTGATGGCTTTAGCACTTTTTTCCCCCCATAGTAACTAAACATCACAAAAAATAAAATTAAATATATATGTACATGTATACATGTGTAAAATGAAAAAATAATTAAAAACTACCTGCCTACCTTAATATTAAAACTATTGTAATAGAAAACATTTTTGTTGACCAAATTATTAAGTTGATGTGTTATGTAACATGATTGCATGGAATATTTGTACAGTTGTTAGAATAATGTAAGAAATAGTTTTGTTTCCTCATTCCCTCACATTTTTACACAATGAAGTGCATATTTCTTAATTAAAAAAATGCAACTGCTAGTCCCGGCCACATTGTAGTATTTTCATACCGAATCTACATGTCCATGCGACACCTTTTCTCAAAGAGCTGTACACTTGTGTAGCTTTAACATACACTTTACTCTCGCTACACAGATGTTGCTGTAGCACATGCTGCTGTATTCTTTTACTAACAGGTCATATACTTGTCATTGGTCATCTGCAAGATTGTTATGAGATTTACAGGTGAAAATGATGAAAAAGTATAGCAACTTGAATATTTTCAGTACTTGTATATATTATTTTCCATTGCTGTTCTTGTATATCAAGCAAACGTTGTATTATTAGAAAATGGACTGAATGCAAAATAAAACTGTCACCAAAGAACACGTACATATTTAGATGGGGTATAGAAATTAAGATAGCAATGTGAAATCAATTACTAAAACTATGTCCATAATTACTATTACAGCATTGAATCCTTAAAGTCACATAAATAAACAGTTGACTCCAAAGTTGAAGTAAAAGCAGTAATACTACAAGGTAAAAATGCCTGAAGATATACATGTACACAGCATAGAAAAAAGGACATGGCAAGTCATCAGGTGCTGAAGGGGATGGGTTACTTATTGCCGTAGCAGTTAATTTTACCTGGACATCCTTCAATAACATCTTTACAATTCAACCGAAATGTCTACTTTAAGCACCTGTAACTTCCTTTGGGTCTGGAGAGTGATTTTTAAGCCACAACATACGATACAGATGTAATGGGATAAAATGGATCATTTTCAAAAGAACAAAAAGTGAGGTCCCTGTTGGTGTTTAAGAAAACTGGTAATGTTATCTTATCAGTCATGGTGGATGTATCATGGGTTTTGTTTCAAGCATCCACAAGTTCCAAGAGAGAAAAGTGTTGATTACAATGTAATTAATTATTTAATATGAAATTTAATTCATTAACCCCTGAGCCAAACAGCTAGGCATTCCCCTACAGTGTACATGCAGAGATCACCTAGAGCAGTGTTAGCCTTACCAGTGCCTGTATCTCTGAGACTTCCTGACAGCACTTGGCTTGTCTATTTTTAGAAGGTGGGGGGGAACCTGCAATAAAAATATATAAATATATATATATATATATATATATATATATATATATATATATATATATATATATATATATATATATATTCCTTTAATTAATCTGAAAAATGGCATTGCAGTTCTTAATAAAATTACATACATAATGATGTGAATTTCATGCTGCATGCAGAAATAAAACTCCTGCATAAAGGTAAAAATAAATGATTTACTTACCAGTTTGCTTCTCTTGCCAAGAATAATACATAATTATCCAGTATGAATTCACAATAAATAATTAATACCATCAGCAAATGAAATAATTCTATTTCAGGGATGGTCCTGGCTTTTAAAAAGCTGTCGCCAAAAAAATCGCCAACCTCAATATTTTGTCGCCAATTTTCAAAAAGTGTCGCCAAAAAAAGTAGTGTACATTTTTTCAAGCGTTAATTTAGTCTATTAATGTAACAGGCTATGAAAATTACAAAAGATGGATTAGTTAATACTTTAATTACAACAAGCATTAACAAAATGTTACAGTGTTACATGAAGATCCGTCGCGATTTTAGGGCTGCCCACTTGTTGAATGCAGTTTCAAAGTCTAATTTTTCACATCTGTACATGCTGATTCTCATTAAATTCTCGAGAGATGACATGCAGAGCTTATTTCTGATGTCAGTTTTTACGAAGTTCATCTTACTGAATCCACGTTCACAGTCCTCATTGCTGACAGGTGACACCAGTAGTCTCTCAGCAGCCCCCCCCCCCCCCCCCCCATGGCTAGCTTCATAAAGCTTGTAGCGAATTGCTTCCTAAATCCCAAGAATGATCACTGAATGCTGTATAAATTTTCTCGACAAGAAAAATAGGATCTCCATTCCCACGAATGAAACTTACACGAGTCAACACCTGGCAATATTGGACCGTATATATAAGCATAAATTCACACCCAATTTAGGGATTCTTTCACTTCTGTATTTTGAGAAATAAATAATTGTTATTAATTATGCAAAACTGTTCTTTTTTGCTATTTCTTGTTGCGGAGTTTAAGTCTCTGCAGCCGTAAATCAGGACTGATGGCAAAAGGAAAAGATCAATGAGTAAAATGCCGCACTGGCGACAGATGTAATTGTGATTTAGATTTTTTCCATTTGCTTTGTATTTATACACAGTAGTCGGTACTTCAAAGCTTATCAGTTTTCTATGAAGGTTCAGCAAAACTATTGTATTGGTATATGTATAAAAAAAAAACCAGAATAATTAGCCATACAATTAATTGTATCTGTTCTATTCGCGTCTTCAGAAGTCGGTCAGTTGTAGGTATAGTGCGGTAGCATGATTGACTGTATCGCAGCATACAGTATCAGCCCAGATGTCAGCATAAGCAGATTATGATGTAACAATGCACTGTAAAGATGGGGTTGTCAATAAGAACAAAGGATCGTTTGTGTAACAGATTAATTCCAATGCATTGCTTAGTCAAGTTTGTGGCTTCCTTTCGTTCTGCCTTTTAATTTATCCAGTCCAAATCATTGATTGTATGTACAAATTAAATAACCAAAAAGTATGTCGCCAAAAAAATCGCCAGATGATATATTTTTGTCGCCAATAAGGAAAAAAAATCGCAATTTGCGACATTGGCGAAGCCCAGGACGATCCCTGTATTTTATGTACACAGTCATCTCTCTTGTAGTCTTAACCTCGTGTGAATACTCTGTCGGCTTAAAGGCTACTTCCAGTGGCTGATTCTCGTCATTTTGCATCATTTTTAGATGTAAATATTTCCTCTATTTCTGCTGCTACTGAAGTCTGTGGGTTTTTTTTCCTTTGTTCAGCAATGTTCACTTTATGTAAGGTAAAATTTTATTAGTTAAACCATCTACATAAAAGGAAGTGGCTTGAAATCAACCAATGTTTTTTGTCGATTTAACTTATCGTGCAGGATGCATGCCTAGACTAACACTGCCACTCAAACTCAGCGCATGGGAAACAAGCTTGGTGAACTGATCCATGTTATTGTAGCACTCGGGAGATGAGGGAGGTAAAGTACGACGTGTTATTGTGGCAGCAGGGGTTAATGTGTAAAATGAATCTTCTCTTTTTGACTTTTCAGCCTCCAAAAATATTTCACAAAGTAAGATTTCTATTTTGCATAGTATTGGTTTATTCATGTCATGAAGTTCTCTTGATTCCAACTTTTGATTTGCTCCTGGCACCTTCAGAATGTCACCTATCAGTCTTGTTCTTCCTGTTGTTTCAGATTTTCCTGTCGCACGTGAAGTCAGAGGGTTTGTGCAATATAACTTCAGAACCCAGTACAAAGGCATCCCCGAATGTATCAGATGATGAATTGGTTGCCCTTTCAGTGAAGGAGCTCAACAAGCTCCTTAAAGGTCTGAACCGAGAGGATGTCCAAAAGCTTAAACAGCGCCGGAGAACCCTAAAAAACAGAGGCTATGCTGCTAACTGTCGAGAGAAAAGGATCTCACAAAAGGAAGAACTGGAAGGAGAAAAGGACAGATTACGCGAGGAGGTACACAGACTTCAGCGGGAGAATGATGTGGTCAGAATGGAACTTAATTCCCTGAAAAGCAGATATGATGCACTACAAAGATTTGCAGAAGCTAATAAAATTCATGTTTTAACAGCACAACCCCTTTATTTAGGGAACCCTATGCACCATTCACGTCCTCATCTTCCTCTGGAATCCATGCGTACAGAATCCATGCATCACGAGTCAGTCATTGTTAAAGCAGAACCCCATGCGGAGCACAAAAGTGTAGGACATTTCTCAAGTATGAATTTAGTCAGAAACTGATTATTAAGAAATGCGATTTCTCTTTCTGTCATTGCATTTAGAGATCTGCAGTTCAAAACATTGTACATATGATTGCGTAAAGTATTGAACAGGGATGAATTTAAAAAAGAGACAACTTTACTGTTGGAGATGCACAGATCGTTGTCGTCCATTATTTCCAAGTACGACATTCCAGACGCAGAAGTGTGATAGCAAAAAGTTTTTTTTATTGTGATGAAGGCAGGGTATGAACTGATTATCATAAAGATTTTATTTCATCATATCACTTGGTCATGCTGCAGATTCCATAAACCATGTCTTCACTTTTGCATGTACCGTCTTCAGGTCTCTCCCTCTTCTCACACTGTGCCCACATCATGGAATCACATCATTTTCTGCTCAAAGTGTAGTCAAAGTGGTGGAAAGCCACCAGGTGCTAATCAAAGATTTGAAACTCACCAATTCATCCGTTAGTAGATTTCATACATAAATGTTTTTTCACTTATTTATTTTTTTATGTCAAGATGTGTTACCAAGTGTATCTTTGATAGAGGTATTTTATGGAATAAAGTTTTGTACACAATTTGAAATGCACACTCCTCACAGATGGTTACCTCCATTTGGATTGATGATACCACTGCCATAATGACTTCATGTGATATCTGGCTAGTCATAACTGAAGTCTGACATCCAGTTTGGCAGCCATCTTGAAAATCTTGGTACTGCTACTCCAGAATGGATGGTCATGTCAAACATGGGGCTTTCACTAAAAGACTAATGATTATGTATACTTGTCCTAAATGAAAATTGGAGCCAGTGAGATTCCAATATGGCTGCCATTGCAGCTGTCTTGAAAACTTACCATAATTACTCTAAGTGATATCAAACATGAGGTTTTCACTAAAAGACTTGTTATGGTATATATTTGGTCCTAAATGAAAATGGAGCCAGTCACACAGCCAAAATAAATGATCGTTAAGAAATGTGGATTTGACTTGTAATGTCCTAAATGACTAATTCAGACAGCCAATATTGCCACCACAATTTGAAAATCTTTTTATAATTGAAGAATATCAGATGGTTTCAACACTCAACAGTTAAAAGGGAGAAACAGCCGTATCTTGAATTTCTGTAAATTTTTCTCATCTAGTACTTGTGTCAACCGCTTCAATGATTTGTTTGATTTAAACTGGTGAATAGGAAGGGAAAGCAGGATGCAGAGATGATGGATTAAGGTTTACATGGTCCAGGGATTGAGACAGTTATGATGGACCAAGGTTTACATAGTCCAGGGATTGAGACAGTTATGATGGACTAAGGTTTACGTAGTCCAGGGATTGAGACAGTTATGATGGACCAAGGTTTACATAGTCCAGGGATTGAG
The DNA here is from genome assembly GCA_028554795.2 of Sinohyriopsis cumingii. Lineage (NCBI taxonomy): Eukaryota > Metazoa > Mollusca > Bivalvia > Unionida > Unionidae > Sinohyriopsis > Sinohyriopsis cumingii. The sequence goes on along the minus strand of CM068825.1, from coordinate 166,737,133 downwards.
ACAGTTATGATGGACCAAGGTTTATGTAGTCCAGGGATTGAGACAGTTATGATGGACTAAGGTTTACATAGTCCAGGGATTGAGACAGTTATGATGGACCAAGGTTTATGTAGTCCAGGGATTGAGACAGTTATGATGGACTAAGGTTTACATAGTCCAGGGATTGAGACAGTTATGATGGACCAAGGTTTACATAGTCCAGGGATTGAGACAGTTATGATGGACCAAGGTTTACATAGTCCAGGGATTGAGACAGTTATGATGGACTAAGGTTTACATGGTCCAGGGATTGAGACAGTTATGATGGACTAAGGTTTACGTAGTCCAGGGATTGAGACAGTTATGATGGACCAAGGTTTACATAGTCCAGGGATTGAGACAGTTATGATGGACTAAGGTTTACATGGTCCAGGGATTGAGACAGTTATGGCAGTGATATCTTTCTGAAGGAGTATGAGCTCAGAGGAGTGTGCTTGAGATATCATACTTGTTGCTTTCAAAGAAAATATTACTACTTTAAGAAATATTGCCATGGTAACAAGCTTTTGGTGTCATTTTTGTGATACAAGATATAGTCATCTGAAGTTTTGTTGTAATACATGGGTAATTGTTACTGTACTTTACAAATTTTAAGGATTTTCTACATTTTGAATGATTTTCTTTGCAAAATTTTCTAAGTATGTACTAGATTGTATAAGTGCAGGTTTTTCCCAAACAGGTGGTAGACTGTAACTAACACCACCTATTTTGCTGTCACTGATTATATCGCCTAAAGAAGGTATTTTACATATTGTTCACATTTCAAACCAAAGGGAATTTTTCATTGTAAACAGTTAACCTGCTTACTATCCATTTTCAGTTAAGATACGAAGTTTCTTGTTCTACATAGATGGTAAAAACTGCTTGCAATATTTGCAATGATTAATACTTCTCAAAATAGTTTAAAAATAAAAAGAGCAAGTGGTGTAATGTTTATGCATATAGATTTCTATTATATGTAACTCCCATTGTTATGGAAGTGTTAGGAAATTATTCAGAGCTTTACAAAGACAATGGACTACACCATTACTCCTGTTTGAATCAGTACTCGCCCATGCAAAATTTTGGCCATGTTAGTAAAGAAACTCCTGTCTGGTTTTAAAAGTGAACAAGATAATAGTGTTATAGACCCATTGTGAAATTATATGTTGATGAATGAAATGACCAAGTTTTCAATACCCACAATTTGTTCATTTTTAGATGGGGGAGGGGCAGGGTAGACAAGTAATGCTTGTTACATCACTCCTACTTTCTACCCAACTCCATCGGTACAAAATGAGATTTCTGGATCTTTCCTTGCAAGTGTTTTTGGGCTTTGTTAGATTACTGATGAAAGCACCAAGCATTTAGGGTCTTGCACCAAAAATGTTCACATTCATACAACAATTAACATACGGTCACAATTAGTGATGATGTCATGAGCATCAAGTTGGATCATAATATCACTGCTTTTTGTGACGTCATGTTAATATCATGACATTTATTCTTTGAAAACCAGTGCCAATGCCAAGGTTATGGCTTGCCAAAGCCAAGGTTACAGCTTGCCAAGAGCAAGGTTACAGCTTGCCAAGGCCAAGGTTACAACTTGTGGAAAAATCCATTGCTTAGAGGCCTGTAAACAAGCTATTTTTATTGGACAAACATGTCCGTTTAAATGTACTAACTTGGAGGATGCAGCCGCTTATGGTAGACATGCTAGTCTCTATTAGTGCTCTGTGTTACAGTGAATTGGGAACATGTTGAGGGGTCAGATGCAAGCAGAGTGTTATCACAGATCTATACAGTCAAGTTGATTTTTATTTTATATTGATAGCCACAATAATAATTTAAGATATAAAAAGTTAATATGTGATAGCAAAATAATGATGTACATATACCTGGCTTAACTTTGACAAGGTTCATGTTTTTGTTCAAGGAGTTCATGTCTACATTTTTATATAGACATATCCATTTTCAAATTTCAAAGCTAAGTATATTTGGAGGCTTGGGAATTGTTATTTCATGAGGGAGTAGGAACCTCAATTTATCCTTGGGAGGCACCAGGAAGCTGCATGAATTGCAGGTTATTAGTAATCACATGATTCAGCTTTTCAATTTGCTGCTTTTGATGATGTACAACACAAAAATGTATTCGGGGAAACATTTTAGAAGTAATGGCAGTATACATGTTTTATTTTTATTGCAGTTCAAGCCTGAAATTTTATACCAGACTTAAAAGCTAGGGTTGCCAACTTTATTATTTGTCAGACAGGAGCATAGAGTATCATTTGAAGTACAATTATATCTAAACATGATCTTTACTTGGACATATTGTTACCAAGATTGGGCAGAATTTGATGTGTGTTAGATTTCAGGTGATGGACAGGCATGAAATTGAAGTATAATTACCTATTGTTGTTGATCATAGGGACCCTTTATTTGTAAGACAATGCATGAGGGATGTTGGTTATTAAGTTATTGATTGTGATATCGTGTCTTTATCCCCCCCCCCTTTCTTTTAGACCTTGCTGAGTTATGTATTACAGAAGAGCGTGCATTTGATTGGAATGTCATACAAGGCTAAGTCTAATACTGATGCCTCAGTTTGACCCATGAATAAGGGAGCTATCTATAACCACTAGTCTTCAGTCACAGCTAGGTTTTATATATTTATTGTATTGCCAGTAAATTCAGCTGAATCGGCAAGAATTTTCTTACCTGTCCCACAGGTAGATGTTTAAAAAAGTGGAGCACTAAACTATTCTATTTCTGCCTACACAGCAGTTTCTTTGTCCTTGTACCAGTATAGCTGTTAGATATAAGAACAAACCTCAGTCCCAGTAGGTAATAAGTGCTGTCATACATACAACAGGAGGAAACTTGCATACTTATTGCTTTGCTGTGAAATAGGGAACAGAATCTTTGTGGTTTTCAAAGCCGTGACTTAAAGTATTTAATAATAGTGTCGTAAATAGGATTTTTATGGGGTTTTCTTTTTTCTTTAGATTAATCATTCATCTACCACACCAGTCATGGCATGAAAGCTGGTTGTATTTAGATAAGTAGACATGCAAAATTTCATTATCAAATTTCCTAGTCCTTGAGTACAGTATTTCTCCAATGAGAAGACTACTAACGTGTGTGTGGCCAACATTTTCAAAGGTAACCTTGGATATTATGCCTTCCACAAATTTATTTGTCTGGCCACCTACTCAGATGCACATTACTCCTGTGTGAACATTGTCTCCTTGGGCAAAATCTGAACCGATGCATTTTAACTATTTGAAAGCTGGCAGTTTCATAATGGCCATTTTCAACATTCCATGTATGAATAATGTAACCATTTTGCCATTTAAAATTTGTGTTGTGTTTGCCATCAATTTAATGGCTGTAAATTGAGTTTGAATTTAGAAAGTCTTGAGAGTAAGAGTATCTGTTAATATAAAGTTAACTTGTTTGTGAAAATTAACATGCATACAAATTTATGACTACATAAATGTAGCCCTTTATTCCTGTAAATATATGACATTCTACATTCTCATTGCATATACTATATACATGTACATTCACTTGTAAGTCTCATCAAACTGACAGTTTTGCTGTCACTTAATGTGCTGCCAGATATGGGTCTGTACAGTTTGTTAGGAGTAATCAGTAGGACAAATAACACAGACCCCGATCTCCTGGCACATTATGTGATGGCAGATCAGAGTCATTGTTGTTTGCAGTTGGACTTCACTCAAAAGCGAGTATATACAGTTTTAATACATATACTTACCATAATAAAGATAATGTGTTCATCACTTGTTTAAAGAAATGGTCCCTCGGTTAAAGAAAAAGGAAAAGTGTGTTCATGTTACAAACTGGGCATGTGTATACATGCACATCTGATGCTTGATATCCGTTATACATGTATGTTTGGTACTAGATATCCAGTATACATGTATGTCTGGTACCACATATCCAATATACATGTATGTTTGGTACTAGATATTCAGTATACATGTATGTCTGGAACTAGATATCCAGTATACATGTATGTCTGGTACCACATATTCAGTATACATGTATGTCGTTTACCACATATTCAGTATACATTTATGTATGGTACTAGATATTCAGTATACATGTATGTCTGGTACCACATATTCAGTATACATGTATGTCTGGTACTAGATATTCAGTATACATGTATGTCTGGTACTAGATATTCATTATGCATGTATGTTTGGTACTACATATTCAGTATACATGTATGTCTGGTACTAGATATTCAGTATGTATGTATGTCTGGTACTAGATATTCAATTTATATTAATGTCTGGTACTAAATATCCCAACCCTAGGTGAAATGTGCAATAGGCTTATGTAGATTTGGCTTTCAGAGATCAGGGAATATGCATGCAGTTAAGAATTCCTGTAAATATGGTGAAATGTTTGGATTTCTTCATACCTCTTAACACCCCACCATTGCCACAATCCACCAGTTACTTAACAAATTTCACTTTAGATTGCTGATAAAAGTAAACATTTAAAAATGCAGTAATTTTCTTTTCGTTATTTCTTTATTTCATTTGATTTTTGAGGGGTGTAAGAGAAATAATTGAGAATTTTACTAATTTGTCAAAGAAGTAAGGAATGTAACAGTAAATATTATAATATGGCAGATAACTGGCTGTTGTACTGAGCTTCAAGTCTGGTCTGAGACAGCTAAAATAAAGGAATTGTGCACAATCCTGTAATGGCAGAAATATTTACTTGACGGATTGTGTCCACATTCTTGTGTCAGGATACATTCAGGTCTTTGAAATCTTGAATGACAAAAATGAGGCCATGAAAGTGCTTCAAATTAACCTCTTGGCTAATATGAAGTCCTTGAATTTTTAGAAGGTTAAGGTTGAATGTCACTTTTATATTTATTTCTGAAACATTTCCTGTCATGTTATTTGTATTGTAATAGATAAAGAATGGATTCTCTACCTGTGTGACTGGATTCTAATACCTGTGTGACTCAATTCCAATATTTCTGATAGATCTTTACAGCTTTTGGCTGATCTAATGATAATCTTTGGAATTTTTTATATAAATATAATATACAAAAGTCACATAGAATGAATGGAAATTAGGCACACAGATTATTTGTAACCATGGTGATTACCAAGTGATGCAGTGAACTGTGAAATTCTAAGCTAAATATGTTATTCTTAAAAAAATGCTGTACATTCTCTCACACACACACACACACACACTGTAATTTGCTATTTTACAAGTATACTGAAATAAGGAATAAAAACTGTTCAGTCAGATGATGTCATAAATTTAGTAATTGAAAATTATTACATATCTTGGAAAGTCCTTAAAAAGTCGATGAACTGTATACATTCAAACTTGTAAGAACCTCATAGCATGATCAGATCAGTTGTGTCTGTTTGTATAAACCGTGTTACATGATAGGTCAGTTGTGCCTGTATAAACCTTGTTACATGATATTTCAGCTGTCTGTATAAACCCTGTTACAAAATAGGTCAGTTGTGCCTGGTTTGTATAAACCCTGTTACATGGTCAGGCCATGGTATATACTTTTGAGATATCAGCTATATTACATGAAAACTTAATGTGCTGCTACTTATTTGGGGTCGGGGAATGTTGAAAAAAAGATGTGCATATATTTTAGTTTATAATTTGTGTACCCAGTACTTTCGGAACAATGGTAAAAAAAGAAGACCTCCCTATTTTACAGACTGGACCAGGATGTTCCAAATATCGGGCCTCTATATTTTACAAACTGGGTCAGGATGTTCCATATATTGGGCCTCTGTATTTTACAGACTGGTCAGGATGTTCCAAATATCGGGCCTCTATATTTTACAGATTGGGTCAGAATGTTCCTAATATTGGGCCTCTATATTTGACAGACTGGGTCAGGATGTTCCAAATATCGGGCCTCTATATTTTACAGACTGGGTTAGGATGTTCCAAATATCGGGCCTCTATGTTTTACAGACTGGGTCAGGATGTTCCAAATATCGGGCCTCTGTATTTGACAGACTGGGTCAGGATGTTCCAAATATTGGGCCTCTATATTGGACAGACTGGGTCAGGATGTTCCAAATATCAGGCCTCTGTATTTTACAGACTGAGTTAGGATGTTCCAAATATCGGGCCTCTATATTTTACAGACTGGGTCAGAATGTTCCAACTAGTGGGCCTCTATATTTTACAGACTGGGTCAGGATGTTCCAAATATCGGGCCTCTGTATTTGACAGACTGGGTCAGGATGTTCCAGATATTGGGCCTCTATATTTTACAGACTGGGTCAGGATGTTCCAATTATTAGGCTTCTATATTTTACAGACTGGGTCAGGATGTTCCAAATATTAGGCCTCTATATGTTGCATTATAGACTGGGTCAGGATGTTCCATATATTGGGCCTCTGTATTTTACAGACATGGTCAGCATGTTCCAGATATTGGGCCTCTATATCTTACAGACTGGGACAGGATTGGGTTTTCTACATAAATGTAATTGTTTATTGAGGTGAGATGCATTTAATTTGCCACAATTTCCTTTAGTGAGCCATTAGTTCGCTTCAGTCTCAGTGTTCTATAACCGGGGCATTGTACTTGATGTAGTTTCAGGATGTTTTTTTTTTATATTGGAAAAGTAAAAAATTACCAAATGCTGGTTTGCATTAATGGAAACGAGTCACAAACCATTGGATTCCCAGTTGTTACCAAAGTGATTGTACCAACTAATTTTTTGCCTAAGATAAGCATTGTAGGTGAAACTGGTGACTTGTAGGATACCTTGATACTGGATATTTTGATGAGGTACTTTTCTGTCATGGGTTGTGTTGGTGCATGCTGATACATTGTATCAGATTATTTCCAACATCATTAATTAAAGATAAGTGTAAATAAAGATATCAAGATAAATTTTCCACACAAGAACTACAATTGTACTTTTATGGCAAAATTTCATAAATGAAGACCAGTCATTGCTGGCAATGCAGATTAGTATTGTTACTGAAGGTCTGTCATTGCTGGCAATGCAGATTAGTATTGTTACTGAAGGTCTGTCATTGCTGGCAATGCAGATTAGTATTGTAACTGAAGGTCTGTCATTGCTGGCAATGCAGATTAGTATTGTTACTGAAGGTCTGTCATTGCTGGCAATGCAGATTAATATTGTAACTGAAGGTCTGTCATTGCTGGCAATGCAGATTAGTATTGTAGCTCAAGATAAAGATTTCTCGTTGTCAGCAATTCCGATTGGTATTGTAACTCAAGATCTCTTGTTGCTGGCAGTGCAGATCAGTACATGTATTGTAACCAACATTAAGAAAATTTTTATTAAATGGGATCTAGCATTCTTTGGTTTCTTTTACTTTGGATTTCTATACACAGGTCAAGTTCTAATCATTGACAATACATACTCGTGGTATTTATGATGTGATTTTAGTGTTTATTTATTGTTATGTGCAGAGATGGATTTTTGTAGAATTCCATTAATTCCACAGTATGAGGCAGCTGGTATATGGCAGTATGCAGGTTCTGTTAGGAAATAGTGTAATTTTTGTACATGTATGGGGGTGTGTATTTTAGGGATATTAGTATGTTATATATTTTATTAGAGATTCTTCCATTCTGTTAAATTTGTTGTTTTGTTGTTTTTTTTCTTCTTTTGTATCAGTGTTGTTATTCCTTCAAAGTGATTTTTCTAACAGATTGTACTGACTTTGTGCTGATTCATTTTGTTTATATATAAAAAGACCCTATCTGTTTTGGTTGTTGTTTGCAAGTTTCTTTACTTGCTCTATTCATATCATAAAACAGAATTGTCTGTACACCAGAATTATGTCACTGTGACTTTTACGATTATGTCACAGGAAATTTTAATGTGAACTTGCTGTTGGGTCTTTGATTTTTCAGCCTGCCTTGTGGGTAGTTGGAGTTCGTGATCACTTTCGCATCCGTGTGTATGTCTGCACATCCATTCACACTCAAGATCAACCGTAATATCAACGACTTTCAAAGTCTTTTCCTGTTAAATAAATATTGACATCATCAAGGCAGGTTTGATGAGCATGGTTATGGCTAGCTGTCTGTTGTTTTGAAGGAAATTTAGTTGAGAAGTTGACAAATGCAGAAGTACTGTCATCTTACCTTCATATGTATATCTAAATCTGGGTTATCCAAGCTAAGCTTGTTGTCAATATAATGTTAAAAATGGCAGATTCTTTCATTACAGTTTAGAAGCTTGTTGTCAGTATTAAAAATGTCGGATTCTTTCATTACAGTTGAGCAGCCAAGACTAACAGCTGAGAAGTCCTTGTTAGACTTTGTTTTTATATTCGAACATTGGACAAAGATCATTTGGTCGTTCCAAAATGTTGAGGAATATCTACAGTTATGAACATAAATCAATAACAAGGAAAGTTGTTGACATTTAAGGGCCAATTTATATATTTAAAATACTAAACTTTATTTGATTTCACTTAATCTTGATGTGATGTATAAAAAAAAAAAAACAAGTAATGGTTTCCATACTCAAAGTGCGTGTCATTTTTTGGTCAAACGTTGTCAGTGTAAATATTATCAACCAATCATCATACATGTAGACTATAAACAAGTCACCATCTTCTTCACCAGGTAGTTCTGTAAACTACTGGGACTCCATCTTGTAACATAGTCATATTCATCTGTTGTATGTCAAGTTGGCAAGGATGTTTGTGTTTTGTAATAATAAACCACCTCATACAGAATTTCTTCTTGTTCTTGCTAAGTCTTTTTTTCAGTAGCAGCAGTGTCAACATTCCGTGTAAGCATTTTTATACTCCAACCATTGGGCAAACAATATTCCATTAAAATATTTGCCTATCCATGTGTTCTCTATTTCCTTTCAGCATAATAACCAGTTTTTGGACCAGCTACTGTTGCCATGCTATTTTGATGGCTTGCATTTGTTGTGAGGTAGAAACTGCCTGATTTCAGGTTCAAAAGATCAAAAATTAAGGTTACTGAAGAGGGAAAACTTTGACCACAATAATTTACCTTGAACAGACTTTGTAAATTTCTAGTTGAAATGCGGATGCATGTTAAATTTGATGATAAAAGGTCAAATCTCAAGGTTACATTGGCTAGAAAATGGTTCACAAAACTCTTGAAAAATCTTTGAATTTGATGTATGGCCTTGAAAATGATAAAAGGTTGGAAAAGGTCTTTATATTTGCATTCATAACCTATGAAAGGCCAATAAAGATGGCTACTATATGATGTATTACTGTTAAGTGCTTCATTTTAGCTATTTGACTAATTTGAGGGACAATGACAATAACAATCATTGTAAACCATCATTTTGCCACACATTTATTTGGATACCTTTGGTATTATCCCTTGTCTAATCAGAACTGGTGGATGAAACCCATGTATGGGCCAGATATCTTTCACAACATTAAAGCTAACAACCCATGTAAGGGCCAGATGTCTTTCACAATGTTAAAGCTAACAACCCATGTATGGGCCAGATGTCTTTCACAATGTTAAAGCTAACAACCCATGTCTGGGTCAGATGTCTTTTACAAAGTTAAAGCTAACAACTCGTGTATGGGTCAGTTGTCTTTCACAAATGATCACAGTTACGGCTGACAACCCATGTAGTGGCCACTTGTTGTTTACAAACAATCACAGTTAAAGCTGACAACCTGGCCAGATGTCTTTCACAAACAATTAACACTGACAACCCATATATGGTCAGATGTCTCTCAAAATCACAGTTAAAGCTGACAACCTGTGTATGGGCCAGATGTCTTTCACAATCACAGTTAAAGCAGACTATATATGGGCCAGATGTCTCTCACAAGCAATCCCAGTTAAAGCTGACAACCCGTATTTGGACCAGCTGCCTTTCACAAACTATCAGTTGAAAGCTTACAACCCATGTATGAGCAAGATTTCTTTCACAAAAAATCAGTTATAACTGACAACCCGTATATGGGCCAGTTGTCTTTCACAAATGATCACAGTTTAATGCTGACAACCCATGAATGGGCCACTTGTTTATCACAAAGATTAGCTTAAAGCTGATAACCTATGTATAGTCCAGATGTCTTTCTCAAACAATCAGTTAAGGCTGACAACCCATGAATGGGCCAGTTTTCTTTTACAAATAATGATAGTTAAAGCTACAACCCATGTAGAGGCCACTTGTCTTTCACAAAGAACTACTTAAAATATAAAACCTATGTATGGGCCAGATGTCTCTTAAAGCAGGCCAGTTAACACTGACAACCTATGTATGGGCCAGATGTCTTTCACAAACAATCAAAGTTAAAGCTGACAGCTCATGCATGGGTCAGATGTCTTTCACAAGCTGACAACCTATGATGGGCCAGATGTCTCTCACAAACAATCTGGGTTAAAGATAATCCATATATGGACCAGTTGTCACTGACAACCTATGTATGGGCCAGTTGTCTTTCACAAATGATCACAGTTAAAGCTGACAACCCATGTATGGGCCAGATGTCTTTTTCAAACAATCAGTTAGTGCTGACAACCCTTGTGTCTGCAAGATGTCTTTCACAAACAATCACATTTAAACCTGACAACCCATATATGGGCCAGTTGTCTTTCACAAATGATCATAGTTAAAGCTGACAACCCATGTATGGGCCAGATGTCTTTTTCAAACAATCGGTTAATGCTGACAACCCTTGTGTCTGCAAGATGTCTTTCACAAACAGTCACAGTTAAACCTGACAACCCGTCTATGGGCCAGTCGTCTTTCACAACAAATTAAAGCGGACAACCTCATTGAGGAGACAGGAGGCACAGGATAGCTAACATTTATCATTTAATCCAACTGTCTTACGATGAGATCTTAAAAAAAGGGCCATTAAGTAAATAATCTGAAAGAAAAGGATATTGTAGAATCAATGAAAAGGTAAACTGTAGAGGTTGGACATAGCTTTGACGACAGAATACAATAAATGCAACTGGAAAATTGATAACTAACTTTTCTTGACCATAGATTATTGTATACAGTATATGTTGAAGTTAAGATAACAAGACTTGGACTATTCACATTATTTTCTCATTTGTAAGATGGCCTTGAGACAAAGTATATTCAGAATTATTTTTTTTGTATGAACCAATCTAAGAAGAAAAATAGTTTCCTCATATATTGAGTTCTATATCACTTTGCTCAAACTCGTGGATTGCTTGCATTTAAGACTAGGAGGACACCTACTCATTTTAGAGTCGAAAGGTCAAATATCAAGGTCACTGACTAGAAAATGAAAAATAGTTTGCACAAAAAATTAAGTTACTGACCATGTTCTTTCACCAGGTTTTGTATGTCTAATACTTTAGATAAGTAAGATAACTATTGATTTTTCGGTCAAAGATAGTGTACTTTGGACTAATTCAGTCTCATCATGGGAGAAGTCAGTTTGGTTAGCTGTGTGATTAGATCATGTACAGTTTCCACAAATACAGGATCCAAAGAAATGTCAACCACAGTACATGAAAGTAACATGAAGGCATACCAACATTCATTAAATTGTGGGGCCCTCGGGTGGCCAAGTGGTCTAAAGTGCTCACCTTTACTGATCACAGCCATCTCATCCAAATCAACAACACAAACTCTCTATTGTATATGTTGCAAATGCAAAACGAACTTCAGCTTTAATAACATCTGTAGAGCGCACCATACAGCGTCAGTCAGACTTTTTCTACACATAGACATTGGTAGATATGGTAATATACATGCCTGGACTGGCAGATTTGAAGATAATATGGGTGTGATACAAAGAGAGGAATTAAATGTTGTCTGAATCATTTTGATGTTCGTGTATTTAGTTAACCAATCTGTACGATGGTCTAAAGTGCTCACCGTTACTGAACACTGCCAACACACTTCTTTGGGTTTGTTCACATATGACGTCACAGAGTGACGGGGGAGGGGGTCAAAATTTTGTGACGGGGGGGGAGAGTGTTGAAATGTAAGGTCTCAATAAATATGAGCGTGGAACGCTTCTTTCAAACATAATATCAGAACAAAAAAGTTTTCGTGATTTTATCCACAATAGACAACAACTCTCGTGGACGACACTAATAATATCTTAGATGAAATACTGGGTAATTGATATAACCTTTAACTGGTTTAAACCGTTGTTGTTTTTAATTATGTTATTCTTTTTTTAATATAATGTAATACACACTTTAAAAACAAAATATAGGCTTAATAAGCTGCAGGCTTACTGGTGATTAAACTTAGATTTTAGCAAAGTTAAACAACAGGCTAACAGGTTATCACCATCTTGGCAACAGTCCGACGAGATCAAAGACACATGAGTTTAGCAAGCTGAAAGACGGTATTCGGTCCACAGTGAACGTTTAATCTTTTAGTATTTTTATGTGAAAAAACAAATGTAATTAGTTGAGTAGCGCCAAGGTTGGGCCCTGTGTCGCACTGGGACGCCATGCATTAACGAGAATAGTTGGTGGTGTAGGGTTTAACGCCATTTTTCAGCACAAGGTAGACTATACATGGCGGCCAGTATAAATGGTGGAGGAAGAACACTGGAAAACCCTGGAAAGAACCACCGACCCACGAGAAGCTACTGGCAAGCTTTCTCACAAACCCACATTAGCCGTACCCGAGGCTCAAACCTATTCAGACAAAGGTGAGCGCTTTAGACCACTCGGGGCTTAAAGGGAATAAATATATCAAATGTTAGCTTTATTTTCTTTCTTTCGATTGAAAACGTGTTGTTGATACCACTTAAGTGCTAGATTATAAACGGTCCTACTAGTGCAAAGAATCTTTGAAGCTTAATGACTATAAATGAAAAGACAGTCTAAAAAGACAGGACGAGGTGAGAGAAGAACTTTGAGGATAGAGCCAGCGTGAGTCACTAGTTACGCTATTGAAACCACAGGAGTCTGACGTTTCAACAATGAAGTACGATGAAATATCTGACAACACGAAATCACCTTATCGATACTATAAATGGACACAAGGAGTTCAAGCGGGAGTGACTAATTACCCCAAGACTACCACAAGAATGTCCCAAAACACTCTCACCTACCTGGTATGCATATATACAACAATAAGAAAATCAGATTAAAAAAAAGTAATTAGTATACTTATTGCATTGCATAATTATCGAGTAACATTAGTAGTAAATGGGGATACTATACGGACAATGGGAATTAGCATTACAGACCCACCCACCCCACCCCCGGGGATATTATACAGAGAAGACTTTTCAGATCACCCTGGGACGATATACAGACAATGGGAATTTAACATGGGCATATTGTGACTGTATACGGAAAAGGGAAAGCGGGGTTGTTGTATAGGGACAATAGGAATGGAAGAGATGAGGTTACGTCACGGTACCAGAAATTGTTAACAATGTAGCAAGGGGCTGACCTAAATATGCGTTACTCAGAGCAAAGACACACAAACATACATATATGGCAAAGAGAATACATATCTTTTCGAGGCATATGAGTGGCCCTGAAAAGGGCCTTTGTGGGTTTTTTTTTCGTTTTTTGGTCAACACCATTCCGTTAACATAGA